>CM040818.1:52177815-52625315 GCA_022828995.1 Vimba vimba
GGAAAAGGGTTCAGAACAGGTTGCAGCACCACACAGTTTAAACAGCAAAACATGGTCATTTAATTCCCTTTATACCAACAACATTTTATGCACTATTCCAACTGACCCTGCCTGACTGTAAAACAGCCTAGCTGTTAATAAATTAACCATAGAAATACCTTTACCTGGCTGGGAATGAGCCGCAGGCAGAAATCCGAGGTCTGTGTATTGATGATCTATGGGTATTTCCCTGTGTTGTCAGTCGTTGGTCAGCGCAATTCCATCAGCCTGAGCTCGGAATAAACCACACGATTCTCCGTTGTCCGAGAACAGCAGCAAATGTTTCACGGTTTCTCCCGACAACACCCCGACATAACACACATTCACAGAAAACGATTTCAAAAGTGAAGAATCGTGCACGCGCGTCGCTCCATCAACGGAACGTCTACGTAAATTAAGTCTAGTTGGATTTGTCCGTTGAAAAGCTTGTTTAAAAAACGTAAGTCAGCTTCTCCCTTAATAGCGCATATGGAGAGGAAAAACACGAAATAAACACGAATTCACTTCTATGACCTGTTTTCCCCTCTATGTGTCTAAGCAAGACTCTCTTTCGTGATATTTGACGGTTTTCCGGCTACAAACGCCGATTTGACGCGCTGACTTTGGCAGCGAAGTCTCGAGTTTAATCTATCGGTCTCTCGAGCATCTGATCCCGGCTACTGAAGGCGGTCATGGTGCTCACCGGCTCCGCTGTCGTTTTCCCGTGATTCCGGGAGCTTGTGCAACGGGAGAGATGAGATGCTGTGAGATTTTTGATTGCCCGTTTCTCTCTAGCGCTCTCTCTCTTGTGCGCGTTCACGCTCTCTGTGACGCTCTGTATCCAAGCTGGTCTGTCGCTGTGACAACGCGCGCATCCACACACACCACTCTCAGCATCCCTGCTGCATTCCTATGCGTTACATACAGCTCTGATGGACACACACGCCACCACTGTAGTGGTGCAGCCAAAAACCAAGGCTGAATGTTATATATGATATGATACGTTTGATTTCTCTCCTTCCTCGCGCACGAGGTCATCCTCGGTTCTGCATCAGAATGACGTCAGGGCATTTTAAAGTGACAGAACCCCCTCTTGTTCACCATGATGACCCGATGTCAACCGCTGGATGATGGGGATCTTCTTTTACATCTTTGTTAGGCTAAGGCTTATCGGTTTGTTGTGCATCTTTGGTAAACGGTGCCATTTGTGCCTAAAAATTCAGGAACTAAAAAATAAATTTTAGGAAAAATTACTGTTTTTAAGTCTCTTATGCTCATCAAGCCTCATTTATTTGATCAAAAATACAGTAAAAACAGTAATATTGTGAAATGTTATTACAATTTAAAATAATGGTTTTCTATTTTAAATATAATTTATTCCTCTGATGACAAAGCTGTATTTTCAGCATCATTACTCCAGTCTTCAGTGTCACATGATCCTTCAGAAGTCATTCTAATATGATGATTCGACACTCAGTTTTCATCAATGTTGGAAACAGTTGTGATGCTTAATATTTTTTTGGAACCTGTGATATTTTTTTGAGGATTTATTGATGAATAAAAAGTTAAAAAGGACAGCATTTATTCAAAATGCGGAAATCTTTTCTAACATTTAACACATATTAGCTGAATAAAATAATTTCTCTCAAAAAGAAAGAAACATTTTTATTTTAAATTTATTTAAAATACTTTATTCTATTTTCTATTTTATAATCCATTAAAAAAAAAATGTAATAGTGATGAATGGGGACATGCAAATTGCCTGATATTATGGCCAAGCACAAATTATTTCACAATATTCCACTACTCAACAGTCTTAATCAGTGCAGCAGTTTGATATTATTGATTTAATAACTTTAAATCACTGATTTTGCTCCAGTTGCACAAGGCAAATAAACACAAGTAAGCAAAAATCCCAGCACTTTTGTGGTAATAACCATTTTCTAATTCTGCTCTACAGAACGATGCGAGTCCATGGGCTTCAGTGAGACGCAGCTGAAACACATCCATTTAGTTATACAGAAATAGATCTCATTTTATCCAGTCTCCAGACAACACTCAGGACATCTTAAACTCATCCAGACCGGACTCACCTTAACCTGAACTGAAGCTGAAGGCAGCAGGTGTGTCTAAATCTGTGAAAGCAGCGGAAACATCTGCTCTGGGCAGAGGAGGATTCATTCACAGCAGGAGGGAGACACTTTACTGGCCTGACTTGCAGCAGTTTCCCACCTTACAAGGCCATACACACTAGAAAACAACAGAGGCAGTTCCCCAAATGTTCCAGACGATTATTTATCTACAATCTCACAGTCAGAGTCAGCATGGCTTTACTGGAATAACTGTATACAACTATAATACTGGCAAACTATTTAAAGTCGCAGTGAAATCAAAATTGATTTTTTTTTTATTATTATTATTTTTTTAAATGCACTCGTAATCTTTAATCAAAATAACTTCTCCCTCTTGCAGCGACTTCTCTTCTCTGATGATGTGTTTACTGGCGCGAGGGTGTGGCAACCTGTCACTCACATGAGATCAACCAATAGCAAACCACAACCATCCAATCAATTCCCCATGGACAAAATCAAGTCCCGCCCTACTTTTGTCTTGTTTGAGAAGCCGTTTCTCTCGGATATACTGAACGTCACAATAGGGAAGAAAAGACTATCGCAACCTCCGTTTCATGACGACTTTAAAGGAACAACAGAAATTGTGGCATAATGTTGATTAGAACAAAAAAATATATTTCTACTTATCCCTCTTATTCCCTTAAGTTCCCTTGTGGTGAAAATCAAGCTTTTAATGTTGTTTATATGTCTATGTAATGTTTTTAACATGATTTAAGTCAAACCATGTACAAATTCATAAGTCAACACCATTGCTGAGTATTTTCTCTTTAAAACTCCAAAGACAGTCTCAAAAACCCATTTTGAAATCGCTGGGGTTTTCTAATGTCACAAACTACCTTGTAACCAATCAGGTCAATGTGCCGGTGAGCTTTAGCATATCATTAACTATGATCACTCTGAAGCAGGGGAGTCTCAAGAGAAGACAGGTTATCCCGGTATATTTTTCTGTTGATGTGAAAAATATCAATATAGATTTATATCAATTGCTAGATTTAGCAATATGGCGGGTGTATATTACGATGTCATGATGAACTATAAGCCTTTCTCCACTGACGTTCTGAGTTGTTCAAAGCGTTTCTGATTGTCAGAAGGCCGTCGTCTGACTCTGAGATGGCGAACGGGAACATGGTTTGTGTAACATTAGCAACACATTATTAGATGTTTGAAAACGTAGTCAAGCAAAAGGCTAATCATATTAATTACCGTTATGTGTCCGACGTTGTAAAGAGCGACACCGTTGTGCAGCGTTTACCTCAGTAAGTGGACTGAGCGAGTGGATCTCTGAGCTGGTGTGAGTGAGTGGAGGCGGGGCTAATTTGCATATTCATAGAACGGCATATACTAAATGAAGCAAGGGTGTAGAGTTACATTCAAGCTATTTTAAGGCATGAAGGATTTTTATTTTTATTTTTTTAAATATGTCATTTTGGTGATCAAAGATGAGTTTTAAGGGATAAAATGATTGACTACAGGGGGGCTTTAAAAAAGGGTGTTACGCATACAATGGAAGTGAATGGGGCCAATCCATACATTTTAAAATTCTCACTGTTTCATAGGCATAAACAATATGTTTTGACATGATTTCAGTGTGAAAAATTGCTTACTACCCTTTTCTGTGTGAAGTTATATTCTGTGTAAAACCATAATCCCTAAAACAACCGCAATATTATTTAAACAGCTTTACAGCTCAAACAATACATGTTTTAACAGAGAAATGTATGTTTTTACAAAATTACAAGTTTACATTTCTGCTTTTAAATCCTCCAAAATTCATCCTCATTTCCCTTTATGTAAGTGTGTTAACTTTTCCTTTTTTTAAGAAAACGACGGATGTGCAATTTTTAAAAAAAATTTTTATGAACATTAACTCTCAAAGCTCTTTCTTCCAAAAACAGTTATGCTTGTTTTTTTTATTTTCTTTCTTTTTTCTTTTTTTTTCTTTCAGAAGCTCGAATAACTTGGAGAAATGGTGTTTTAAAAACCATCAGTCTCAATTGGCCTTTTTCTGGTCTTCTTTTAGTAATGACTGATTTGGCATTTTGCCAAAGTGTCTTTTAACAGTCGTGCTGGCAGATAAGATAAGGGAAAACGTGGAGAACAAGGGGAAAAAAAATAAAAGATTGATGTAAGTGGGTGAATAAAACGGAGCAATTAGTTTGGGGAGAGGGAGTTGGACTATGACTGACGATACCACTCAAGATGGTGACAAGGAAGATACTGTCCGAGACAGAAACAAAGCTGCCCGACGTCCCCAAGACACATTACATTTATTTCACATGTCCACTGCACTAAGCCAGAGACTGAGAGTTCAGAGCTGGGGATGCTTGGCGATTCTCGGTGGATAAGAATCAGCCATCAAAGGTAACGGTTTACACCAGAGAGGACTGACATCAGTGCAGAGCCAGAAGCCACACAACCTCTTTGATATTTGCAATACACAAACCAATGCACACACACACACACATTGCATACAAGTGCACACTGTTGGCCCTTTATGGGTCATCTGCAACAGGAGAGGATGCACATTACATAAAGAAATGTTCTGCAATGCCCTCTCTCTCTCTCTCTCTCTTATTTCGAGTGAGCTTAGTCTTATTCTTATTCTTAGTCTTATTCTCAGTAAGTGACCAGCCAGAAGAATCTTTGAAGTGCATTATGAGACTCTCTCCCACTGTCAAACTCCTGGAGGCAGAGGGAGCTTTGTTTCACAAAGATGCTTCAAACATACATACAGATTGCACACCTTCAACAATTCATCCACTCTCACACTAGCACTGTTCTTTTACAATCATCATTGCTCATGTGCTGTAATAAGCTACATTGACTTTATAGACAAATAGGACAGGATGTCATGATGATCTTCCGGGCTCAATATGTGTCAAAATATAATTTGCAACCCAATGAGGCATGTAAGCAAACTTTCTGATTGTTAAATAACTAAATTGTATATACATCGTTTAGCACATACAGGAACTCTCCACAATGCCCAATATTGTCTATATGTGTGTGAATCTGTCATAATTTACCCCCAAAACCAAAACACCACATGAAACAGAAGTTGCGATAGTCTTCTTCCCTATTGTGATGTATGTGCTTCTCAAACTAGTAAAAATGTCGGACGGGACTTGATTTTGTCCATTGGGAATTGCAAAAGCAGACGTCACACATCCTCACTGTAGATGCGCGCACATTGCGGTGGCAGATAAACAGTGGTGACAAGTGGAGGAAAATGGTCGAGATTCACGGAATAAGAGAACAAATGTTTTATTGTGCCTTTGGATGTCAGAATGCAAAAAAAGAGATGGTCTACATTTTTATAGAATGCAGACGTCTGTCTGAATTGTGAGATATAAACTCGGAATTGCAAGAAAAAAGTCAGAATTGTGAGATATAAACTCAAAATTAACGTTTTAATCCTTTTATTCCATGGCTTCCAAAGACTGCTACTGCAGAACTGTCATTTTCTGCCATCAGGCTCCGCCCACAAAACACATCATCGCTAAAATGTCATGTGAGTGATGGGTTGCCATTATTATTTATTTATTTGCAATTTCCTGCAAATCAACTAAAATGTCATGCAAAACCATAAAATATAATAATTACATTCATTTTCTCCATGCGAAATATTACATTTGATTTTGGTGTGAAATATGATAAATATTTTGTGAAATTTACTCATACTGTACACATAACGTTTTCAATCATTTTATATTTTAGAATAAAATAAAGGCCTTAATTTACATTCAGACCGGATGACATTTTGAATTGCGTATCGGTAATGAAATCACGGCTGTAATTATCATGCTGCTGGAAGAGAGAGGGGTCGGAGTGCAGGGTCAGCTGCAGGTCACGACCCCTGGAGATGAGGTCAACAGCCATCAATGGCACGATGAGTTCAGGGTTTAAGAAAGATTAAATGACAGGCCCATTCGCGTACATGGGGCCAGGTTTTCTAACCACTTAGTCACTGCCATCCGCATTATATTTACCAAAAACAAAATGTGTGTGTAGCAGCAGAGATCCTGTGAAAGCAGTCAGTTCTCCTACACACGGGGGAATTGTTTTTCTTTCTTTCAGTTTCAACAAGCAATGGCTCTCTGGAACAACACTCTCACCCCCGTGTCTGTCTATGTTCATCAGTCACGCTTCAAATGCCTCACAAATGCGATTGAGTCAAAACGTATGCAAGGAGGTGATGCCATATCTCACACACACACGCATATAAAGATCACACACCCAGACCTGCATGTGTTCAAATGTGTGAGCATCACACTTTCCCATCAACACTAAATTCTTCTTTACACCCCGGTGGTGGTGACGCATCCCAGAACGGTGGCGGTGGAAAATGCAATCTATCTTTAAACACGAACTTCATGAGGCTTTCATTACATTGCTGATGGCAAATTAGTTTTCGACAGACAATCCGACAGGTGAGCGGTGGGGTGGCACCTGTCGAAACTCAGAGCGTCTGAGAAGTATAACAGCATCTGTCAACATGCATTCAGGGCCGTGTGTGACGTTCTCAATGGAATTGAGTGTTTAATGAATGTAAATTGTGATAAAACTAGGAAGATGGCATGGCATTAATATGACATAATACTCATAGCTCATGTCAGAGTTTTTGAGAGACAAGTTAATGAAGACTGGATTCGTACTGAGTAAGGCCAATGTTATCATTAACCAGACTGTTGAACAAACGTAACACCTTTGTCAATGTTTAATTGTGTGTGTAACCGTGAGGTCCTTGTGATTTAACTGTGGAGTGTAATAATTACATTACATGTACGTTTGTATTACGTGAGCTAGATTTTAAATGGTGCTTGCCTGTGCAAACCTCATTGTCATGATGCTAGAGTGTAAAATCTAAGCAATAGTCCTGCTATGTGATTGTGAATGTTTTCTGAGTATCATTCAAGGGGAAACCAAAGTCATTCCATTAGCAGAAACAAATCTTACTTTCAGTGCCTGATTAAAAATCTTACAAAATAACTTTATGAATCATGTCAAGAGTCCTTAGTGTCTTTTAAAATGTTACATAATACATATACAGTATTCGTATAAAAGCAGATCCTAGTCGAATTAAACTCAAAGGTCAAACTGACTTATTCATGACTCTGGCTTGTGCGTTGGCAGAATGTAAATGGTATGTAGCTCTGCTTAAGTATGTTAAATAGAGATAAAAGCGTTTATACAAATAAAGTTTGTAGTAAAGAGTTTTTTGATCATTGTTCTGTGAGAATGAGTTAGAAATGTTAAAGGGGTCATCAGATGCAAAATTCACTTTTATATGGTGTTTGCATGTATGGAGCTTTGAACACAACCACCATACAATGACAAAAATCCATTCACTCCTTTTTTTTACCCTCAAAAAGCCTAAACACTCATAATTTGGATCATAATTTGGAATTACTGGAATTAATATTAGGAATTAATATCACTGGTTTCATATTGTAGAGTGTTCATTTATATAATAAATCAGGAAACCAGATGAGGTAAAATAAACCATGCGTATGAACTGACATTCTCTTGATTTGTGCTTATGTGAAAGTCAACACCATTGCTGAGTATTTTCTCCTTAAAACTGCAGTGAACCAAAGACAGTCTCAAAAACACGCTTTGAAATCGCTGGTGTTTCTGACGTCACAAACTACCTTGTAACCTATCAGATCAACGAGTGATCGTCAACGAGTGGATCTCTGAGCTGAGTGAGTGAGTGGAGGCGGGGCTCATTTGCATATTCATAGAACTGCGTATACTAAATGAGGCAAGGGTGTCGAGTTGCATTCAAGCTATTTTAAAGCATGAAGTCATTTTTTTACATTTTTTTTTAACGTCATTTTGGTGATCAAAGATGAGTTTTAAGGGATAAAATTATTGACAACAGGGGGACTTTAAAAGCTTGATTAAATTTATATAATTAATTAAGTTTAAGTTTATATAAATAAACTATTGATTAAGTTTATATGAATTTGTATTAAATCATAAAACAAAGAATCTAGAAAAAATGAATGGAGAAAATATAATTAAGGGAAAAATAAAACGGATTTCATGGGGCCCTAAATTAAAAGGTCGCAACTTGAGTTTAATTGCCCAGCCTGAACTGTTACTTCACACGTCACAATGTCCTGATGTTTATCCTGAGTTAGTTTCTTTGCTGCAATGTTGTTCCTGGACCAACAAAAAGTCCAGGAACACATCGTACTTGGCAGCGTTGCGGTCATCAATCTCTAGCCAGGTGAACACGTGTCTCCTCTCTGTCCTTCCTAAATCTTAGTTACATATCTCTGAGTTCTGTCATTCTGAGGCCAGTTGCACTAGCTTTAAACAAACAGCCATCAGGTGTCCGTGAGCCAGTCGCACCTGGCAGGGTCCCAGGACAGTCACCACAGGCTAGAAAACTGTCCCCAGTCTCTTGTTGTTCCTCTTTCTCAGCTTGCATGACAAGAAACAGATTCATAGCCTATAGCAGCACTAACAGGACGAGGTGGGACACGGTTCTGCAGTGCATGCGTGTGCGCGAGCCTTGGACTTTCCTGGCATCTGTTCATAATTGAAGCCCATGTGAGATCTGGCATGAGGAAAATAGACAGAGGAGGGGGGGGGGGGGGGATGGATACCGGATACATTTACCTGCCCTCAATGTACACTCACGGGGAAAAAGACAAGGATGGAAATGAAGAAATGTAGAGACGCACAGAGGAAATGAAAGCACAGAAGCTGGCAGAGAGATGCTGTAAATGGGGAGGAAGACAGGAAAGGAAGAGAGGAAAAACAAATAGAAGAAAATCCTTTTTCATGGTCATTTTTCATACTGAATATGCGTATTTGTGAAACAGCGGGGTGCACGGCAGTTGTGATTTGTGAGTACTGGCATTCTACATACGAGCGATGTCTTGGTTTCTCAATGAGTTCCTGTGCAAAATGGTTTTAAGAGCTGCTGAGATTTTTATTTGGGTAGGCCTGTGTCGTTTTCAGAAATTTCTCAAAAATAGGGGCGCAGATTAAGAGGTTAAGAAAATTAGACTCTTAAAAAAAGTCATTTCCAGCTCAAAGTAGATAAATAAAGCAGATAGTTGTGAGATACACAACGAAAGTCAGGATGAAATATAAAATCACAATTACAAGAAATGAAGTTGCAATTGTGAGATACAAAGTCACAATTTGGAAAAATAAAGAGATATAAAAGTTGCAATTATGAGAAATAAAGACGCAATTCTTAGACATAAACTCGCAATTACGAGAAATAAAGGCGCACTTGTGAGTCAAAATCGTGAGATATAAAGTTGCAATTACAAGAAATTAAGTCATAATTGTACAATATATCGTTATATATATATAAACATACAATTATGAGATATAAATCTGGAACTGTGAGATATAAAGTCACAATTATGAGTCGGACGCAATCGTGAAAAGTAAACTCGTAATTCTTAGTTATAAACTTGTAACTGAGATGTAAAGTAGCAATTGCAAAATATTAAGTCGTCATTTATCATATCAATTACAAATAAGTCACAATTGTGAGATAAAGTCGCAATCATGAAAAAAAGTCACAATTGTAAGATATTAAGTTGTAATTTTGAGAAATTAAGTTGCAATTGTGAGGCAAAATCGTAAGATATAAATTTGCAATTACGAGAAATTAAGTCAATTAATTGTCATGTTTATGATCAGGGCTTGAAATGAACACCCGCCAATGTCAAATCACTAGCTAATTTGGCGGGTTACTTATTAACTTACTCACTTTGCTGGGGTAGTTTGTGTAAGCCAAATCTGTGCCGATTTAGCTTAAGTACTCAACTCATGAGTCATCATGATGTGTTAAATACAGCGCATTGAGCAGAATCTGCGCATATCTGCCTTACTTCAACATGACCGTCTCTATGCAACAAATAACCGCATGCTTGTTCAAAACGGTGTTGCCTACACCGTGTTATCCTCTTTTTAAAATTTGCACCCTGTTGACTTCAATGGGGCATGTTTTAAACCTGCTTTTAGCCTCTTAACATCCTTGATGTGTCATTACAAGTGCACAGCCAATGTGAGTGATTCCTTCAGAGTGAACATGGGTGAATCTGACTGCAGTAGATGTGAAAGATATGAATAAAAATGAAGTTAATTCAGCCAGCGCACATACCTGTATTTACATCCTGTTTTCGGTCGAAGTCCACAGTAATAGATTGTCGAGTTCACGCGCATAGGTTTAGTTACCTATGATCACGCGCGTGAACTCGACAATCGATTACTGTCACTCCAGATTTACAAAAAAATTAGCTCAATGTTAAAATTGACCGGAGTTCTCCTTTAAAGCATTAGCGAAGATTAAAAAGCATTTGGTTAACAGAAAAGACAATGTTACTTTCCAACATCCTACATTTTGTGGATGTTCTTTGTACTGTTTTGATCTATCCACCTAAAACACATTTTTGGTGAAAAGGATGAGGATGGCTGGATGATAGGATTTAGTTTGAATAAAAAACGAATGTATGAAATCTAAATTTGTATGTGTATATATATATATATATATATATATATATATATATATATATATATATATACTGTGACGTAGTTAATCTGGTTCATTTCTTTTCTAGCTAGTAGAAGTCCTGAATGGCCGGTAACTTAAATTTGTAGCCAAATTGACCAGTGAGTGAAATTTCAAAATTCCAAGTTCATTTCGACCGTTTATGATATATATAAACTTACAATTCCAAGATATAAAAAGTTGGAATTATGAAAGTTCCAATCGTGAATAAAGTTCCAATCGTGAAAAGTAAACTCGTAATTCTTAGTTATAAACTCGTAACTGTGAGATATAAAGTTGCAATTGCAAGATATTAAGTCGCAATCATGAAAAATAAAGTCAAATTGTAAGATATTTGTAACGATCACCAGCTGGAGTTGCCCTTGAGAGCCACCAGAGGGCATTCCACATAAGACCATTATCACTCTCAAACTACATTTCCCAGAATTCACTGCCTGGACTCATTATCACTGATCACATTCACCTGTACCTCATTCACTGACTGCATTCACCTTTGTCTTATCATCCTGTTAGTCTCAGTCTATATATACCTTGTTCATTCATTCACTCACCGCGAAGTCTTGTTTGTGTCACACTGCATTTCTGAGCATTCTCCTAGTTTTCGTGTTTCTTGGTTTTGGATATCTTGCCCTGTTCCCTGGATTACTCTCTTGCCTCTGGTCCCTGCCTGTTTTGTTTGTTTGTTTCTTTCTTTGTTTTGACTGCCTGCCTGTGTATGACCCTTGCCTGTACATTGGATTACGCCTCTGGATTGCCCCACAAAATAAAGCTGCATTTGGATCTCCTACTTCGTGTCTCTGAGCAGTTCGTGACAATATTAAGTTAATTTCAAAATTAAGAGATATTTAGACATAACTGTGATAAATTATAATCGTACTATTATGATATATAAAGTGTAAAAAAAAGAAAAAGTTACAATTACCTTCAAATTCTTTTTGAGGGAGATATGTAGACTGGGTAAACCCAGCCTGATTTGATTTCGCCCTGCGGCTCAGGCTGGAAACCTGTACATTTATCTCTGCTGCTTCTGTTACAAATTTGCGGGAACCAATCACAAACTGGCTTATCCACCTGGTGCGCTATTGGCGGGTTTAATCCAACCCAATTCCTTTTAACCTCTTGACGATGCTCAATGGCTTCTTTTTAGCAAACAAATCGCTCGAGTTGGTGTAAATACCGCTAACTTTCATGTTTTTTTTTTGCACAGCCTGCAAAAATTGCTCGATGCCACTGCTGCTTCTGCAAACCGCTGATCAACATGTTTGGTTACACGTTTCATGCCTGGAGTTTTCGCTTCGCTCTGCAAAGTACGTCACCCGGACCGCTGGTCTGATTAGTTGAAGGACTATCCAATTGCATACAGAGTCATTTGAACTATGCCCGTTGATCACACTACTAATTAGCAGAAGAAAACACAGAGCAGACTCCTCAGACTAATGTTCAATCTTAAAGGGGTCATTTTTGTACAAGTTAATATGATTCTTTAGGGTCTAAATGAAAAGTTTGTAATATACTTTAATTAAAAATTCTCATTAGTATTGTAAGAAAACACTCATTTTACCTGGTCAAAAACAGCTCTGTTTTCAGCACGCCATTTAAGTGCATGTGTCTTTAAATGATAATGAGCTTTGCTCACCCCGCCCCTCTGTTCTGTGGGGCGTTTTGACCAAGCGGCAACCTCTCCGTCTTTCTCTTGAAACCAACACGGAAGTGAGTTAAACTGCAATTCGTTGACTGGCCGCTTGAGGCTGATGTCAGAAGTGAGTCAAATCTGTATCTCCCCCATGTTAAAATACCAAATTTTACAGCAGAAAAAAACGTGTTTACAGCCTGGTGTCTGTATGTTTTTTTGGTCTATAAAGCTATTTTTGCCCTTCATGACAACTGTGAGGGGGGTGAATTTTTTTATAACTCATCCGTTTAGTTGATTAATATTTAAAGTTCTGCATAATTAAGGGTGTGGCCACTTGAGTGACAGGTGGGTTGTCGCTGATGTCAATGCTAGCCGTTTGTCTGTTGTTACTAGCCGTCACTTCACCTCAGCAAATGTTAGCTGCTGAACTTGCCATCTCTGCCGTGTTTTGTGCTTTTTTTTCGGGATTATTTCATACTATTTATTCAATACACCCATTAAGTAACGTTAACTTCGCCCACGGCTTAGGATTGTTGTCGTCGAGTATCGTTCGAGAGAACAACCAGCGCTGTATTTCAGTTTTCCTCTGTGAACATGCACTAATGGATGTCTGACAATTTCGTTGCTTTTTGGAGTTTTCAGATTTAAAAACGTCAATAAAGGCTCGTTCGTTCTGCTCTCACGGAACAGATATAGATTATAATATGCTTATGTGCCGTCAGATGAAATCATGCAGTCGTCGGCGCTTTCTCCGTCCATGCTATAAATGCACATCCATGAATGAGCGCGGATTTTCTAGCGCATTTAACGTTACTTTAACTTCATAGGCAATATATCTATAACCCATTTGAGAGGCGGCCAAAATCAGAATTTAAAATGGACTGAATAAGCTCTCTACGAACTTGACGAGCGACGCCGCGCTGACGGACCATAAAGAGTGACTGACGTGCACATAAATCACTGTCACACACACACTCTCAGAGTAATATTAAGTTACTGCATAATACATTTTCAACTAACGTTAGCAGAATAGTACAGAATCACAATACACAGTCTCACTTGTAGCCGTGTCTTTTAAATATTATAATATAATATTTCGAAGGGCAAAAACAGGAACTTTTAATTGGCTTTACATCATCAGCTAACTCGATCACGTCGAGCCATAGATATAAACAGTGTTTATAGATATATCATAGATATAAAACAGTGTTTATATCTATGACGTCGAGCTAGGTGATTTCGGCTCCTCAGCTCCACTCACGCCCCGCCTGTTTGCCTATTTTCTGTTATCCGGGAGTGACGCGAGGCCAAGATGGCGACGGCCGGCTCCGCCTACTTTAGGCTTCAAAAATGCTCTTCAGAAACCTACGGGTGACGTCACGGACACTACGTCCATATTTTTTTACAGTCTATGGTTTTGACCATAGATATCATATAAAGGCTAGATGTCTCGTGCTCGCTGCTGGCCAATGGAGGTCGACGTCCGCACGTGGCAGCCATCTTGCCACAGTGTGCTCACTCACTCGTTTAATGGTGCATGTACTTTTAAATAACCATAACTTGCTCAATTTGCTACCGATTTTCAAACGGTTTGTTTTGTTATAAACGTCAGAGTGTAGTTATGACACTGCATACATACAGTGCATACATATGAATAATTATAACATACATGTTCAAGCATTCGGAATTATAGCCACGTTAATAACGTTTGTAAGAAACCAAACCGTTTGTAAATCCGTCAAGATTTCAGCGAGATAAGAGGATTTGTGTGCATGCTGATCATTCACCTTAATGCACAGCTTCACTGTGACAAGTTGGCCAAAAGGTGATGTCGGAAGTGACTGCGCCATAAGACATCTAGCGTTTATATATGATATCTATGGTTTTGACAACACACGTGGAGTGTTGCCTTGACAACAGCTGAGGGTATATTTTGGAGAAAGTATGGCAGCGGGAGTCTCTGAGGACACATCTGTGCAACCGTATCAGTTTGAACTTGAGTCGGACCCGGAACAAGATGACGGCCCAAAAGAAGTTCGACAATTAAGGCTCGAACAGGACGTTTCTGAATGGTTGGTTAACGTAATGTCACTTTGATCTATCTTTGTATGTACTTGCAGGGTAGAGTAGTGAGATATGAACGCTATGTGTTTACTGATGTATACGTTAGTTCATTGACAGATTGATGTTACAGCTAATGGTCATGAAAAACTTTTTACTTTAGCTTTTTACTGACCCTCGTTTATAAAGCAGTCTGGTGAGAAATGATTCGCTCAAACATGAAAGCATTGACGTTGATCGTGGGGAATATTCCCTTCAAAACAAAACTCAGCCACTGTGTCTTCAGCGGTTCGGATGTAGGAACGTCAAAATGACTGCTGTGTTCGTTATTACACCCAAGAACAGAACACCACAATCGCTTAGCCGCCATTCTGCTCCAGCGTGTCAACAATGGCGGACTATGATGACAGCTCGCTCAGGGCTGGTCTGTGTTGAAACGCTGCTGTCAATCAACAATCGTGGGAGGGGCGTCACACGGTCAGACGGCTCGATTTGAGACAGGGGAAAACATATAAGGAGATTTAAAAAAAAAACACTGGATGGATTTTTATCATTATATGATGCTTGTGTACAGGCACTGCCAACACACATTTCAGTACAATCAACTTGTAAAAGTGCATGTACCATTATATAACCCCCTTAAATGATTGAGCTTGGTCTGGTGATAGCCAGACTAGGAGATATGGGTTTCCATACTTAATTTTGTTTCTCATCTTCTATCTTCTTTTTGTCACAGTTCTGTCACCTTGGTCTGGATTTTCCTATGGGTTTGTGACAGGGCTGTGACACGCTCGGTTTGTCGTGTGTTTATGTTCAGTCTGGTCCTGTGTGAGCACATGAGTGTCTTGTTGTTTCTTGTGCCATGTGCTCTCGTCGTAATTGTCAACCCCGCCCATCTTGTTATCTGATTATTGGTTAATTTGTCCCACCTGTGTATCTCGTTACCCTCCTTTGTTTGTTCCCCTATTTAGTCTCCTTGTGTTTGTAGTCTTGTGCCGATTTGTTGTATTGTTACGTGTTTCAGTTTGTAGCCTCTCATTTATGCCTAGGGTTGGAGTTTGTACCTTTCCAGTTTGGCATCCGAATAAATCACTCTGCATTTGAATTTACGTCTCTTGTCTACGTCACGTGACAGAACGAATCGGCCATCATGTGGATTCAGCGGAGCGAACTTTGTCACGTGGAGAGGGAGAATGGGATCTCCTTATTTAAGTATTTTTCCGTGTGTGCTCAGAGGAATGAGGAGATCAGGGCAGTCGGCCCTCGGTCGGGAGGCGGTGAGATCTGTACTATGACTGTTAATAGTGTTAAGACCCCTGCTGATTTTCAGCGGTTTGAGGGAACCCGATTGGGACCCGCGGAGGCTGTAGGAGAGGAGGTGATAGAGGAGAGTTCCAGCATCACTCTTCACATCGGTCTCTCCTCGACCCAGAGGTTCATCTACCGTCGGGTTCGCCCATTAGAAGGACATCACCACGGGGACCGTCCAGCACAGATCCCTCACCACTGATCTCGTCCAGTATAAGGTCTTCGCCACTGGTTCCATTCAGCGTAGGGACTTCATCGATGGTTTCGGAGTCTGCATGCAACCGTCCGAAGGGATGGAGGAGGAGAAGGTCGGCGCCGGTTCATTCAGAGACTGTTCACGTCACGTCTGCCCAGCCAGAGACGGTTCACGTTACGTCTGCCCAACCAGAGACGGTTCACGTCACGTCTGCCCAGCCAGAGACGGTTCACGTCACATCTGCCCAGACAGAGACGGTTCACGTCACGTCTGCCCAGCCAGAGACGGTTCACGTCACATCTGCCCAGACCGAGACGGTTCACATCACATCTGCCCAGCCAGAGACGGTTCACGTCACGTCGGCCCAGCCAGAGACGGTTCACGTCACGTCTGCCCGGCCAGAGACGGCTCACGTCACGTCTGCCCAGACAGAGATGGTGCACGTCAGTCCCAACGAGTCGTCTTTTCACGTCAGTCCACCCAAGCCTGAACTCCACGTCAATCCTGCTGAGCATGAACTCCTGAGGCCCATTCTGGTGGCCTCTGGGACATTGTCAGATTACTTAGAGCGTCTGGCCAGAATCCTGGAGATGCCTTTTGGACCCACAGTGTCCGTTCCTGAGTCGGAGCCAGTGTCCGTTCCTGAGTCGGAGCCGGTGGTGCCAGTTCCAGTGCCCGAGCCGGTGGTGCCAGTTCCAGTTCCTGAGCCGGTGGTGCCAGTTCCAGTGCCAGTTCCAATGCCTGAGCCGGTGGTGCCAGTTCCAGTGGTGCCAGTTCCAGTGGTGCCAGTTCCAGTGGTGCCAGTTCCAGTGGTGCCAGTTCCAGTGGTGCCAGTTCCAGTGGTGCCAGTTCCAGTGCCTGAACCGGTGGTGCCAGTTCCAGTGCCTGAGCCGGTGGTACCAGTTCCAGTGCCAGTTCCAGTCCCTGAGCCGTTGGTGCCAGTTCCAGTGTCAGTTCCGGTTGTGCCAGTTCCACTGCCAGTTCCGGTGGTGCCGGTTCCAGTGCCTGAGCCGGTGGTGTCGGTGCCAGTTCCTGAGCTGGTGGTGTCTGATCCGGTGGTGTCGGTGCCAGTTCCTGAGCCGGTGGTGTCGGTGCCAGTTCCTGAGCCGTTGTCGGTTCCTGTTGCTGAGTCGGTGTCGGTTCCTGTGCCATGGCCGCTTGAAGGGTCGTCTCCTCCCTGGCCTCCTGAGGGTTCGTCTCTGCCGTGGCCGCCCGATGGACTGTCTGTTCCACCCTGGTCACCCGAGGGAGAGTCTCCGCCCTGGCCGCCCGATGGAATGTCGTCTCCGCCGTGGCCGCCCAAGGGGTCGTCTCCGCCGTGGCCTCCCGAGGGTTCGTCTCCACCGTTGCCGCCAGATGGACTGTCGTCTCTGCCCTGGCCACCAGATGGACTGTCGTCTCCGCCCTGGCCACCAGATGGACTGTCATCTCCGCCCTGGCAGCCAGATGAACTGTCATCTCCGCCCTGGCCACCAGATGGACTGTCATCTCCGCCCTGGCCGCCAGATGAACTGTCTCTCTCATCCTGGTGCCCTGCAAGATCTGTGTTATCCTGGCCCGTAGTCAGGAATCTAGGCCCTCCCGTCCCTCCCTGGTTCCTTTACCTCTATCCCCTTTGTGTATTGGTGTCCTGAATTGTTTTTGTTTTTTGTGGTCTTGCTCGTGGTGTGTTTTGTCTGGGTTTTGGTGTGCCTCCTTGGGAACGCCAGGTGGCGTCCCTTTGAGGGGGGGTAGTGTCACAGTTCTATCACCTCGGTCTGGATTTTCCTATGGGTTTGTGACAGGGCTGTGACACGCTCGGTTTGTCGTGTGTTTATGTTCAGTCCGGTCCTGTGTGAGCACATGAGTGTCTTGTTGTTTCTTGTGCCATGTGCTCTCGTCGTAATTGTCAACCCCGCCCATCTTGTTATCTGATTATTGGTTAATTTGTCCCACCTGTGTATCTCGTTACCCTCCTTTGTTTGTTCCCCTATTTAGTCTCCTTGTGTTTGTAGTCTTGTGTTTGCCGATTTGTTGTATTGTTACGTGTTCCAGTTTGTAGCCTCTCATTTATGCCTAGGGTTGGAGTTTGTACCTTTCCAGTTTGGCATCTGAATAAATCACTCTGCATTTGAATCTACGTCTCTTGTCTACGTCACGTGACACTTTTGTCTTGTTTTATGATTGGTTAGATATGTTTCCTGAAAAACAAAACAAAGAGATACTAATAAAGAATCAGATTTATTGCAGTGTGTAACTACACACAGTGTGTGAGTGTGCATTCCCATATGCACTTGACCTTCTACGTGAACGTGTGTGTGTGTGTGTGTGTGTGTGTGTGTGTGTGTTGGTGTTGTGCATATGTGTGTCCGTGCACCTATGTTGGAGTATGTTCACACCCTCATGTGTACGTTCCCCTGCTGGGGAAGAATCCCTGGATCAATGAATTATTCATCATACATATCTTGTTAAAGAAAAAAAAAACCAAGGCAGGAGGAAATATGGTTGTTTGATATTTCCATGAAGGGAATTTTCTCCATAACAATTTTCTGAAGAAACAGGAAGCAAGAGTTTGAACACACCAGCAGTTTGAATGTAGGCCACCGTGATTCTCCAACATACTGACTGATGCTAATCACAGTGACTGGTCTTGTCTACTGCTTTCATTTCAGTATACGGATTCTGTACATTGTTTCAGTGTTTCTGACTTTGGGGTGTGTGTGTGTTTGTTCATGCAGCTTCTCTTTAAATAGAGCACAATTTCACAGGTAATCAAGTCAGCTCATTCTTACATAGTGCTGATTCCTGTAATTATCCATAATCATTTATTTATTTGTTTATATAGTTAGTTATTTCAGCCAGAGCATTTGTAAGTCAGACGCATTCGCAGAATATTAAAAAGGCAAATGAGAATTCAGAGTAGGCTAAATAACGAAGCAATGGCCTAAAATAAATCATGACATGATTTCAAGGTTGTGTTCGTTTCAATAGACAAAAAAGCAAAGGGATCCTTGCATAGAGGGATGAAAGGAAATGTGGATGATCTGAAGGGAAGAGAGACAAAAATATACAGGACAAACTGAGGCCCTGTTTACTCCTGGTATTAAGATGCGTTTTGGTCGATCGGATCACAAGTAGACAAGGGAGACACATTCCCGTTTACTGGTGTTTTAATCCGACTCTTTTGTCCACTTTCAACCACTTCTGTCCTGATTTCTTCGAGGGGAGGGTCTATAAATGCATGTGTTTTCAGATCTTTCAATTTAATGGACGAAATAAGCTTGCGCAATTTACATATGAACGTGACCAGAGACGACAGAAAAACACACAGAGAGCATCAGCTTTAGTTTCTGTTCTGACAGTCACAAGACCAGCCGAACGCTGTGAGTGTGTGTTAGAAATCAGGAATGATGAGAGAACATTGTGCTTGGTACGTTTTTGATCTTCAAACCAAACTTGGGTCTCAAGTCGACAAAGTTTAAATCCCGTCTGTCTAGAGCTCTTCTCAATACTCATGAGGTCAGTAGACGGAGAGAAGACGGTCTTTTGTGGCTGTTTGAACACATTCGATCACATGAGCGTTCACACTACGAAAGCAATCCGGTTTGAATGCGTTTTCAACAATCTCTGGAAGTGGTGGAAAGTGGACAAGCTTGAAGCATTTTAAACCTGTATTTAGCGTCATCCACTTGTCATCCGATCAACCCAAACGCATCTTAATACCAGGTGTGAACAGAGCCTAAAAGACAGATGAGGTGCGATTAGTTCAAACCGAAATATCATTGGGCACCATAAACAATCATCTGCCATAAGCACTCAGAGAACTCTTTACCATCACACTTATCGCGGTGTCCTCTAAGATGTCAATATTTCTTTAAACAGAGCCCCAATCCCTCTGACTTTGCCCACCAGTTACAGATATTTATCAAGCTACAGATATTACGGTTATCTTCAAATGTACTGTGCTGTGAATGCCAAATAGGATAACCTGCGTGTTGTACGACAGGATAATGTTATCACACATTGCAATATGTAATGTTATTTAAAGATATAAACTTGCATGTGGCAATAAATGAACTGTGAAAATAATGACTGTCCAAACAGGTCGTCCCAAACTCACGCCATTGGTTGAGTGTCAAATCACTAAACAGTTGTGCCACTTTTTTATGCTAAAAGCATAAAAAAAAGCATCTTTTTCATTAAGCAGCTAATTCAGCCAAAACAGGTGTTATCTGTGGTGGTATAGCACTGTGACATGCATATTTAACTTGAGTCATTGTCATTCTTTTCAGCTCGTATCATTTCTATGTAAATGAGACTCATTATGGATTGTGTCTTGTTCACAAAAGTCAACGCCATTTGTCTGGCGCAATTGAAGTTATTAGTGCTTGCATAAAGGCAATGGAATTCCTTTAAAAGAGATGCTTCTGTACATATTGATCATGGCAGCATTAATTCATAAAAATAAAATTAAAAAAAGAAGATCAAATGACATTGTGTAAGAGCAACTTTATTTGGCTACTAAACTTGTATTGTTGTTTCTTTGATTGAGAAGGGTAATTTTTTTTTTAATGAATTTTTTTATTTTTTTTAATCAACACTTCTCCATTAAAGATCAGAGTGAATCCACTTAGCTGTACTTCTACAATGATGATCAATTGGCTAAAATGATTAATTATTAATTTAAAGTAAAGCTTTAAGGGTGTGGGACTGTTAAAGTACCCCTATTATGCTTTTTCAAATACATTTCATGCAGTTTAACTGTTTGGGAAGGTAAAAGGTCCGCTTAAAACTCAAAGTGCACGACAAATAAAGTTATTGTCTCCTAAAAGAAAGAATCGACTCTGAACTGCAGAAACAAGTCGTCAGTAATTCCAGTCTCTCTTCCTGTTACAGTGCAAGTCATTTGCATAATGCCAGTCTATGGTGTTCATTGGCTGACTGTGAACAGCGTCTACTTTGAGCCTCAAACACAGTAGTTGTAGCTGAGACTGGAAGAGTTTGGTTCATGTTGTTCATGTCGAGAAGACGCTGTTTTCAGCGCTGAGAATCCACTGTGATGCTCTTCAAAAAGATGAGGACTCAAAATATACAATATAAACTCAGAAAGTACAAAACTACAGTAGGCTATATGTTATGCATTAATGTACAATACGGTGCAATGCTGTGGGTGAAGAGTGCAACTCAACTAACTCCACAAGCATCAGTGATCATGAAAGTGCAAAATATACTCTCAAATCTCACTTCATGAGGGAGTGAATCCATACATCGGATGGATATTTACAGAAGCAGAAGTTCTGCCTGAGTGTTGTGTTGCACGCATGAAAGCAGCTTAACAAGGCAAGGACGAACAGCAGTGGGAATCTGCCCTGAAGGAGGCTCAGCGAAAATCAGCGGAACTTGTTCTTCTCCCTTTTTACGTCTTTTTATCAGAACAAACAAGGTGTTGATTGTTGCCCAGCAGTGCTGCTAAAGTCTATCTGCAAATCCGTGAGTGTCTCTGGGTGTTTGTGTATTGTTACGTGGTTGTGTGCGTGTCTGTGAGCATGTATGGATGCTTACGTGGATGAAAATGAACGTGGAAGTCTCATGGACAACATTAGCTACATCCGCAAGAGTGGAGATCTGCACACTGCCTCGGGAAACAACACAACCTCTCTCTCCTCTTTTAATTAACCTTGTTAATGAGAGTCACTGTTTGGATGAAAGCGACCGAGAGGCGGCTCTCATTTTTATTATTTTTTCAGATAAAGATAACGTCTTCCTTGAGAGGCTGCATGTGAACTTCAAGAGGTTCTCTTAAGACCCTCATAGTCCATCAATCAACTCCGAAAAATCAATTCCGATTCTGCTGGACTTTATCTTCGAGATGCCGAGAACTCAACAGGGGCGTCATTATTTCTGTGTGCAGCACAGGCGGAGTCTGGTCAGAAGATGTAAATGATGGCCTCCTGCAAACGGCCTCTTAAAAATAAGATGAATCAGTCTGTTTTTCTAACCCCAGGCGTGCGATATGTCACTCAGCATGAGGAGAGCATCACCTGGCAACCATCCAAATATTCATAGAACCACAAAACAGGTTGCATAGCAATATGGAATAGTTACCGCTGAAAACCCCCCAGCTGTATCACCATCCTAAGGTGCCTTTGGACCACTGTTGATTATTAACACAATTTGCAGTGTGTCTATTGGCTGGTTTTACAGACAAGGCTTAAGCCTAGTCTCAGACTAAAATGCATGTTTGAGCTGTCTTCACTGAGAGCAACTTGCACTGATGTATCTTAAAATATATCAGTGCCATTGTTTCGTCTCAAGATGCACATCAGTGATGTTCTTTTCTAAGGCGCATTGCTTAAATGTCCTAATTGAACTAAGGCCTAATCCTTAATCTAAACCCTGTCTGTGAAACCAGGCCTAGATTTTTTTTACAGACATGAATCCTAGGAAAAAGAGTATCACTGTTTCCATGAAAATAATAAGAAGCATCATTTTGTTCTTCTACATTGATAATAATAAGAAATGTTACTTGAGCACCAAAACAGCATATTAAAATGACTTCTGAAGGATTATGTGAAACTGAAGACTGGAGTAATGATCCTGAAAATTCCGCTTCAAATAATTTTTTTTTTAAGCATAATAAAATAGAAAATGCTAGGTGCATCCCAATTCACATCCTTATGCACTATTCTATTAGCCTGGAAATCCAGACCTAAATCTGAAAGATGAATGGTCTGGCATCGACTAATGAAAATCGGCCAGCTCGAGGGGCGGCACCAAGCATGCATTTGAAAATCTCACTGCACGCAATTGGATAACACTACGACCAATCACAACAAGCCCCATACGCTTAGCTACCAGCGGCGCTAACTGGTAGATTAGACTCTTGCCGTATCCGGTCGGCAAAACAGCAAAAACGCCCTTCTTGCAAAGGAAGGATTCGAGAGCCGTCTTCTGTTCCTCTTTTAGAGAAAAAGCCAAGTCTAACTCGTTCACTCTAGCGGCCAAAGCCGTTTCAAACACCTGGTGTTCATCCATAGCCATCTTGCAATGTTTACTAATGACTTCGACGTCACAGCGCAGTCGTCATCTGTTTAGCTCGCCTCTGGCCCGCCTATATCAGATAACCCGATGTGATTGGTGCAGCTCAGATAGAGGGGCATATTTAATGAGCATCATTACTCGACGCCAGAGTGACTCGCTGAGCAAATTCAACTTGTGCTCTCGCGAGAACTCTGGATTTCCAGGGTACTATTGACGTTAAAGGGAAAAAAACTAAGTGTGGAATGTTGGACACTTGATCACTCGACGGTCGCAACTTTAGGGGGAGGGCCATCAGACTCCAATGTTGAATGACAAAACAACCTTATGAAATCCATACACTCTACGGATGAGTACATAGTGCCATAGGCGGAAATCACGGGGTGTCAGGACCTACCCCATCTGAGAGTTGCCACCCCTTCAAAAACATAAAAAAATCTTAATGTCCCTCAGAAATGTTACCCCTTAAAACTCATCTTTGATCACCAAAATGACATATTCAAAATGACATTAAAAAATCTTTAATTCTTAATTAATCTTAATTTAAATATTTTAATTCATGCAAATCTTGAATGTAACTCTACAACCCTTGCTCCATTTAGTATACTCTGTTCTATGAATATGCAAATGAGCCCCGCCTCCACTCACTCATACCAGCTCAGAGATCCAGTCATCGACGATCATATATATTGAGTTATAAATCACATTTCAGGGCCTTTCTCAGTCTATGTATTCGAGTTGAAAAAATTGCAAATTGTAATATTCACATGTAAAACTGATATTATTACATTTAGTTGACTACATCTTTGCATTTTGTAACTAGATATTTTCTTGCAGGGTTTCACACAGTTCATTGGTGTC
This sequence comes from Vimba vimba, assembly GCA_022828995.1. Lineage (NCBI taxonomy): Eukaryota > Metazoa > Chordata > Actinopteri > Cypriniformes > Leuciscidae > Vimba > Vimba vimba. The sequence goes on from CM040818.1 coordinate 52,201,587, forward strand.
CAGCCCTGCTCCTGTAGGGCTCCAACCCTGATCAAATCTAACCAACGTCTTCAGGATTACTTAGAAAAATATATGTTGTATCATAAATTGCATTGTATGATTGATTATGGATGGAGCCAAACCCTGCAGGGCTGGACCTCGAGGGCTGGACTTGCCCACCCATAAGGTTGAAGACGAGACAGTTATTGGTTTATGGATCTGACTGATGCTGACAACTGATGCTGCTGTATGAGAACTAAACTGAGCTGGACATTTTTTTTGCAAACTGCTTTATAGATGAAATTAACAAATTTAATAATTGATGATCTTTACAACAGAACTGAATCAACACTGAACAACAGCTGAAATGCATTATTTTCCTGTTATCACTGTAAAGCTGCTTTGAAACGATCAGTATTTTATAAAGTGTTATATAAATAAAGGTGACTTGACTTGACAGTTCAGCAGTGTAAAAATAGAAATGTATATGCCTCAATTGTAAGACACTTAGACATGTCATAAATGCAGCATATTTTGCATAAAACATTTTTTTCCCCTAATATATAAAACTCTTTATAAATCAAAAATATTGATGACTTTGGCTTTTTCATACCATAACAGGGTAATGTATCCTGGGAGATGCAACTCATAAAATCCAGAATATATCAAAAATACCTTTGGATATGTTTTACTTAAGTACAGATAATGATAAAAGCGACATGATTTTTTTTTTTTTTTTTTTGCTGATCATTTTCCACTCTTGCTTTTTATGGTTAAAGATGCTCAATCAAAATATCATAATATTTTTGGATGACTAGGGAAACTTTTAATTGCAAACATTCCTAAGGCACTTCTGAGCAGGTAAGCACTACAAGCATGTTCATCACTGAAATTTTCCAAATGGAGCTGGTGGATAAATCCTGTCAATTTGCATGAGTTGCCTTTGAAGCCGGATGGTGATGAGCCTAATGAGCTTTGCTAATTACTGTGCTGATCACTGTCTTGCTGTCTCTAACATCTTTCTATTTCACACTTTGACTGCTAGCATACTTTGTGCAAGCGGTGCATTCTAGTGCTTAGATCAGAGTACATTACTTGAATCTCCGATGCACTCGGTGTGCGTGCCTAATTTAAATGGTTGTGAAGGCCAGCTTTTACAGGGAAGGCTCTGAAGATTTAATAAAAAAAAAACAAATTTCCATAAACCGTCTAAATCTTCCTAACACATCTTCTTTCAAAGCCTCTGAGGCAAAGGTTAAGGTTGTTTTCTTCCAATAAGATATCCAATTAGCTTATAAGGCTTCCAATACTGCATTAGAGTAAACATGAATTTCTGTTGTTTCGACAAGTTGAGGGGTGAGTCAAAAGGATTTTCTGTTGTAATTAAAGGGATAGTTCACCCACAAATGAAAATTCTGTCATTATTTACTGACCTTCATGTCGTTTCAAACCCGTAAGACTTTCGTTCATCTTCAGAACACAAATGAAGATCTTTTTGATGAAGAGCTTTCAGTCCCTCCATTGACAGTCTACGCAACTGACACTTTGACGCTTTAAAAAGTTCATAAAGAGATCGTAAAACTCTCAGATTTCATCAAAAAGATCCTCATTTGTGTTTCGAAAATAAACAGAAGTCTTTCGGGTTTGGAAGGTAATTAATGACAGAATTTTCATTTTTCGGTGAACTATCCCTTTAAGGGTTTAGGGTTCAACTTCTGTGGTTCCCATGAGCAAAAATGGCATTTTTCCCAAAGAAACTTACAAAAGAGGAACAGAAGCAATTCCTCACAGAACTATTCGTAACAACAAAAATTCGAAACAACATTGAACCCCATTTTAATTGTTTGGACAAAAAAAAATGAAATACAATTCTGTCCCACAAAAGAAAGTACAGTATGTCATGAAAGTTGAACTTAGCAGTGAGAAAGATGTGGCATTAAAGCATCATATGCAGCCAAGAAGCTACCATCCATGGAGACAGTCTATGGATTCATCAGCTCCGTTTCCCACCACTGAAGTTTAAGAAACAGAAGTTGGTGTGGTATTAAGCTCAAAGCCCAGAGTCAGAAAGACAGCCAAGTATCTATCAACAGCTTGATCCCTGCTGATAACCGGTATCTTCTCTTGCTCTGACACTCCCTGACTTGGCAAAAGTAAGAGTTAGAGAAACTCACAGTGCATCCTCAAGCCCTCAATTCCCACATAACCCGAAAAAGCTGATCTCAAACCAAGGCTACGCCAATCATACACCGTGTGCTAAAACAATCCACTGATTCGGAATCTGCAATTGGCGCCATGTTGTTTCTTCTGCAGAACTCATGCGGTTCTCTCTCTCAAACCCGCTGTTGCTGGAGGTCAGGGTTTTCTCCAGAACTCTGCACGGGCTCTTTATAATTTAACAGCATACAGGGGGCTGCTTCCACACACCTGCTGCACACACACACAAAGAGAGAGCGAGCGCGAGCCTCATTTTTGATCTATTATTGAAGCTCTGTATTTGAGAAAGCTGTCTATGTTGAAGGATGAAGATTTATGCATGTGTCGTGGAATTCACAATGCTGAGGCTGTCTTACAAAGGATGAATATATTTCACATGTTGCATATGACAGTAACCACTTGTTAAAACAGAATTCATGCATGTGTTCAATGTTCATACACTCACATTTCTATGTTTAACCTTGAAGGGTTCTGTCAGGTGCTTCATATATAGAACCTTTCAGAGGTTCCATTCATGGGACCATTCCATGGGATTAGTTTAAATGAATTATTTTGTTTCAATTCATTTTTTTGATATTTTGATTACATTTTATGAATTAAAAACATGTATACATTATCACTACAAAAATAAATAAATTAAATAACCCCATTAAACATGCAATCGTTAAGACATTTCTCCTTATAGAACCTTTTTGGCATATAAAGGGTTCTTAAATGGCGTTTTCACACCTGGCTCGTTTGGAGTGTTTGTTTCGGAGCCTGGTTGATTTTCTCCCTTAGGGATAATTGGGGATATTTATTTTAATTAATCAATCAACAATACTATTGATCAGCATTACCAAACGTGGACGTTTTCCACTAGAAACAAACATTGATGTATTATTTTAATTTAATACTGTGAAGCTGCTTTGATACAATCTGTATTGTGAAAAGCGCTATATAAATAAACTTGACTTGACTTGACTTGACTTGACTTAGTTCGGTTCGTTTAGGCATAAACACTGCAATCGCGCTCAGATCCGCACCAAAACTATCAGTCCAGTTCGCAATCTGACCTAAAGAAACCAACAAACTAAGCAGTATCATAAAAACAAAGGAAAATGTGTTATATAAAAAGCAGTAGTGTCTGATTCTGTGCATTTTTGTGTTTTTTGTGATTTACATAAACATATTTTGGTAGGCTTTCGCTATGAAATGTTGCCTTGTGAAAGCAAACCGAACCAAGAAGAAAAAGCAACACTGTAAAAGAAAAGATACAGGTGTGAAAACACCCTAAATTTGAGTCAAGAACCCTATGGTTCTATACAGAGCAACATCAAAACTTTTTCTTCTAACAGTGTAGAATCAAAGTAACAGTAGAATAGAATAGAATAGAATAGAATAGAATAGAATAGAATAGAATAGAATAGAATCTTCTTTTCTGTTCCACAGAAGTCATACAGGTTTGGAATGACATAGTAAAACAAAGATTATTGTAGTACATTTTACAATGAAATACTATTTCAGTTGTTCTACTTCAAAATTTCACATTTAATTATATGCGTTACTTGCGGTTTCTTTGCAGTTGTTTGTGAAATTTACTAGCAATTTCTGAGTGATTATTTTTATTTATTTTTTTCCAGTTTGAGTAAATGACCGAATTTTAATGTTCGGGGTAAACTATCGCTGTAAAGTATATATCTAAAACATTGTACTGTTTTGTTACTGTGTGTGTGTGTGTATAGAAGAGAGATGACTATGGCAGCATAAAAAAAGCAGATTTGCAATACTGGACATCTGTGGCTTGATCATTGTTTCTGAAGGTCTAAGTATGCTATAGCATTGGTCCTATTTGTGAGCATCCGAATAGATTCTGAGTTTTTACCAAACAAAAATGACCTTGCCAGTTGAGGATTCAGATGAAACCTGGCAAACACATGGACAGTCTGCAGGAGGAATTGCTTCAATGAAAACTGCTGTTTGGTTTAGAAAGCCTTGACAGAGACAGTCACAATGCATCAAGTGCATGCGGTTTTAATACTAGAATGTTTCATGGTTGTGCTTGTCATTTCATCTAGTGTTAGTGGCTAAACAGCGCAAGCGAGAAAACAAAGCCATTTAGCTGGAACAGACTGCCTCTTAATGTACACTGAAACACTGTACAACTCTCTGCCTGACTGCCTCGCTCCCACACGAGCACAGAGAATATTGTACAGCCCATTAAGAGAACTGTACATGTTAGTGCAGGATTTACCAAGCAAGAGTATGCAAACTAGCACAGAGATAAAGCAGACACAAGCACACAAATATCACCTTATACTAGCACTGTCAAAGAGGTTTATCTACGAGTGGATTTGCCTACATTTTGGGCACCAGATCTCCCCATTAGGACAGTAAAATATTAAATCACCTACATCCCGGGGAGCAGACGACAGCCCGAAAGAGGCAAATGGCTTATAAAACATACTGTAAAAACTGTTTGTGTGAGTGTAATGTTTAGGGGATAGCTGCTATCTGCATTAAAACAACTGTTGGTTTAAGTTTATATATTTTATCAGCGTATCTGCTAGTTGCAAAGCTTAATCACTAAACACTATTTAGATATTAAAAAAGTAGAAAAATTATATTTTTCCTGGTGAGTTTGTCAACCATGTTACAGTATGCCACTACACACACTGATAACGTGCAACACTTTCAGTGACTCAAATATTCAATGATTTTTATCTTTAATTTTATATTTAATGATCTATTCTGCCATATGTACAGTGATTAGAAAGACTTCTAAGAATTTTATTTTTTGCAGATATTTGTGTAAATTTCTCAGCATAGTCACTAAGGATAAGAACATTTTTTATCATAAATCTACTTTAAAGATCATTTAGATACCATTTATGATAGTTGTGCAATGCTATGCAAAGCTCCAGTCCATGTGGTTCAAAAGCATCAGATATTTAAAAAGTAAAAAATCTGTGAACATAGTTGAGAATAACAGCTAACATAGTTGAGAATGACAGGTAACACAGTTGACAATGACAGGTAACACAGTTGACAATGACAGGTAACACAGTTGACAATGACAGGTAACATAGTTGAGAATGACATGTAACATTTGACAATGACAGGTAACAGTTAAGAATGACAGGTAACATAGTTGACAATGACAGGTAACATAGTTAAGAATGACAGGTAACATAGTTGAGAATGACAGGTAACAGTTGACAATGACAGGTAACAGTTGACAATGACAGGTAACATAGTTGAGAATGACAGGTAACAGTTGACAATGAGAGGTAACACTTGACAATGACAGGTAACATAGTTGACAATGACAGGTAACACAGTTGACAATGACAGGTAACACAGTTGACAATGACAGGTAACATAGTTGAGAATGACATGTAACATTCGACAATGACAGGTAACACAGTTGACAATGACAGGTAACAGTTGAGAATGACAAGTAACACAGTTGACAATGACAGGTAACAGTTGAGAATGACAAGTAACACAGTTGACAATGACAGGTAACAGTTGAGAATGACAGGTAACACTTGACAATGACAGGTAACATAGTTAAAAATGACAGGTAACAGTTGACAATGAGAGGTAACACTTGACAATGACAGGTAACATAGTTAACCCTCTGGAGTCTGAGGGGTTTTTGGGGTCCTTGAGATGTTCTGACATGCCCTGACATTTGTGCTTTTTTCAGTTGCTTATAAACATATTAATGGCAAAGGTGTAAATTCACTCTATTTAGCACAAACAGGGCTACCATAATATGTGAACAACTTGCATGTACATGTTTGTATTTTTGATAGAATAATGTTTATGCATGGTTTTTTAAAAAACAAAAAACTAAAGTTTCTGAAATAAGGCCATAAAACACATTCTAAATATATGTAAATAAGACTTTTGACTAATGGATGTCGTTGCCTAGTATTTTTTCTTCAAAATTATGTGAAAATCGTCCTGCCTAATCATTCCCATAACACAATACATTGATTTAAATCTTGTAAAACACTTTTTGTTTGGAAAGGCCATATGCGGGTGGGCGTGATTCACACCTGAGGAGTCAATGGGGCCGCATAATGAGGCTGCATAGGTAATGAGCCTTTCATTCAGGTGTGTGAATGAGCCACAAGAATGCAAGGACAATATATAACTGGTTTGTTGTTTTTTCCACAAATTTTGCTTGCAAATTGTACAATATCCAAGGTAAACATTTCTAGTAATTGTGCAGTTAATTGTTCTCATACTGTATTTTCAGATTTGGAATATATTCTCTTCCCAAATGTGTCACTAATAAAGCATAATAAAATTATTTAAAGATAAGGCTTATAATGACCTTTTAAGATTTTGTTTACATCTATCCTTATATATATATATATATAATTTTTTTTTTTTAAGGTTATACAATTACAACAACATTTATAATTGTAACAATATTTCCAGTGTAATCTTTCTTTGTATTCGCGATTCATATTAAAACAGTATTTTTGCCAGCTGTAGTAGCTCCACAACAGCACGCATCTTTGCGTTCATTCATTCATAGTAACGCGATTCATATTTAAACAGTATTTTTGCCAGCTGTAGTAGCTCCACAACAGCACGCATCTTTGCGTTCATTCATTCCGATTAGAACAAAGCAAACAGAACTGACCTAATTCCTCAGCGGGGTCCGTTTGCTCCTCGAAATGATACTTCCAGAACTTCTGAGGTAAATTTTTGCAGGATTATTATCAAGACAGTATTATTCCTCACAGCATCGTAAAGTACATAAGTCTGAAAGTGAACTCGCGGTGTGTGTTATCCAGCTGATGGGCGTTTTACAGGTTTGTTTGGATCGGCTCACATTTGCGTTTGAATAGCGCGTGCTCTCCGTGGGCGGAGCACATTAAAACTTAATTAGCTGAGATGAGAACGACTGACATCTCTCTCTTTGCATACATATTACATAAACTGTGAATATTTGTTTTTTATAAAAATTACTTCGTTTAAAAGATGAGAATTCAAGCTTCATGCCTGTATGTCTGAATGCCTGTTTGACTGAGTATTCACTGAGTTATGGTTCATTTTCGGACGCGTTTCAGAATGGACTACACGGACAGAGAGAAGGCAGAACTCGCTTCGTGTTTATTTTTCTTTATTTGGCAAAAAGCACAACACTTTGTTTTTATTGTGAGTATACACAAAAATAATACACATTTAACAGAATCGATTGATGTATGAAACTCCAATGGAAAATCAAAGTCAACCGAGTATTTTTGAGTTTCTTTTACACTGCTAAAAAAAAAGCGAGCTGGTATCGCCGGCGATACCGCCGACCTCTGGGGGTTAAGAATGACAGGTAACATAGTTGAGAATGACAGGTAACAGTTGACAATGACAGGTAACATAGTTGACAATGACAGGTAACACAGTTGACAATGACAGGTAACATAGTTGAGAATGACATGTAACATTTGACAATCACAGGTAACACAGTTGACAATGACAGGTAACAGTTGAGAATGACAAGTAACACAGTTGACAATGACAGGTAACAGTTGAGAATGACAAGTAACACAGTTGACAATGACAGGTAACAGTTGAGAATGACAGGTAACACTTGACAATGACAGGTAACATAGTTAAAAATGACAGGTAACAGTTGACAATGAGAGGTAACACTTGACAATGACAGGTAACATAGTTAAGAATGACAGGTAACATAGTTGAGAATGACAGGTAACAGTTGACAATGACAGGTAACATAGTTGACAATGACAGGTAACACAGTTGACAATGACAGGTAACATAGTTGAGAATGACATGTAACATTTGACAATGACAGGTAACACAGTTGACAATGACAGGTAACAGTTGAGAATGACAAGTAACAGTTGACAATGACAGGTAACAGTTGAGAATGACAAGTAACACAGTTGACAATGACAGGTAACAGTTGAGAATGACAAGTAACACAGTTGACAATGACATGTAACAGTTGAGAATGACAGGTAACAGTTGACAATGAGAGGTAACACTTGACAATGACAGGTAACATAGTTAAGAATGACAGGTAACATAGTTGAGAATGACAGGTAACAGTTGACAATGACAGGTAACATAGTTGACAATGACAGGTAACACAGTTGACAATGACAGGTAACATAGTTGAGAATGACATGTAACATTTGACAATGACAGGTAACACAGTTGACAATGACAGGTAACAGTTGAGAATGACAAGTAACAGTTGACAATGACAGGTAACAGTTGAGAATGACAAGTAACACAGTTTACAATGACAGGTAACAGTTGAGAATGACAAGTAACACAGTTGACAATGACAGGTAACAGTTGACAATGACAGGTAACAGTTGAGAATGACAGGTAACATAGTTGAGAATGACAGGTAACAGTTGACAATGACAGGTAACATAGTTGAGAATGACAAGTAACATCATTGAGAATGACAGGTAACACAGTTGACAATGACAAGTAACACAGTTGACAATGACAGGTAACAGTTGACAATGACAGGTAACAGTTGACAATGACAGGTAACATAGTTGAGAATGACAGATAACAGTTGACAATGACAGGTAACATAGTTGAGAATGACAGGTAACAGTTGACAATGACAGGTAACATAGTTGACAATGACAGGTAACAGTTGACAATGACAAGTAACATAGTTGAGAATGGCAGGTAACATAGTTGACAATGACAGGTAACATAGCTGACAATGTCAGGTAACATAGTTAATAATAACAGGTAACACAGTTGAGAATGACAGGTAATATAGCTGACAATGTTATCGTTTTGCCTCAGTTTCGATGTCAGGCCTTGTCTGGCCAACCAAATGGTATTTTTTTGATCAGGTTAACCTCACATTTTAATTTTAATTTGAAATAAAATCATAAAAATATTGCAAACCATACCCAACATAGTTGACGGTCAATTAATATACTCCTTGACGTTTAAGTAATTGTAGATAAAAAATATTTATATATTTAAAAATATTTAAAAATATAAAAATATTTACCATAATGTTTTCAAAATATCTGCCACAGAACAAATTTACATCATGTGATGCCGGTCACATGGTTTTGGGATAAACTATTTTTAGTTTTCAGGGGGTGTTTGGTTAGTAACATAGTTGAGAGAATTTTTGCGGACATTAATAAAATGTCTTTGAAAGAAAATTTAATTTAAATAATCTATTTTTCTAAAGTATTTAGAATGTAGAAAAAAACTTTAATACAGATAGTCTTGACTTTTAGATTTTTTATCCATTATTTTGAACTCAAGTCCCATTCACTTCAAAAAGCAGATGTAATTTAAGGGACATACCTTCAAGCAAAATGAAATTATTAAAATAAAATATTGGTGTGAGACTATAGTATCCATTCTCTTAATAGATAAAATATGATATTTATGAAGAAAATTGTTAGAAAAAATATAATTATCATCAATGAGCATCACATGTAAATAAATACATAAACGCAATGATTTTCATATTAGAGATGTAATATTTTAATAAGAAGGAACAGCCTTCCTGTAGCTCAAACTGTAGAGCGTTGGCGCCAAGGTCATGGGTTCAATTCCCAGGGAAAGCAAGAACTGATAAGAATGTAAATGTGTACCTTGAAATGCAATGTAAGTCACTTTGGATAAAAGTGTCTGCCAAATGCATAAATGTAAATGTAAATATTTTCAACCCTAAACCCCTCACACAAAATGTGTGCATGAAGTATGGAGCATTCAGAAATTATGTAAATGGTTTAATTGACTGCAGTCAGAATGTCTACATCCTACTTTACCTCTAGACAGTAAATTTAGGGTCCAAACCTAAATACTTGTGTTCTTTCTTAATTATTTTGTGTTCATTACAGTTTTGGACCAAAGCTTTGTTTTTACTCAAGGACAGGATTTAAAAAATGTAATTTTCTACACATTAAGGTCTTAGTTTTGAAAGCAAACAGTCAAAGTAAAACAGCGCCCCTCACTGGACACTAAAAGCCCATGTGTTTGATTCACTACACTGAGAACTAAGAAATTGTAAACAAACTTGAAAATGGTCTTCATTCCCCAAACAGGAGCACAAAAAAAAATAATATATATATATATATAGTTTGTAACTATTACTACCAAGTGTTTTTTGGTTTTTAAAGCATTATGATTAGAATTGCACAAGCAAGTCTTGTGTAAAATTTATAGAAATTTGCACAAACCTATAAACCAGCAGAATTAGATTTAATAACCTTTTTGAAGTGAAATGGAGGTTTATTAATAATTCATACGAACCACATTATGCAGTGCAGTGGCTGTCGGCGTTCAAGGTAGAGAACTTGTTTGATGAAACAGTGAATGGGGGGTCACAGCATTCGCTTGTTGGGGCTTCAAAAGAATATGGAGTTGCATACCTAAAAGGAAAACATTTTTTTTTTTTAAATAAAAAAATATATGTTTATTACGCTAAAGTGTTTCTGTGACCTTGACTGAAAAATAATATATTTGCGTCGTGTAATATTTTACACAAACTCATAATTCCATTTTAATTGTAATACTTACAATATCGTGTAATGTGTTTGATCTTGACTTGATCACTGTCTTCAATACACCTGAGTGATAAGCGTTATCGGAGTGACTCACGTGATGTGCAACTGTGCTGTTGGACGCCATCTTGGCTCAACGCACGCAGTTCCGAGTGGGTAGCGTCATTCTTCCTGTTAGATCCGTAATGACCTCAGTTTCCTGCATGTGTTTTACACTAGTTGTACTCGGGTTATTCTGGAGTCATGAACGCTGCTTCAGTGGTCCAGAAGCTGGCAGGAATATCTGGAGCTCTTGCAGTCGCAGCAGGTGCTTATGGAGCTCACGGTAAGTGTCCTTTCTGGGCGATTGTGTTTTGTTTGGCTGACGGGACTCTTTAGACGATTGCTGCGTTATGAAGATTAAACATATTGCACCACTGGTCACCAGACAGGTCGAGCGTGACTGCGCGCACATGACCTCAAAGTTTTAAGCTTTTCTACTACTCTTTCTTGTGTTTGTTTCTTGGACAGGCTTCCGACACGGTGAAGCGAGTGAATACCAGAGAGAGGTGAGTATATTTGGCTATTTATGTTCTGTGTCTTTGTCACGTTGTTCATCTTGCATAAAGTATTATCTAAAAAACAAACTGTTTTTGTGTACGCCCATTTCCGCCACATAAGATAAAAAAATAAATAAATAAACATGCTTTGGTAAATAATCATGATTATGACAAACAATTTTGACGCAAGTCAAAACTGTGAGAGAATTTTTTACATAATTATAAAACATTTTTTTGACTCCTTATGACTTAGTATTTCATAATTTAGATATTTAATTTCAGTTATGCCTTAGTATTATACTTTCAAGTATATCTTTATAACTTTATCTCATAAGAATGACCTCTTTTTATTCATTTGGCTAGTTATGTTCTGTGTCTTTGTCACATTTTTCATCTTGCTGCAATTGTTATCTAAAAAAGAAATCTGATTTATTGTGTCTGTACACAGTAAGTCTTTGGTATGCCCATTTCTGCCACATAATAAATAAAAATTGCTTTGGTAAATCACCTTTATTTATATAGGGCTTTTTACAATACATATTGTTTCAAAGCAGCTTTACAGAGATAACAGGAAAATATCTAAATTATTTATTTATCTAAGTAAATCATAATTATGACGTAAAAAGTCGACATTATGATAAACAATCTTGACATAAGTGATCTTTTTTTTTTTTTTTACTCATAATTATGACTTAGTATTTCATAATTTTGATATTTTATTTCAATTTTGCCGTAGTATTATACTTTTAAGTATGTCTTTATAATTTAATCTCATAATTATAACTTTTTATCTCATAACTATGATTTGGTATCTTATAATTTCAACTTTTTTATGTCATATTTATGACTTATCAAAGCATGCTTTTTTGTGCTGCGGTAATAGATACATTTTTTTTCACTATGTAACCCACATTATTAACAGCTAAGGCAGAGGCATCATTATGAATGTGATGCATTATTTATAGTTATTATTCAGGACAAGGTGCAACGCAACTAAATGACAGTTCTGTTCTTTGTGTGTCTTCAGTTGTATGATACAGCAAACACGTACCACTTCTACCACAGTCTGGCGTTGTTAGGAGCCGCTCGCTGTGGGAAACCAGCTCTGGTAATCACACCTCTCATCCTCATTCTTATTATAACATAAACAGTTTCAGCTACTTATGATAACTACTGATATCATTGAGATATAGACAGAAATTGAGTCACCTAGCTTTCTAAAAGTGTCCCAAATTTATGTGAATTCATCTTCTATATTATATCCCTTATGTCTTTCATACCCGTCAAAGATATGGCTTTCTGAAATATTTGTTTGTGATTCTTTGGTGAAATATTATCTAATGATTCTAATCTGCATAATTGACAGTTGTCTCAGGAAACCGATTTCCTAATAGAGGTTTAATTTCTCTCGTTATATCCATCTTCGGTCTCATGTTTCTAACGTTATTAAATAATAGATAACTCAAATCAATGTGTCATGTCCATTTATTCATTTATATGCCAAGTAGCCTTGTAAAAAGTCGTTATTATAATATAAAATAAATCCCTTTAGGGACAGGATGATACAAGTCCCCTGCACTATTCTGTGATAATGCATAAATAAAAATCATAACTCGCCCTCCTTTCTGTGAAACAAAAAACGAATAATTTCATCAGAATTCATGGATACTTTTGAATGGCCATCAATAGAGATATAATGATATCAGTAAAATATATTTGCTTTGTGACCATGTCTGCATACATTATCAATCTATCCTGTTGAAAGCACCACAGCTTATGCCTGCTACACACTGTGCAATTTCAGCAATCCTATATGTCATAGATCTAATAATCTCGGATACGACATGTATGTAGACTGTATGATGATGACACCTGTTGAACACACAGGAAATGACACACAGGAAATCTCGCGAGACTTCAGAATAAGCATGGCGGATGATATGCAGGAAGAAATTGCGATGATAGTGTTTGGAATGATTTTCACAGAAAATTCACGTGAAAAAAAAACATTGTACCCTCCATTATATATAACCTTTTCTACAGAAATATATTAATTCTTTATTGTCTTTATTTATTCTTTATTGGATTTATTGTCTCTTTAGAAAAAGTTATTTAATCCCTCTGTAGAACCTCACTGAACCCTTAACACTCAGCTTCCTGCAAGTGTGTGTGTGTGAGAATGACCGTGTCTTCCATTATCTCGCTTTCTGATTGGATATTGTTTCGTTTCACGTGATAATCTCCAGAGCGTGCGTGTGTTTGTCCTCGGAGTTCCCTCCACACATCAGGATTTCTGATCGTTAATATTAAACATGTTGAATATTTACGATTCGCGATCGGGGCGGCTCCGACGTTCTTCCGAGCAGGTTCGGACACTCTTAACACACCTCACACCAAGGAGAAATCTGATAAAATAATCTGTTGAACCATCAAGATAATCGTGACATTGCTAGGATTGTCGGAAGGGGGGAAATCGGCCCAAAATCAGCCCGATTATCTTTTGGTGTGTACCCAGCATTAATGAATTTCATTTTTCATTTTTAGTCAGAGGTCGTAGCAGCAAACACACTTGTGAGATGATCGTGCAAAAGTGTTAAATGATCGCAGGCTATCTTTGGTCTCAAGACCGTGACAACAGCCATCTTTGAGCCTCTCGCTGTACGACGTAGATCCAGCGATTAGGATCCAAGACCACAGATATCAATCGCCACGATTTGTCACATTTCATCTGGGACAACCCAAAATCATACAATGTGTACCGGGCATGAAGCAGAGCTTGTATTAAGAATTGAATGAACATCATAAGGAAGCGATCACGTAAATAACACACTTTTTTCTCTCCTCAAGGCGGGTGCAGTCCTCCTCACTGGCATGGGCTGCTTCTGTGGGCCGCTCTACCACCAGGCCTTAACCAACGACCCCAGCTTCAGCAAGCTGGCACCAATCGGGGGCTCGTTGCTCATCGTCGGCTGGGCTGCAATGGCTCTTTGAACCCTGTGTTTTTATATTCTCAGAGATGATGTTCTGTTTTGTTATTTGAACAAGAAAAAGAGGAGATATGGGGTGGCTGAAGGCGAAAAAGGGTGGAGAATTTCACATCTTATCTAAAACTTAAACCCTTTTCAGTCACATCTGGAAAGTGATGATAAGGCCTTGAGATCAAACATAACTCCACACTGTCACAGGCATCTTTATTTTGTCAGCATGGGAACAAAAATACTTTTGAGAAGCTTTCCTTATTACCGCGAATGAGTCACACTCTGGGTTTCCTCATGTCTTGAAAGCGTTTGTACATATGTTTCCTTTGTTTGAAAAAATAAAGCTGTCTGAGAAGTTGATTGCCAGTCTGACCTTCTGATACTGGAGGAAACGTCTCTCTGAACGTCTCTCTCTCCCAGATCAACCATCTCAATAGCCTTCAAGCTTTTGATCCTCTATGTGTGACAGTACAAAGCAGTTCATTACCGGCGACCTCACTTTTAGGGCTTCCAGTGTCCAAACTTATCTTTATTCAAATGAAAAGTGAAATCCAATGAGGTTTTAATTCCAGGGCCTGTGTCTGTCAGCACACAGCTGAGTTGGGAACCTTTGAAAATGACTTTATAAATCCTCAGGTCAATTTGCAAGGGCAGCTTCATAAGCCAACTCTATTGCGGAGAGAGGCTTCTATTGAAGCGGCACGTCCCAATAAAGTGATCACACCACTCGTAAAACCCTGATTAACTCGAGCTATTAGAAGACCAGTGCAAATCAGGGCAAGGCAATCAAACCACTTTAGTCTCCTCATCACCGCGCCGATAGAAGAATAAGACATTGCTCTGTGCTTGCAGATAGACTGAAAGACATTCATGCTCATATTTGGGACTGAATAATATAAAGGCGTTTTCAGATAATTAGCGTCTCTGGAAAGGTTACTTCGTCGTTTCCTCTTCCTCCTCCCTGACATTTCAATAGCAC
The DNA here is from genome assembly GCA_022828995.1 of Vimba vimba. Lineage (NCBI taxonomy): Eukaryota > Metazoa > Chordata > Actinopteri > Cypriniformes > Leuciscidae > Vimba > Vimba vimba. Next base: position 52,216,804 of record CM040818.1, read on the forward strand.
TGGGAATTCCACCGGTCGCTCATTACTGAAGTCAGATCAGAGTCGTCTTGTTAAAACCCATTAAGGCGTGTACATGGCGCTCTGCTTCACGAGGCCGTGTTAAGTGTCTCCTCCCCGGCTCTGTCTGGATAGATGCAGCCAGGAAAAATCGATGTTTAAAGCAGCCAATACATTGCAGTGGCCCTGTGGTCATTCGGTCGTTAAATTCTCATCGCGCTTGAATGATCTTTCGGCGTTTGAACCAGCAGCGCTGTGGACAAGCATCTCAGTTTCACTACAGTTGGGTAAGCGGTCAGTGAGGTAGGTGTTGTTAATTGCGACTCACGGGAGTTGGAAGTCTCTCTCTGTCGGTATTCACATGGCTTCGCTTCCTCCGCTGAACGCCAACTGACATTTAGCACTTACCCTCGCTTGTGTGGGCAGTGCCAATTCATTCCCCGGTCTGATTTACCGTGACCTCGGTTGTCGAAAGAGACGTCGTCTGAAGGTGTGGGAGGTTATGATTTTTCCACTTTGAATGAAATGCCCACACACACTGATATGATTACCCAAACACTCTCTTTCCCGCTCGCTTTTCTATAGGCGTCAATCATCCCAGAGAAGAGTGTTAATTCAATTTCGCTTCAACATGTCAGTCTCCATATACCCATGAAAAGATCATCATTCTTTCTGATGTGCTGCTTCAAAAGCTGTCACTACATTCTTCAGTGTTAAAAAATCTCATTCGAAACCCGGCCTTTTTTTATGCGTGAAAGGCAAGTGGATTGTGTCGATACAAAAGCTTGATTAAAGCGCTGAATGGAGAAGAGTTTTGTATTATAAATGAATATGTAATTAAATGTGCATTAGATTACAGGGTTCAGTTGTTAATTAGAAGGTGTAGAGCTGCTGGAGAGAACGGAGCTGAAGAAGTGAAGAATTAAAAGCATCTCGCTGTCTTCGGCCTCCGCCGTTTCTTGTCAATTATCTGCGCTGTCAGCCTCTCAGATGCTGCTTCAAAGGGGAGGTATTTCAAGGTAACACCGCAACATAACGGGACGCTTTTGATCACTCTTCACCTCCTGGAAAAAAGACTTGGAGCTGAGGAGAGGTGAAGTTTAAAAGCTGCCAGGGGAGCATTTGACTGGATTCATGGCTTTTCAAATTGGGTTCCCTCACACTAAAGGGCACTATATATAAACTATTTTTAGGCTGCAGACCAGACCAGTAAAACAAAATACTTTAGGCTAATAGTGGGTAGTAAAGGATACATTGTCAGTTAAATGTAATGCATTTTCCAGAGAATATTTTTTTGTTTTGGCATTGGGTATCATGACAATTTAATTAATTGGTATGTATTTAATTTCTCACATTTTTGTCCTTATAATTTATTTAGGAGTGGGATTCCACTTTAAAGGAAAACAGCCAACAGCTTTTTGTTTATATTACAGCTAAGTCTGAGCCTTTGAGCTCAGTAAAGCCGCAGTTTCCTCCTAATCTCTAACCGTTTCTCCTCCTGATCTCCTCCACATTGCTACATCACAATACAGCATTCTGTGCAGAATTCAACATGTGTGAACAAGTGACCAATTTTAGCTGCAGATTCAGTGTCTATTTATATTGCAGGGGGCGGGACACTTTAGATTCTAGAGAGCATTTGATTGGGCGTGAGAAGTTGAAGTGCAGAGTGATGTCATCAAAATCATTGATGAGTGAGAGACTAAGGCTGCATCCGAAATCACATACTTGCAAGGTAAATACAGTATATGACAAGAGTATGTCCGAATTCACAGTACTCATAAAAAGAGTAGGCGAATAGGAGCCAAATGAGATTCTGAAGTGCGCATACAATGGACAATTTACTATTCCATGAGGCCACGGGAGAGGATTTGTGAATGACAGTGAGGTGAACTGACACTGGGAGGTCACATAATAATGACAACATGGCAAATGTATGTCTGGATTACATTCATACTACACATAGGCTATAGAACACACTTTTTTTAGCGGTCATGAAGTAATTATTCAAAATAAGTACTTACTCAAGAGAGTATGCAAATTTGGACGCAGCCTCTGTTTTTAACGCTATATCTTTTAAATGTGAATTTTGTCATTGTTTTGGAGCACAGTGGTAGGTAACATATTCATACTAAAAGCCAAAAAACTTCAATTTCGATTTCATGGGGACTTTAACACGGATCCTTTCTATTCTTGCATCAAAATATAAATATAAACTGTATAATATATGTTTTATATATATATATATATATATATATATATATATATATATATATAATATATAACTGTATGATATTAAAAAACATTAACCAATGAATTGGACTAGCTATTGTTGTGAGACATAAATCAGTGCAAATAATTTACTATCCCTTATACTGTCATTACGCCTAATCATGGTCAGGATAGACTTGTGTCCCTTTTAAAGTACTACTAATCCCAAGATTCTCGGAGGAGGTCCATTATTTCCGGGAAAAGTGTTGCCAGTGGGAAGGTGCGAGCTGGGGGACCTGTTGGAAATGACGGGAGCTGAAATCCTGTTTCACTAAAGAAATCACAACAAGCAACCCGGGGTCTAAGGCAGAGAGCACCGAGCCAGCGGAAAACAGGGTGTGTGTAAACTGTAAAGAACAAGTGTCATCGCTGAATCTTGAGGTGTTTTAGCTGGTTAGCACGTTAGCTCGCTCACACCTGCTAGTCGGCTCATTTGGGCTGCTTGACTTACACGCATCTCAGTGGACACATGAAACAAACATATTCCCCCTCATACAGCACAAGCCATGGGGAATTCTTGTTTAGATGACATATTTCAGAAGTCTCGTCATGTTTATAATAATTAACTGTAAAGCTGTTTCGCTGGAGACATTAGCTGGCTAATTAGCTATTAATCTGCCCACTGACCTACATTCCGGTACAGTCGCTATGAATAACTAACCTGCGTGTAACTATTTAGGTGTTATTAACAATTAATAAATAGTTTGGGTACGTTAGTTAGTAGAACTGAGTAGGACTTAAATGTAACGGTTTTGTTTCCTTATCAGCGGTTTGATATGTTTATCACTTAATGTCGATTTTTTTTTTAAGTAACATAATTTAATAATTTTTTAAATGCATACATTTAATGATAATCTTTGACGTTATATTGATAAGTGTCATTATTTTTGGGACAGTTTGGTAATATTGTAGTGGTTTCTCTCAGGTAATGCTCAATGGAGACGCTCATGAGTGCCGTCACTGCTGTGGCGCCGGTGAAGCGCGTGCCCGAGGTGGACTTCCGCTCGGGCACGACGCTGGAGGAGCTGTCGGCGCAGGTGCACGCGCTCGTGCTGCTGGAACAGGGAGAGTTCGGGGACCAGACCGCGCTCGAGGTCCACACGGCCAAAGACTTCATCTTTAATATGCTGGGTGAGAAGAATACCATAGTGAACAGTGAACACACTTACTTAAATATACACATAATAGAAACAACACTTTGATTCCTTGTGAGTTTTCATGAACCATCATCTCTCTCTCTCTCTCTCTCTCTCTCTCTCTCTCTCTCTCTCTCTCTCTCTCTCTCTCTCTCTCTCTCTCTCTCTCTCTTTCTTTTTCTGGGATGAGTAGGGTTAGTTTAAGGGGATAGAATATACTGTACAATATAAAAATCATTATGTCTATGGAAAGTCCCCATAAAACATGAAAACACAACGTGTGTGTAGATTCTGTCCAAACATCATCATATTACTGCGGTAGCTGATTAGATAAAGTGAATACAGTAAAACCACCCTGGTATACATTTAGGTATGGAGAATTTTTTTTTTTAAATGTCAGATTGCGTTCAGGATATTTGGAATGAAGTCATACTCATCGAACTCTTCAAACCAAGTGTGTATTTGATCAAACTGAAATATGCCATTTATTTAAGGTATATTTTCATTGGACTCAGCTTGATTTCTCCTGGTCTCTGAATCAGATCTTGACCCGAGTGAAGCTGTTTGTCCAGCAGGTGTCTCTAGTTCTCCTTGGTTGTGTTTTTCCCTCTGTATTTCCCACCAGATCTCTCCCAACACCCCTTTCTAATCCCTTGCTCTCCCGTCTCCACGCACGCACACACACACACACAACTAAATGTCATCCTGTTTTGTATGACATAAGTGAGGCAGAGAGATTTGCAGGACTGTATTGTTCTCTGAAAACATCACTGGAGCTGCTTCACATAATCCTGTCAGATGCTGGATTTGCTGACAGTTTCTCTCTTTCTCTCTCATTCTACTTTTGTCTTTCCCTCGCCTGCTGTTTTTTTTTAGCCATAGCCTGTTCTCTCCTCCGTAGGAAACCTTTTAGCCTGTAGCTCTCGTCTGTTTTAGTTTCATTTGTTCCATTGTTAACTCTGACTCATCCAGTCATTGTTTTGTTTGTCGTTTACTTTTGGACTTTGGATTTTTTTTTTCTGCCATCCTGTCACGTTTATGTTTCTTTTTGCCTGCCTCCTGTTGCTTCTCCCCTTTTTTTCTTCCTTTTTAACCCCTTGATGTTCAGCCAAAAGCTTCCTACTTATTTTTTTCTCGTTTGCCGTTTCCATCTCTCACTCTCTAAACATATGCAGACATTTTCAAAGCGACATCCATCACACACCTCCTGAGAGTGATAGATAGACAGCTTGTTATTTTTTACGCCAGGTAGGGGACTCTTCAGCATTCATTTTGAGTATTCTGCCTCCTTATATACAGTGTGATTGGAAAAACTGATGATCCACTTTTGTTGACCCTTACCTATCCATGAGAAATTCGATGTTAAGACGCTTCAGAAGACCTGTATGGATTCTTATAGTGCAAGTGTGGCACTGATCAATTAATCATTATGATTTCTGTTTCCACACCTCCATGACCTGCAATCATTAGCATACCATCTGCACGCCAGCCTCTAGACTCACTACAATCCTGCCAACGTATTTCTCCCAGAGGAGCTTATTAAACTGAAATAGTGTTAAAAATGTAAAGGGCAAAAGGGATCATTGTTATTGTAGAAAAACTAAAAAAAACACTCTCCACCAACGTTCTGGTGTGAAGGTCACAGGCTCCCTGAAACAAACACCAGAAACAATTTTTATGTCGATGGGTCATTCGCTAATAATTACGTACACTAATGTATTTATACGCACATTTGACCTTCTCATGAAAACTGCCTAATTAACACATGAATTTGTTCTTAACCTCGTTCTAATGTTGATGAATTTGGAGTATAATTTTAATGTATCTGTTTAAAATTTCATCTTAATGTGTTTTTAAGGCCACCACGAGTATTTTTCCGTAAATTTAGAATACATTTTAAAACAAAATTCATTGATGAATCATGATTTATTTGTGAATACGTTCTTGCGCAGATTTCACGTACGCATTCTTAGTGAATGAAACCCAATGTTTTAGTGCAACTGAAATCCTACCAGGCCATTTGTTTCCCCCCTGTGAAGTCAGACTTAATGCTGGGTATTGACACACATTTCACAATTTGATTCGATTTCGATTCACAAACTTGCACTTTGTTTTGATTCCGATACGATTTTATTCAATACTGGTTATTTCAGATATATGTCAGGTACAATACATGAACATTTTTGCTGTAAACTAATGCTGTAAATGCAGTTAGGTACTATAGCATTAAATATTGAAGGTTAAAATCTACTGATTTGTATACAAACACTTATATTATATAATAATAATAATAATAGAATTAATAATAATAGATTTTATAATAATAATAATAATACAGTTATAATACTAACTTTATAATTACATAATCATGTTTCTACTCCAGTTAGTTTTTTTTAAAATATATACATTTAAATAGTAGCTGTCATAAAAACCTGACAGATTTATTCAAACATACATTAAATATTGAAGAACAGTAAAAAGATATATAATGAATATGTAATACATTGCATATTTATCAAAATAAATAGCATGGCTTTTCTAAGGTAAATGTAATAATATGTGACATTATTTACAAGCTGTCTTATTGACGTCTTTCCACGGTTAAAACACAGAGTGAGCGATTACATGACATGATACACTTAAAGGGGTCATGTGATGGTTCTAAAAAAGAACATTATTTTGTGTATTTGGTTTAATGCAATATATTTACGTGGTTTTAGGTTTAAAAAAGTCATTATTTTACACAAACTGTACATTATTGTTAGAGCCCGACCGATATGGATTTTTGGGCGCCGATACCGATAAAAAAAGCCAGATACCGATATATCGGCCGATATTATTTATGTGTATATTATAATACAGTAGCAATATTATTTATGTGTATTATAGTACATTAAGTTTGGACACACTTTCCAATTGGTGTGTACAAACTTTTGATGGGTACTGTATATAGAATACACAGTATAAACAGAATAAATATATAAACGTTTTGCAATGATCACTCAAATGTGGTGATCAAACACTTGTGTGGCAAAGATATGTAATGGAGGCAGGGTGAATGATAGAATGAGAATTTGAGCTGTAACCAAACTAGTTTGCATTGCATTTTATATTATATTATATTCTAAATACTGTTGCATAATCTTCACTAACGACTTTGTCTTTTAATTTAGTCACGTTATTTAAAACATAACTTGTATCAATAAATATATCAAAAGTGTCACTGACAAAACCTTATCTTCTATTTTTAATCTTAATTTCTCTAATATCTACCAGTGGAGGAAGAACTCAGATCTTTTTAGTAAAGTAAAATTAATAATATCATAATGAAAACGTTTATAATTACATATGTACAGTAGTTTTATACTATTTTAAATAAGTAGTAAGCAAAATGTACTAAACGTGAAATTAGGCTACTCTCAATGCAAAATGGCCCTATAAAGTGTTATAATTATATAAATTATTGGAATATTGCTTGATGTTGTAACGTAGCAGAATGAGCTTTAACACTGTGTCTACACCGGACGCGGCCGTTATTTTTTGCCACTTTTGCCAGTTCTTTGTGACAGCTTTTAGGTGCTTTATTGGCAGCGCCATCCTTACACAAATCACTGCACTGCATTTTTTTAAATATTAATTTATCGGCCATTATAAATGCCGATACCAATAGTTAGGCAAATGCCTAATATCGGCCCGCCGATATATCGGTCGGGCTCTAATTATTGTTGCTCCTCTATGCCCCGCCTTTCTGAAACGCGTCGATTTTTACAAAGCTCATCGTTCTGAAAAGCGTGGTGTGCTCTGATTGGCCAGTGATCCAGTGCATTGTTATTGGCCCAAAAACCTTAAGCGTGTGACGGAAACGTCACGCCCGTTACCATATTTGTAACATCAGCTCCCAAAGCAATAATGACAGGTGATCATGTCGGCACTACCACTAGATGACCAAGCTGATCGATCAACTTTGCTAGCGCGACTGGACCAGATCGTATCAGATTGGTAAGGTTTTATTTCATTGGGGACATAATTACTAATTATAATGACTGATACTGTCTTTTTACGCGTCATGCCGCTAGTGTGAGAACCCTATGTAAAAATAAAACTATGTATGCATTTGTGATCGTAGAAACAACAATCAAGCGCTACTTTATACTGCTCAAAACTCGCGTTTGAATAGTCAGTGGCAATTTCTTAAAATATGAAAACATATACTTGCAGGCTGTGTGAGTCAGAAGAGCCAGACTGTTTGTTTCATATCAAAAATAAAGCACAAGGCTTATTGCGATTTGTTGGATGGGAGCTACAGTGTTCTGTTCATTCATCAATTGAAAACCACATAAACTAAAAGTCTTCTTTGGATTTAAGAATTGATATCAGTTCATCAAAATGAGAACAGTTTCAAATCTAGAAATCTATATTTTTTACCCAGCCCTAGTCAGACTAACAGACCTAGAGTCGACTGTAGCTTGGTTTCATCCAGCATATATTGGACACTGATCGTGTATGTGTCTGTGTTATGTATTGCTTGGACGGACAGATTATGTAGCATCATTATAACTGTGCATGAAAACATTCATCTTGTTATTTAAATCCACAATGTTAAAGTTATTTTTTCTTGGAGAAAGTCACAGAATGCAGTAAATGTCCTGTAGAGGTGACTCAAGTCCAAACTTCAATAGGCCTACATTATGTGTAACTCATGCTTTGACAGCAGTGCATGTTGGGCTCTGATTTATGACTGGTAAATGCGTATGCTAACCAGCCTCCCTTTGGCATCTGTCATGCTGAGTGATGTTTTGTATTGTTTTTGTTTTAAAGTGGTCAATAATGGTGACCGTATGAGGGAGTGATGAGTGAAATGCACCTGGTGCTGATGGCTTCTGCCTGTAGGGAGTGATGGACATAATGAATTCATTATTTTTGCATGAACAAACTGGTAATTAGTACAAGTAGCTATTGCTACTTGTGTTGGACAACATGATTTGTTTTAACACCCCTAGAAAAGACACCAATTATTTTCCTTATTTCCCTTGTGAAGGATCATCTTTGGATTATGGGTCATTAAAGCACTATTTAGAAACACATCCATATGGCAACTATACTTAGTATTCAGTAATTGCCCTCCTCTCAAAGCATCTTTTTATTAGTGGATTGAATGTAAATGAAATGAATGTATGATAAATAATTCTAAAGAAATGTGTATTGACCAATTTCTACCTTCATAAAATATTAAAAGGCAAGATGTTTGTTTTCATTAAAGATTCCACTAGAGATTTGAAATGTTCATTTTAAAGAATTTAAGGAGCAACGGCTTGAATTGCAAAACAGTTGAGGGAGACTATTCATTGATATCTTTCCCTCTGAATGAGCAGGAATTATCTGACTCAGACTGAGAAGAGGATTAGGGAGATTTCTGTCATTTTAGGACTAGCATCATCTTCCTCTGTTTCCCTCCCTTCCTTCCTTCCTTCTGCTTTTGCTCCTCTCTCACCTCAGAAACCAATTATTTAACTAATACTGCATATTAAAATATGTGACCCTGGACCACAAAACCAGTCACATGGGTAGATATATACATCTTCTGAAAGCTGAATAAACAAGCTTTCCATGGATGTTTGGTTTGTTAGGATATGACAATATTTGGCTGAGATACAACTATTTGAAAATCTGAAATCTGAGGCTGCAAAAAAATCGAAACAGTGAGAAAATCACCTCTAAAGTTGTCCATTTATGTTCACGATTGTGCTGCATTCACTCACAAAAATAAATCCTCATCCGCAGTTGGCGTAGGTTTTAGGGATGTTGCGGTGACGGATTTTTTCCACCGGTTAATCGACTTGTAAAAAAACCGGTAATCCCGGTGTCACCGGGGTTGCGTGTCGGGGATTTCGGGTGGCCGAAAATGCGGACGTGCACACGTCTCAATTTAAAGTTTTCACTTTAATTAGCGGCAATTCAGTAGCATTTGTTTGAATTAATCATGGGTTAATTTATTTTATTCTTAATAAAAATACACAAAACAATAAGATACTCGCTTGTATTACACACATCTTTATTGCAAAATGAATAATAACTTAACACACCATGTAAAAACTAAACAAAAGCACTTATGAAACACCTTTAAAGTGCATTTATTAACAAAACGAACCACTGCACACATCGTGCAAGTATCAAACAAGAAATTATATATAAAAAAATCACTATTCGTTAAATAAAGTGCCTGCCTTTTTCAGCAAAAAACAAACAAAAAAAAACCCACCGCACAACCATCGAATATGAAACGAACGAACATCAATAACTTCCAGTGTCCGCTTCATTTTTGTGGTGTGCTTGAAGATGTGCGTGTACAAATACAAATGCATATTAGCTTAGGCAATCTTTTATTATTAATAGTAAAATTCGGTCCGATTTTCCCGTGGCGTTAATGCAACCATGCACCGCGCTCTCCACAACGACAAAGAAGTTTTAGTAGCTAATAGATTTCCACCACCGAAAAACGCTTGCTGTAGCTCTGCTACAAGATTTATTTACGGAGAAGAGAAAAACACCCGTAGTGTTTGTGGTGTGCTACCCTCATTCTTTATGTTGACTGAGCTTTCAATGTTGTTACGGAAAGGGTGAAGTTGATATGTTGGTTCTTGTCTCATGAACTGCGGTGCGCTTGCGGCAGTCTGAAAAGTTGAGGTGTTTTCATCTCGCTGCGCCTGGAAAAAATGGGCGCGTCGGCGCTTCACTTATGAGCGCGCTTGCCGCGCGCCTACATTTGAAATAACGAACTTGAGCGCGCAAAAGGTTCACGCTTGCACTCATACTGAAAAGCGCGCTGTTTGCATCCCTGTATTAACTGTATTGACAGATGTCACTCTATATGGCTCTGGGTTTAGGCAGAGACCTTTCTACGTTTGTTGTTTTAAACTGCAAAAATGAGAAGGAAGTAAAAAAAAAATTATTTAATATGTCAACAAAACATATGCAAATTCCATGCGTATAAGAGAATTCCATTTTCATGTGTACATTCCGTGATTCCGTCCGCGTTTTCTGCATCACGGAAATCATAGGGCCCTATAGTCACTAACTGAATTAAGTGCTTTATTACTATAGGCTAAAACTTCAACACGATGGGGACGGTGCCGGTGGTCAAGTGCTATGACCGGTAGGTGGGTTAAACACCGTGTATCACCGGTAACACCGACTATCGCAACAAGCCTAGTAGGTTTCTACAAAAGGGATCTCACATCTGTTCTAAAGCACTATATTCTTACAGATTTGAAGGTGCATTAAGCGATTTCTGAGAAACAGTTGATATTTGAAATCGACACCCAAACAAACACAGCCCTCCCTTCATTGCTCCGTCCCCAAAATAGCAAACACTAGGTTTGGGAATTAAAAATCGATTCCAATTCTGGAATCGGATACATGTTATAAAATACAATTTTTGATTCCGCTTATAAACTCCTGTGTGTGCTTTTTAATGTGGTTTAAATGTGGTTTTCAACCATTATAGCACAAGAAGACACGAAACAGAACCCGATTCAGCAAACACAGCCGCCTCTCATATCATGCACAAATGCTGAATTGAGTTCTCTAATGCATTGTGCGCTTGAACGGACAAATACACACAAAATAATGTCAAAATATCCCCGTAAACACAGTCGGTTATTAAGTGAATGTAAACAGTTGATAAAGAAAACGCATGTGTATCAGTATATTGGATCCGTGCATTCATTCTTAAAGTGACAGCAGCCTAATAAACCTGTTGCTGTCTGACATTACTGTTAATCAAAGAAACAAAAGAAAAATAAAATCACTCACTGATCTTGACTGAATTACTTTTGTAATTTTAATAAGGATTAATCTATATTTTATTTATAAAAAGAAAACTATGCAGTGTTATTTTACATTTAATTTTAATTTCTGAAATTTGCATACATTTTTTTTTTTGCTTATTTGTTCATATTTTATTACTAACTGTATACTTGTCTTTAATAATGTTTGAAATTTATATTAGTTAGTCTAGTTTATTAGTTGTTCTTCAGGCTGCTGATTTTTGTTCATGGTATTCAGCTGCAACACAATGTTTTGCAAAAAGACACAGTATAAATATTTTTGAAATATTATCTAAATGCTTGACCCTTTTTTTTTTTTTTTTTTTTTTACCATATTGGAATCGAAACTGGGAATCGATAAGGGTAAGCAGAATCGGAATTGGGGTCAAAAATCGCTAAAATTCAAATGATACCCAACCCTAGCGAACACGCTATGCAACACAGGCAACCACTAACAGCTGTGATTCAACAACAACAACAGCATAATTATCTTGAACATAATCAAAAACCAAAGTTACTCATGCATCAAGCAGAAACAACGGTACCCCTGCGTCCGTTTTCAGGCCTTCCCACTTTCTCCAATGCAAGAATATTGATTAATAAAAGAATATATCCAATATTAACGCGGGTCCTAAAGCTCTTGCCTGATAACACTTCTTCCAAATTATATTCCTCTGACCTTTTCCTTTTTGGTAATGTTTCAGCCATCTCTCTTTCTACAGTCTTTTCTACAGTCACTATCTCTCCTCCCCATCATGAGCGGATATTACTGATAGGCTACAAGAGTGTTTTGGTGATCGGTCCAATCCACTTTGTTTTTTCTATTTACACAGCCAGGACTATGTACAAACTCAGTTTGCTTTTTTTTCAGCACACACACACACACACACACACACAGAGAGACCAGACATCTAGCAAATTGTCACAAAATTGTTTTAGGTGTTGATTTAAATTTTCAACAGTATTCCTCAATAATGATCTGCACCTTTTAAAAGCATAAAATTTGTCTGAACAACTTAAGCAGCAGGAATTATCTTTAGATTGAGTACTTCATTTTACCTCTGGCCCTTTTGCAAGATAACACTGATTGCACCGATTTAACTTTTTATTTTATTGAAATTTTTTGTTGATGCTCTTGGGGTTAGAAATTTTAAATGCTTACAGCATTTTGAGCTTAAATTGTTTAGAACTGTGATAACATTGCCCTCTTGTCGAACTCCTACCCATCCTATATCTATCCACCCCTCCATTTGTCTTTTTAAAGACAGGTGATATTACCTCTTTATTCATGAATATTCTTCCTTTTCACAGGCCTGGTGCAAAAGGTAGACAAACGACTACCGGTTGCCAATGAATACCTGCTGCTATCAGGTGGGGCCAGGGAAGGTGTTCTTGACCTTAACCCAGAGGACCTAGGTGACTACGCCAAAGGTGTTGACTATGATTTGGACTTCACTCTTCTGGTGCCTGCTCTGAAATTACATGACCGCAATCAGCCTGTGACGCTGGACATGAGGCATTCCCCACCATGCCATTCATGGCTGAGCCTGCGCCTCTGCGATCCCGCAATGCTGATGCGTTGGCGTATCTGCTGTCAAGACGAGATTAATACAGGGAATAAAGATGTGGAGGATGAAGAGGAAGAAACTGGCGGAGTACCAGGCTCAATCCCATCACTACAGCATCCTCAATCATTAGATGGGTGCTACTTCTCTCCGTTGTTGGTTGCCGATTGGTTCTGGAGTGTAGTTGGGACAGCGGTGGAAGACTTGCGGAGGAATCCTCAAAGAGGGATTCCTGTTCCTGATCGTGTGGAGCGTAATGGCCCTTTAACAACGCTGATTCTCACTGCAGGAACTAGCCGTATCCTCTACGACTTGCTTCCAGTGGTGTCGTTTCGTGGCTGGCCTGCCGTCGCACAGGGCTGGCTCACGACCAACCATTTCTGGGATGGTAAAATAACGGAGGAGGAGGCCATCAGTGGGTTCTACTTGCTCCCATGTTATTCTCCAGCTGCAAGTCCCTCAACCAGACCTGACCGTGAGTGGAGACTTGCCTTCTCCCGCAGTGAGGTTCAGCTAAAGAAATGCGTGCCCTACCCAATGGCACAAGCCTTCCAAGCGGCTAAAGCTGTATTGTCAAGACTGTTAGCTCGCCCTCGCACCGGCCTTAGCCTCTACCACCTACGTACCTTGATGTTTTGGGCATGCGATCGCTTGCCGACCAGCTTCCTTAGCTGTCCAGATCATGAGACGCCTGCACGGCTCTTCCTTGGTCTTCTTGATGACTTGTCTCACTGCATTCTGGGCAAAAACTGTCCCAATTACTTCCTACCCCAGTGCAACATGCTAGAGCACCTCACGGATGGTGCTGCCCTGTTGGTTGCGCGTAAACTTGCACATTTACGTTCTGATCCTGCAGAGCACTTGAGAGCTGCTTTAGAGCAAGCGCAACAGGCTTGCCAGCTCAAACGAGAGGCAGCGGGAGCTGGGAGCAATGGGCATGGGCTATCGTCACCTAGCCACGGATATGGTGCAGGATCACCACAGGACGACCGGCTAGCACAGCGACTACAACAGCTGGTGACGGAAAACCCTGGCAAATCAATTTCAGTCTTCCTCAACCCAGATGACGTTACACGGCCTCATTTCCGCATTGATGACAAGTTCTACTGAGTGGACTGAGCTGGTTCACACACTTCCCAGGGTACAGAAACCCTATATGACAGAACTTATAACGGACATGGTCATGTCACTGTTCTTCTGTATTGAACAAAATTGTCTCCACAGGGTATTTTTTCTCCATTTGTCTCGCTTTAACAAGGCTGACTACAATCAAAGCACCTGCTTGATGCTCCCATGAGGGTTTAACGGGTGTCACAAATGTCAGGGAGAACAGAAGTAACCGGGGGAAGGCTAGATTTTTTTTTGAGTTATGTGACTTGGATAAAATATAAATTCAGTCACATCCTGTGGAAATCCCCATTGACGGACTGCACATCAAGCAGACTTGATCCAATTATAATATTCTATAGAGTTTGAAGAGTTTTAACTCGCTACTTAGCACTACTGAGAATAGACACTACTAATATTTTCTGCTGAATGAGGGCAGTAGAGCTGGAAAACCAACTAGGCCAAGGTACATCATGATGAAACCGAACGCAATGTTTTGTGTGAGTGGAGAAGTTTGCGATTATTGATCACATAAACTTCTCTTTAGTCTGTCAGTTACCCTGCTTGCTCCCTTTCTCAGGTACTTTTTATTACTTTCTTTTAACTGGCGAGTTTTGAGTTTTGACCACAGTCAAAAACAATACAAAAAGAAAGATAGAAAAAGACAAGGAATAACTTGCAAATCCAGGTCTTGTCCTTTTATGTATAAGAAGCTGTTGTACAGCCTGTAGAAACAATCTTTTTGAAACAAATACTGTTTGAAGCTAGTTTTTTTTTTTTTTTTAAGTTATATGCCGATGATAGTATATTAAGTATCAGAGACCGTTTTAGATGCTGTATAGAGATAGGTTGTACACTGATGATGCTAATTGTGTATCCTCTGATTGGACTCTAATCTACACATAAACAGTTCGTCTTATAGTGTAAGGGCTTTTCTTTGTCAATCATTATTGCATACGTTTGAATAAAAAAGTGAAAGTTAGATGTTTAGAGAGAGACCTAGACTGGGCATCAGAGGTTTAGAGAAAGGATAGAAGGAAAGTCTAAAGAGACAGAGGAGTGCGTCTCAGTGTTTGTGTGTGTGTGATAGAATCCTACAGCATCTCACTCTTGCAGATTTGCATTGGTAGCTGTGGTAGGCAGAGATGGATGGAGAAAGTCAAACACGACGTCCACTGGATAGATTAGGCCGAACCAATGGGACTCATGGGATCGCAGACATCTGCTCTCACTCGCTCATTGTCTCTTTCTGTCTCCTTCCTAAATCCTTCCCTCTTCATCGGCCTCCATCTCTGGCTGTTCTTTATCCATCTCTACCTCTTCGACCGTGCTCAAGGATTAAAGAACAATATTACATGTGTATTCAGCATAAATCGCATTAGCACCCTGTGGGAGTTGGCAGACTATTCATGTGTGCTGCTGACATGGCTGCTGCGCATATACAGAGCAATCAGTAACAGCGTTGCCTTTGAATGATGGCAAAATGGCGAGGAATAGGCTTTTTCTAGTGGATTTGTTATTCCAGACATGCTACTGAAAAGAGTTTGTGTAGTGTTGCACATGGCACAGGTAGGCTACTATACATATATCTGCTGTATGCCAAGGAAAAGACACCAAAGATAAGTTTAAAAGACTTTTAAAGATTAAATGTCATGCGTCATGAAGGAAAGCGGATGCATATCCATTGTAAATTGTCAGGGTTTGACACTGTATACCTTAAAAGGCCTATTTAGTGGGTTTGAATATTGTGAAATGCTTGAATCCATATTTGTAACGCTATTTTCAGTGTATTATGACCGTTGTTTAGCACAATGCCTGATATCAAATTAACAGTGGTACTATGCAACATTTCTGAATCAACTCTATGAATGAGATATTAAGGCCTGCCATGCCTGTGAAAATTACCAAGAGGGTTTTATACAATGATTGCATTGGGGAAAAATTAATGTTCCTGCTTCAGGGCATGATGAAATGTTCCGAATGCATTTCAGGTAAATATCTGAAGAAAGCCAAAGCACATTCATTTTCCTTCCCAACTTTTTTTTTAAATAACTTGGTCCCAGTGTTTCTTTATCTGATAGCATAGTCCCTCTGGTCATGCTGTTGTGTACAAAAGAGTATTTTTGCTCTTGAGCAATGAATGTAAACAACATATTTTACCTCTTAAATTAATCAAGTCACCTACTTAAATTCCCTGAATGGAAATGAAATGACGCATATTTAAATGGTACCAAATATTTATAAATTTTCATATCACTTCTCTATTGTGCCTCAGAAGGCGTTTCTTTTTTTTCCTTTCTTTTTTTTTTTTTGTGAGGGGATTGACCTCATTTCTTTTTGTGCAATTCTATGTAATGCTGGTCGTAGCATGAAATAAAACATTACATCTATATGAAGATTTGTTTATATTTGATATCTATGTTGCTCATCTGAAACTTTTGAAACAAGACATTATCGGTACTCTAAAGAGTAATTCTAGACAGTCAGGTTAAATGTATTTCTACATTATATAATGAATGATTTGGTATGATCGTACGCAAGTCATACGCTGATTTGACGTGATAATCCAAAACCAGATGATTGACGCATAACGATGAACTCGCATTTAATAAACACCAGGAACCATCGTAGACCAACACCAGGACAAAACTTCATCACAAGACAATGAACCGGAAATAACTGAGGGTTTATACACAGGATGATAAGGGGCTGATGAGGGGTAAGTTTGTATTATTGGAAGAAACCCCAAAAAGATTCCGAATTAAATTCAGAATAATCCTACAAATAAGGCCCGTTCACACCAAGGACGAAAAATACAATGATAAAGATCAAGTTCTAGCACCACAACTATAACGGTAATGGCACAGAGAAACGATATCGTTGGAATCACTTTCAGAAAGATTTTTTTTTTTTTCCAGATAATGAATGATGAAACATTGACAGCCAATCAGAATCCATCCTGCTTTAAAGAGCTCGAGCATTTAAAGCGTCAGAGGACAAAACTGCAGCGTACACTTACAATAAACAACGTTAATATATTTATTGTTATAGTTAAATTCATAGCTGTTGTTCTTGGTGTGAATGGGGCTTTAGTCTTGAAGTCTCAGATCTTGTGGCCTCTTTATGTGCAGTACAATATTTGTGCAACAGAGGACACTGTTTGACTACAAAGTGTTAGCTTGATCTTCAACCCTTCATTCTGCACCGATTCTCATTTAAGAGTTGTAGTTCAGATACTACAACTAACTGCCGTATCTTTCCTCAGTCTCCCAACACGTTATTCTTTATGTACATAGAGAGAAATGTGATCCATAGATCCAAAAAGTGCATGTTGAAAATCTGGGACATATGCTTGGAAATATTGTTGGGGTTTTGAAAGACTAAAACAAAGATATTATTTAAAATGCAGAAGAATTATTTAAGATTCTGCACAATTTCTAGGTCACTAATCAGATGTCGTTTATGATGTTTACCACGTCAATAAATAAGGCTGGAATAACATGGATTTTCAGGATTTGCACTAACTCGTGGAGGCCATGCCAGCTTGAGTGCTGATGTCTTTAAAGCAAAAGGGAGACAGATATTAAGACTTTCAATTCAACTTTCCCCCAAATATATAATTTGTAATGGGAAAATACACCGCCTGGCCAAAAAAAGAAAAGAAAAAAAAGCTCTGTTTGGATTTAAATAGGCAAATGCTTGAGAGTCTATGACTGGATCATTATTGCAGTGATTATTATGTTTCTAGCATGTTATATGTATGTTTGGCAACAGTTCTTCTAACCCTAATTGATGGAGTGTGTAGCTTTTCATTTCTTAAACATCCATGTAGGAAGACACATCATGGCCATATTCCAGGATGACAATGTCAGGATTCATCAGGCTCAAACTGTGAAAGAATGGTTGGGAGGATCATGAAGAATCAGTTTCGCACATGAATCGTCTCCTCTGAGTCCAGACCTTAAACTCATTGAAAGTCTTTGGGATGTGCTGGAGGAGACTTTACAGAGTGCTGGACTCTTGCATTGTCAATACAAGATCTTGACCAAAAACTGGTGCACCTCTTGATGGAAATAACATTTATTTCCATTGCAAGACTTGTTTTGAGAGGGCAGTGTATGTATTAAATTAGAGAAGAATCCAAATAGAAGTGTTTCACTAG
Source organism: Vimba vimba (assembly GCA_022828995.1). Taxonomy (NCBI): domain Eukaryota; kingdom Metazoa; phylum Chordata; class Actinopteri; order Cypriniformes; family Leuciscidae; genus Vimba; species Vimba vimba. The sequence continues at coordinate 52,234,868 of CM040818.1, forward strand.
TAATAAAAAGACTTTTGGACCTCATTATTGTTAATTACAGTTACTAGACTGACCCCTAACCATAATAAACTTGTGTTTAGCATTTTAGATATGAATTTAAAACATTATCTAGGCCATTTATGAACGCAGATTTTGCTATTTTGACATTTCATATCCTCCGAGATGGCAAAATCTGCTCATACTTTCACCTCAGCTGACTCACACACTCCTGTTAACATTGGATTGTACGTCAAGATGTGTTTGAGGTTGATTGTTGTGATCATTATGCTGCAATACAAATCTAACAAGTATTGATTTACTGGCTATTGTTCTTACTACTTATATATGCTGTCTAGTGTTTAATAATTGAAGGTAGGTCATAAGAGCACAATGGCTTGAAGGGCACTTTGGTTGTGGTTGATGGATTGATGAACGAATGATGTTAAGCCAATGTTGAAGAGCTTCAGAAACTTCTGAGAAATATGATGCAGCCTCATATTTTCCCACATACTGGACACACACACATAGTCTCGCTGATACCTCAGCAGTCTGTCCCGTTTCATAAAGAGGATTACACATCAGGCACGAGGGGATTTCCTGGAATGGGACACTCGCATTCTGTTTGCCGCCTGTCTGTCAATCATTCAGTCGATGCTATTGCCGGACATTGCTTCACTGCAACCACCAACTTGATTCATCCCCGTCAAGGTTAAGCAGGGGACAGATGTGAGATTTGATCCTCCTGGGTCACTAAAGGGGAGGGGTATCTCTCTGTTTTTGTCCTCCTGCTAGTGTAATTTGTTTCAGCATTCTTGGCATGATGTTACTAGAGTGATCCTAAAGGAATTAATATAAATGACACTGATCTCTCTCCCCTCCTTCCCTTGATGTAGTGTAGTCATTAAACAGAAATTGAAGGCTCACGGGGGCCAAATTAGTGCTAATTCTGTTGATGATAAAAAAAATAAAAAAAATACTGTTTTGCATGATGAAAATGGTGATGATAAATGTTCTGGGGTGCGTTTCCCAAAAGCATTGTGAGCCTACGTAGATTGTAGAGACCATTGGTGCCAGTGGTTTCTATGATTTGCTTAGGCTTATGATGCTTTTGAGAAATGCAGCCCTGGATTGCTTTGCACTGGAGGAATAATCTTCCAAACTCAACTCATTAAGAAACATTTGTAAACGCAACTTTTCCTCAAGCACTTGACTCAAAGTTATCCATAGTCATTTTTCTTTTCCTGTACTGCTTTGTGAAACTGAACTCTTCTTAATGTCTGCTCATAGTTGGATCCCTGCACTAGCTTGTGCCCTTCCGGCCAATTTTGTATCGCAGTCTGGCTAATGTTATTATTTCCTTTTGATTAATAGTTTTTGTTGTATTCCTCACTTGCAAAAGCATCAGCTAAATGAAATCAAATGCAGGTCGTCTTAGAGATGGGGTATTACTGTATTACTTGGCACGTTGTGATTTTAATTAATAGCATATCAAAAAAAAAATCTAGATCTCGCATTAACGGTTGTATGTGCAACATCACTTTAATGGTTATTTCATTCAGCGTCACATGCAAACGTTCTGTGAAAGTTTTAATTTGGCTTGCATTGCATTGTTTGGCAGCCAATTTTATCCAAAGTGACTTACCTTGCCTTCAAGGTATACATCAATTCATGCATTCCTTGAGGATTGAACCCATGACCTTGGTATGTCTAGCATCATTCTCTCATTTTTGAGATATGAATGCAGGAACATCCACATTCACTGCAAATCATGTCAACTGTTTTTAATTTGTTTGCAACTGCCCTTAATTTTTGGTAACAGTATTTGTTTCAGAACCTATCCAAACAACTTCAAAACTTGTCTCGAAACTGCTAGCATACAGCAGCTGGGCTAAAATTACAGGGATTAAAAGTTTTAAATGTACATTTCTCTGTTCAAAACTTGTTATTGGTTAAATGTTGTAAGGTGGCAGCCGATGGAAAGCCAAACAAATTAGCAAAATTCAGAATAAATTATGTCTCTGGCATTTTATTAGCTGTTTCCATACAAAGTTGCAAATTTTCACTTTAACCTTTGTGAATAAAGCAGCGTTTCCGTCCCATGTGTTCAAGAGAACAAAACTATCACTTGCTGGAATTTGGTGCAAAATATCTGTAATAAAAATGGAAGTTGCTGCAAGTTCCTGATGTTTGGGAACTCAATCGTGTGAGGCGCTTCTGGGAGACAATTAAACCAAATCATTCTGATGACAGACTTTGGTCCAGGCCTTTCAGAATGATCAAACCCAGTGCCGGTCCAGAAAGCCTGGGGCCCTTAGCAAAACTTGGTGGTAGGCCCTGTCAATGTGTTCATAAAACCCCCCAAAAGAGCCCTAACCCCTTAATCTGTTCTTTCAGAGCAATTTTTATTGTCAATCAACAATAGTGAGTTGAAACAGTCAGTAATACCATAAAAAATTAAAATAGGACAAATACAATAGAAAAAAAAATGAAATAAACAATTTAGCCTACTAATAATAATAGCCTACGATACAGAAATTGAATAAAGTAGGCCAATCAAATTAATTAAATATACACCGACTCTTATTAAAGTTCCTAAAGTTATTCAGTGACGATTGTCTCGTTTTATTTTGTTCTTTGATTAACAGTAATGACACAGACGATAGCAGGATTATTAGGCTGCTGTCACTTTAAGACCAGATGCACAGATCTAATATACTGACAAGCATTTGATTACTTTCCCTACAGTTTATGTTCACTTAAGACACAACCGACTGCATTTAAGTGAAAACTCACCAAGACGGGCATTTTTATACTCCTTATACTCGTCTGTGTTTCGCTCGATGTCGGATCACGCGGACAGAAATCCGCCTGGGGAACAGCGTCTCTTTCGAAGCTCAATACGCTTATAACTCTTATAACTAATCGAGCACGTCCAACAGAAGGCTGAGGCTGTATATTTAGTATATTTAGTATTATATATATATATATATATATATATATATATATATATATACACAATGCGGCATCATGTTTTCATAATCGTTGGAAGTCAAAATCAAAACCGAAACTAAAATTCTATTAATCGCATCCATAGACTTTAAATAATCTTTGAGAATAAGAGGTGTTCCCTGGTGGTTCGGGGGGTAAATTGCGTACTTTGTGTTTAGGGAGGAACGGCACTGATCAAACCAACATTTGAGTTGCTGTATGATGAAATTGGCCCTCTGGATAGTCCAGTTTGTTATCCAGTCACATCCACTGTTGAGGCAAAGTCACGTGAGTATTTTTTTTTTTTTTTTGCGCATCAAAGGATTTATTGTGTTTCCATCATAATTTATAGTCTTCTAATTGGATAAAAAATTTATCTGCATTAACTGAGTGCACAACTTCTTAAGACACACTCTTAACATAGAGGCTGTGCAACTAGCCCCAGGTTATAAATGGAAAAAGGAGAATTTCAGATTTATCTGTCTGTCCCTAAACATCATGCACAAACTGGTTGATCCTCTATGTCGGCCAGACAGCGCCTTGATGTATGATTGATTGGGCCTGTATTGCAGATAAGTATTTTGAAAACAGCAATAAACTATTTTGCATTTGAAATATCTGGAGCTTTAAAACTGCCTGTCAGCCTGCAGGCTAATAATTGAAATCAATAGTGCCAGCCATGATAATTACTCTGCACCAATAATATTTATCACGACTGATAAATAAACAGCACGTTGACCAGTTTACCGGCAGGTTGATCTGGTATATGACATTAATGAACAACCAACCGGTGCTCATAGAGAAATTCAGCAAAGCAGTCGTAGCAACTGAAAATATGCGTTTAAATGAATATAACTTGAAATTCGTTTAGTTACCAGTTTCTGTTTCTTTGCACAGTCAACCAACACTTGTCTGAGGTCTCTAACAATCTGAGATTGAATGTTGGGAAAATGCAGCGCTGTGGTTTACCAGCTAATGCAGCATGAAGCTCTTATTTGTAAACACAGCAAGTGTATTTGATGCCCGTAGGGAGCTAGTGCGGTTCGTATTAACGTAGCGTATTGATTGTAACATTATCACATTTAGTCCATTAGCCACTACTGCCGCGGCCGGACTTGCCGGGTCTCGCAGGGCATTAACCAGTGTGCATGAGTGTTCGAAAAGATTGGACTGTTGAGGTAAAGTCATCAGCCCATGAGCATTTTTATATAGCAGCTCACACTCACAGGGCTGTAGCTAATGAGGTGAATGCTGGGAATTATTCTGTGGAGGCCCACAACCATTCCTGTAGGTTTGATGTAGGATCCAATATAACGAACTGAAAGTATTTTATATCACAATAAAAAAAAAATTAACAACAAACACTGTGCGAAATCCCAGTAAGCTACTCCTTCACCAGAAAAGTCTGATCCTCTGCTCTGATGTGCATTTTGAAACTGAACAGACAAGAGTTTTCATGTGGAGACCGAATCATGTTGACAGGAAAGAAATGAAAATCTGCTCACCCTACAAGAAATGAAAGGAAGGAGAAGGCGGCCAGAAACCGTGTAAGGGTTTATCAAACACGTCATATTTAATAGTAACAGACAAGTTGTGTTCTCACACAGGTCAGATAAAAGATGGCTGGGTTTACCACTCTGCCAAATGCTTGTTTTGTTCTCATGCATTTAAAAAAAGAAAAGAAAAAAGACCAAGTGTTGGTAACACTTTACAATAAGGTTCGATTTGTTAATGCATTAGGTCATGAGCAAGCAATGAACAATACTTTTACAGCATTTATTCATCTAGGTTAATTAATCTCTACATACACATTTTTAACATTGTTTGAATTAACATTAATGTATTATGGACTGTATGAATTGACATTAATGTATTATGAACAATCTAGAGCTCATATGCTTCTACACAAGCAATTTTGCTTTAAAGGTGCAGTAAGTGATATCTGAGAAAGTGTTAAAAGTGGATCGGACCGAGCAGCACACTTGTAGCCAATCAGCAGTAGGGGGCGTGTCCACCCATGATGGGGGAGGAGAGAGAGTGAGCCAATCAGCAGTAAGGGGGCATGCCCACTCATGATGGGGGAGGAGAGAGAGTGAGCCAATCAGCAGTAGGGGGCGTGTCCACCCATGATGGGGGAGGAGAGTGAGCCAATCAGCAGTAGGGGGCGTGTCCACCCATGATGGGGGAGGAGAGTGAGCCAATCAGCAGTAGGGGGCGTGTCCATTTGACTGTAGAAAGACAGATGGCTGAGAGACATTACAAAAGAGAAAGCTCAGAGGAATATCACTGGGAAAAAAGCAAGAGCTTTAGGACCCGTGTTAATATTAGAAAAGCTTTCCAGCGCTGTAGAGACAGAAGCGGGAAGACCTGAATACGGACGCTGAGGTCGCGTTGTTTCTGCTCCATACGTGAGTAACATTGGCTTTGCTCTGTTTCACAGAACCAAGATATGCTGTTGTTGTAATGCTAGCTATAGTAACAGGACAGTCTGAGTGTCATTGTTTGTCTGGAGCTGCTGGCGACTAACAGCGAACTCTTGCTTGTATTCACTGTACGTTTGTTCTTCCTTGACGTTTGTTTGTCATATTCACTTTATTTTTGGTAAAGCATTATCTTGCTTCGCTTCAGCTATGATATAGAGACATCGACTTTTGCATTGTGTGTTGGTGCGTTTTGGGGGCGGAGCAATGAAGGGAGGGGTGTGTTTGTTTGGGCTGATTTGAAACATCAACTGTGTTTGTCAGAAATCGCTTAATTCACCTTTAAATATCCTGCATTGTCAGAAACAAAGAGTAATTAAAACTACAACTTAACACCAAAAGAGACTAGATGAGACCGTAGTGACCGTAGATCGCTGAAGTGTCTGTCACAGTATTCACTGGAGTTTTTCAGAACTTAATAAAAACAAAAAGTGTGAAAGTGTGGACGTTTATGATGGGGGGGGATAGTATTCCCTTGTCTTCATCTAGACAGCATTAGGGAAATGGTGTGTGTGTGTGTGTGTGTGTGTGTGTGTGAATATTCTCTCTACAGTACGTCTGCTGTGACTCAGGAGCAACAGAAGGCAGAGGCTGACGCTTCATGTCTCAGCACCCTCTCCTCTGGAGGATAATGAAGTTTTAAACTCATACTCAAGCAAGCAGGAACTAATGAGCAGTACAGACACACAGCCCCAAACTTTACATTCATATCACGCTGTCCAAATCTCGCCTTAACATCTGTAAAGAAATGAGTAGATGCCTTGGCTAAACTTGTTTTGTGCAAAATATGTTAATAAAACCCCCACCGTTCATTATTTTAATACCATAATTTGTATTATGTTTAATAAAATCCACTATTTTCATCACATTTATTTGATCAGTAAAAGAGTAATATTGTGAAATATATTTATAATTTAAAATAATAATAATAATTTCATTTAAAAATGTATTCCTGATCAAAGCTGAATTTTCAGCATCATTACTCCAGTCTTCAGTGTCACATGATCTTTCAGAACTCATTGTAATATGATGATTTGCTGCTCAATATATATATATATATTATTATTTTTAATGAATATTATCTATGTTGAAAACAGTTGTGCTGCTTCATACTTATAATACTATATAATCGTTTTTTCAGGATTCTTTGATATATAGAAAGTTCAAAAGAACAGCATTTATTTGAAATGTTTTTTTTTTTTTTTTTGTTATTGCAGAATAAAAGTAGAAATAAATAATAATAAAAAAGTACCTAAAGCACATAAATTCACTCCAGCAGGAGTTCTTCTCTATATCAGTGTCACTGTTTCTGAACTCCCTGAAACGCCTCCATTGTAGTCTTGAGTTTTCTTTCAGTGACGAACACGTCACAATATTCCTCATTTAGATAATTCCTGTCCAAGGCATACACAGAAGAAAGGGATGAGGCCTGGTTGAGTTAGTTAGTAGTGTGTTGAAACTCGCGGTTATAGTAAGGGGTGGAACAATTCCAAAAAACACTCAAAGTGGTTGACCAATCAGAGCACACTGTGCTTTTCAGAAGGAGGGGCTTCATAGAGACAGGAACTAAACAGCAACAATGGAGAATATATATATAACCATTTAAGCATGAAAACCTGTTTTAAAAAACTTTAAAAAGGGCATAACAGGTCCTCTTCAAATATATTAATTTACACATTGCTACTTTATCATGGTAACCCCCAATCATCTGACACTTTCACTCAATAAATTATGGCTCACTATGAACATATTTCTAAATTGTGAATGATCCATTCGCACTGAATATTCCTGATGTTGCATTCACACCACTTCAGTGGCAGTCTGCATAACATAAACAAAAATGACTGAGTGCACATTTAATTATTATATGGATAGCCTGAATAAATGAAGCACTATGAAATGACAAAGCTATATTAATGGTGACTCACGGATTGACTATAATGGAAAATCCTGGAGGAAATGCTGGATAGATGCATCAGTCAGTGCTGGCGAGATACAGATAAGACAAGGTATGAGTTTATCCATTAACTGAGTAAATGAACTTAGTAACTACAGATGGGCTGACAGTGATAATGATCGAAATGGCCAGGCAGTAGAAAAACAGAGGAAATGTAATTCAAATAAGTCCCATTTTGTCCCCTAGGAAAACAATGGGAAGAGATGAGACTGCCAAAAGCAAGCAATCACAGAGAGAGAGAGAGAGAGAGAGAGAGAGAGAGAGTAACCTACAGCAGCACGTCCCAGGACAGGGAAAGATGGGGCAACATCCCGATCAATAAACTTTAATTGCATTCAGTAGAAGAAATGATCCACGTCACTATGCTCATCACTAATGCCTTTTCTTATCTTATCTCCATCACATGACCTCTGACTACCAATCAGGACCCTGGGTAAATGTAACAGGATAATACAAGATAGGCAAGTCAAGTGGTTTTCGATTGGTAAACACGCACACATATAGAGGAGGCTCTGCTCCATCACTGCGTGATGTGAAACGCTAACATGCATGTAATAATATGCATACGCATGAATATACATATACTGGGGTAAAGAGTCATTTTTAACTATTTCATCAATATTTAATATCATGATTGAATCAATTATAAGAATAACAAGTTTGTCTTCATTGTCATTGTCTTCTCCATAAAGGAAACATGAAATCACGTACTGTCTAAGTAGGAACTACATTTGAATTTGAACTTACTTAAAAAAGTATGTTCTATATAGTATGAATGTGAGTAGTATGAGTGAAATTCGGACATTATATCCGCCATGTTGTTACTGTCATGTGACCTATCAGCGCCAGTTGCGACGCTCACCAGAAGTATAGTAGGTCATCCGGGGACTTTTCGCTTACTGTTTTTCCAATACTATGTATTCGGACATGCTTCTCTGTATGTGATTTCGGACGTAGCGTAGTTGTGTCCACAATGACTCCTTATACACTATGCACTTATACACTGTGTTCTTATGCACTCAATAGTGTAGTGTATGAACTTTATAAAGTTATTATGGCATTCAGCATCACAGTCTGATTTTCCAACATTCCACACTTCATTTTTTTTTTTTTTGGTTAATTAAGTGCATCATCTGGGTATATAAAGTGTACTTTTTCTATTTGGAATTTTCAGTGTGAACAAACATACTCTCACTTCTTATTCTTCAAAAGGATAGTGCATAAGTATGTGAATTGGAACACGCCCATTGCCTTAGATTGTGGCCGAGTTTTAGAAAGCAGCATAACTACTTCTGGAGCAGTGCCTATGGTAGCTTTAGGGTTCACTAGGAACAGAGCAAAAGTGACTGACACACTGACACACAGAAACAAGACACACATGCATAATACCAGCCCAATATTCCCCAGGAGAGGCTGAAGGACAGTGATTAAAATCACCTACCACCTTCCTCAAAGGGGGAGAAAAACACCTATCCCACAAAATCTAATGACAAATCGGAAATAATGATGATAAACTCAAGCACAGAATATCACTGAGAGAGAGTAAGAGAGAAGAGACAGAGCTAAATAAGGTTACCAGGGGAAAATAACACAAGATTATAGTAGAAACTCAAGTCTCTGGAAGAAAGCTAGATAGTGAACACAGAGAGAGTGATGAGCGATTTCTCTCTCTCTCTCTCTCTCTCTCTCTCTCTCTCTCTCTCTCTCTCTCTCTCTCTCTCTCTCTCTCTCTCTCTCTCTCTCTCTCTCTCTCTCTCTCTCTCTCTCCCACTCAGACCCTCACGATTAATACATGTGCATCTCTAATGGAGATAAATGTAGACCAGTAAAACTGAGCGAGACCGTGAGAAGAAGAGACGGATGATGGGGGGGAAGAGAGAAGGATGAAAGATGGATGGAAGGAATTAGTTGTTGAGGGAGTGAAAGAGAGGAGCATTGCTGTGGAGGTGGAAAAACACATGTATCTCCATCTAACATGATGGAGAAAAAAATGTCAAAACAGTAGGCTATGTGATGTTTGACCCGGGCTGAAGTGGCACAAGGTTTCAGACAATTCATTCACTTTGACTACTGTTTATGGGTTATTAATAGACTATAACAAAATTATTAAAATCTAATTAAAGCTAAATTATTTGGAACTACACACACACATATATATGACCCTATAAGTGCGATTAAACTATAAGAATATGAGGAAAATATTTTATATTTCTTAAATATTTTAAATATGAGGGAATAAAAAACACTAAACTTGGTTGAGGTATTTATCTGACAAAATAATTTGGAAAACTACGGCTACAGATTTGATTTTATTATGCAAAAAAAATAAACATACATTGACTACATACGTCACGCTGTGGCTGTGACTTTACTGATCCACAAACGCAGGAGAAAACTATTGACAGTGTGAACATAGCATTTGTCCAGTCTACTTTAAATGAATCCCAGTATGGCACCATGAAACAGTTCAAACTGTTTAGTAGTACCTACACAGGAACTAAAAAAATTGTAATCTTAGAGTAGTAGGTATAGAATTAGATGGAAACTCTTCAAATACAAATAAAGCTCAGGGAAATGAACTAGACTGATATTGGGCAGCAGTTTGACCTCTGTGAGCTGAGGTAAGGTTACACCGTGGCCTAATTACCCAGAGTGCCTAGGGCTCAGTCCTAGAATAGGTAACAAGCTGGAACTCTGCGGCTAGACATAGACAACACACACACACACACACACACAATAATGGCCTGTTGTCAGCATAAGTCAGCTAAGTCAGGATTAGACAATGTACCTGAATTGCAAGAAAAGTTTTTAAGGAAACCCGCTGCAGAGTCATGAGGTGTGTAGTTGAAGAACACTGCTCAGGATGAGGTTTGCAAGAAGCTTGCACATTATGTTACAGTTAAATATCACTAATTAAATGCTAATGACTTGTGAGTAGCAGTGTTCAGCATGACACCAAAGAAAATGTTTTTGACCTTCCGCGATACATGGAACAGGTGTTTCCATCCACCTATTTTTATGCACATTTTGGGATATCGCATTAAAAAAATGCTGGATGGAAACGTCAAGATGCACAAAATTTTAGGTTGCGACTCGTCGGTTATGAAGCAATGCTTTATAGGATCTGTGAATGGACGCATAAGAGCATAAACCTGCTCTGTGTGATGTACTGGTTTAAAAATCAAGTCATTCTCTGGTTCTTTTGTTTAAGTGATGCAGTTCTGTGGGATACTCAAAGTCTAGCCATGACAATAGAAATAACTCACAACAATCTGGACTTTTTATTTTCTTTGAATATTATTATTGCATGTGAAATGTGCATAACAGAGAAGAAAACAGTGGAAAAGTTTAATTTGTGTGTGTAAGTTTTGTTTTTCATTGTTTCCCTGTGTTTCTTGCTTTCCTGTAGCTCAAACAGTAGAGCGTTGGCGCTTGCAACGCCAAGGTCATGGGTTCAATTCCCAGGGAAAGCAAGAACTGATAAGAATTTAAATGTGTATCTTGAAATGCAATGTAAGTCACTTTGGATAAAAGCGTCTGCCAAATGCATAAATGTAAATGTTTCTGTTCCTGTTCCCAATGTTTCCTCTTCTCGTTTGTTGTAGTTACTGATCCCTTGTTATCGATTCCTTTCACCTGTGTCCCGTCTAGTTTCCTCTATAGCTCTTTATATTTAAACCCTGAGTTTCAGTTTCAATCACCTCTTTAACCCTCAATCACCATTCCCTACATTACTCCATAATACATCCAACTTGAAGGAGTGAGTGAGTGAATGAATTCGAACACTGAATGCACCGGAAGAGTTGCCGATTTTGCATAGTGTGGGCTTGCTGTTTAATAATTATTTGAAACTTAGCAATATGGTAATGAAAAAATGTATCATGAACTCTGTCATGGAAACTTGCACGTATAAACCTTAATTAAACAATTTAATAATCAAGTAAAAATGTATACCTGTATGATATTCCAGCGGTCGTTGGATGGATGGATGATTCAGCTGACAAGACGTAGGAATTCATTCGGTGCTACCGTCACAGTGTATTATGGGTATTCTCTAGCCATCGGTTGATTATTTTCTTTGTTTTTATTTAATAAACTACATTTTGGCTGCACTTTGGGTCCAGCTCTCCCTCTCCTCTTCCTTAGCCTGCCCCGCATGTAACGCGTGTGTAAGATTCACTGGCATACATTCAAATTTATTCTTGATGAAAATGAATTAAAAGGGTTCTTTTAAAGACTGACCAGCACTTTTGAAACACCCTTGATAATAAATCTGATAAAATTTGGTCTAAAACAAGCATTAAAATCAAGTATTAAATCTAGTATCAGCCCGCATTAAAAGAGGCTCTCAGACTCTTAAATGTGTGTATTCCTGTTTCAGTGTATGCAGCTGAGAGAAGTCAGGTTCACAGATGTTCACAGATGCTGATTTAAAAGGAACTAGACACACTCTCATGCTTTTATATTTATGTAACATGTTTTTATTTTTTGGACTGATACCATGGCATTGTTTGTGCTTTCACTCTTCTTCTTTTTTTATTATGCCCTTCCTAATTTTTCTGCCTTCTCTTCTATATCCGTGTGGTTGGAGGGGAACATGACTAACTCTGGATCATTGCTGTATTTATTATTGCACTTAGGATAATAGCGCCGCATTTCAGAGCCAGAGAAAGAGGGGGAGAGATGATGGGATATTACTTATTTTTGTCCAACCCTCCTTCATATTTTCAATCCCTCTTGTCTAAACGAGTGAGCATGCTCAACCGCAGTCCTTTCCCAGCCACCTCACTCCCACTGGAAGAATTGATTCTGCACTGGGAAAGTCATTGAGAAGAAATGAAATAGCACAACATTTATGTGCATACATACACACATACACACACACACAGTGGATACGCAGTCTTTTGTGTACACGCACACTCATGCACAAAAACACACGGTTCATTAGGACACACAAAAACCACAATACGCACACGAAAACAAACGTGCACAGCGAAACTGAAATGAGATTCTTGTCTGTAGAAAATGGATTCTGTAATGGGGCGGCCAAACCCTGAGCCATGTTACAAACACAGAGCCATCACCGGTGACCCGACACTGACATTGAGCAGGAGAGAGAGAGAGAGAGAGAGAGAGAGAGAGAGAGAGAGAAGGAAGGAAGGAAGGAAGGAAGAGGAATGGACAGAGTTCTCTGTGTTCTATCTATCTATCTATCTATCTATCTATCTGTCTGTCTGTCTGTCTGTCTGTCTATCTATCTATCTATCTGTTTGTCTATCTATCTATCTATCTATCTATCTATCTATCTATCTATCTATCTATCTATCTATCTGTCTGTCTGTCTGTCTGTCTGTCTGTCTATCTATCTATCTATCTATCTATCTATCTATCTATCTATCTGTGTGTCTGTCTGTCTTTCTATCTAATTTGTTCTCCTGTCATTCATTCTGCCATTTGTTATGTCGTTCTTTTGTTGTTTTTTCCTACTGTATTGCTCTATATGAATGTGCTTTCACATTATCATGGTTTTATCATCTGATACCACCACTATATCTTGTTACCACCTCACTTCAGCTTTTGTAAAGCAGATTAACTACTGAACGTGTATTTGAACAACTGAACTTTATTTTACTGGTTTATTTGTGTGAGAAATGTGAAAGAAGAATCTGATTGTAGAGAGAGAAAGAAAAGAAAGGACAGCGTTTATGCTTCTCTGTGTGTAGTTGTGTAATTGCAGCAGAGAGACAGATGCTGCTTTTATCTCTGGATATAGTATATGGTTTGCTGTTGGTCTATACACACACTATACTGTAGTAATTATTTGTGAACACAGAACATGAACTTTCACTACACTCTCAGAAAAAAAGGTACAATTTTGTACCAAAGAAGGTACAAACCCTTGTCACTGGGGCGGTACCTTTTACTGGTACAAAATTGTACCTTAATATAGAGGAACAAATTTGTTCCATTCCAGTTTGTACCTTAAAGGACATGATTTGTACCATGGGCAAACCAAAATGTACCTTTTGTTTTTAAAAACTTGTTGGTACAATATTGTACCTTTTATCAAAGGTACAAATTTGATCTCTTAAGGTACCGCCCCAGTGACAAGCCCCTTTGTACCTTAACTGTGTCAAATTTGTTCCTACGAGAAAGGCTATTTTTCTATTGAATAACAAGCACATTCAACAACTGAATCAAAAAGGCATCAATTTAATAATTTCTGTAAATACATATCAAATTCATATGAACATTTGAATACTTTCATTCCAACTTACAGTAAAGTATATCTTTGTGTAAATACATCAAAGATTTCACAATACAATAAAGACTTAGCAAAATTAACAGAATATCACTTCTTTAAAAAGATTTGAAAGAATTTAAAATGCAAAAATGTTACAGTACATAAAATATATTTTCTTATCTACAACAAAGCTAGACTTGTTTTTTTCCCCCCACTTTTCACACAATACCCTTGCATTTATTTAACTTTTTAAAACACCATCCTCCAACTGAACTGCTCGGCAATTTCAGATCCCTCCATTTTTACACTGCTGAAGATTCTCCTCTCACTGAAGACACGTCCAGTCAAGACATTCCCAAGATCTGCACAGTGAGTTGAGATAGCCGGTTCTTCCTGAACATAATGAAGAATCAATATTAGTAAAGACAGATGTAAATTTATTAAATTTATACTTCCAATGACAAGCTCAAATTTCACTTCTAGACTTAAAGGGATAGTTCACTTAGAACTGAAAATTCTGTCATTTACTCGCACTCAAGTTTTTCCAAATCTGTTAACTTGAACAAACAAGATATTTTGAGAATCGAAAATTAAACAGTTGATGGGGCCCCATTAACTTCCATAGAATATTTTTCATACTATGGAAGTCAATGGGGCCCCATTGACTGTTTCATTTTTTGGGTGAACTACACATCCTTCAACATCTCGTTTGGCATCCATGTAATGTGCTTCTATAACGGATTTCAGCTTAGCCAACCTCAAATTAACAACCTCAAAAACCTCAACCTGAAAATTATTTTGTTAATTACTCACCCTCATGTCATTTCACACCTGTAAGACCTTTGTTCATCTTCGGAACACAAATGAAGATATTTTTAATGAAATTTTGAGAGCTTTCTGTCCTTCCATTGGGAGCAATGCAACTAACACATTCAAGGCCCAGAACGATAGGAAAGACATCATTGAAGTAATCCATGTGACTCCAGTGGTTTAACCAATTTTATGAAGCGATGCAGGTGCTTTGTTTTAGCAAAAAAACACAATTTAACACTTTATTTAGTAGGGGGAGCACTACGACGCATGCGAATTGTGTTGACTCAAGACCGGGTGTTGTTCTGTGAATGTGCTTTAGATAATATTATTTTGTAAATATAGAGGTAAATTATGCTTCTTTTTTTTTTTTTGGCAAAACAAAGCTTACATCGCTTCATAAAATTGAGGTTAAACCACTGGAGTCACTTGGATTAGTTTAATGGTGTCTTTACTACCTTTCTGGGGCTTGAATGTTTTAGTTGCGTAGGCTACCAATGGAGGAACAGAAAGCTCTTGGATTTCATCAAAAATATCTTCATTTGTGTTCCGAAGATAAACGATGGTCTTACAGGTTCGGAATGACATGAGGGTGTATAATTAATGACAGAATTAAAAAAAATTGCTGAACTATACCTTTAAGGAATCCTGGAAACACCTTAAATCAACCACAGCATGCATTCGGTCCATTTTCTGGAATAACTGAAATGCAGATAAGAAAACAATTTTCACACACAAAAAAACTTTCTGCATTTTTACATTTCCCACAAAGTTTTAAATGATTCACTTAAAGCTTCATATAAAATACCCAGAAAAGTAAAATGTTAAACTAATCCATTTGAATTGAGAAGTTTGGTAAAAAATGTCTGAAGAGACTACCGCTTAGTATAATAAACAGTAAATATAATAAATATTCACTATATAATAAATATAATAAATATTCATATAAAAAAATAATAAATATTCACATTTAAACATTGAACAAACAGAAGCTCAACCGCACTTGCTTTGACAAGCGAGAACAAACCTCAATGGTTCTTGCGGAAGCTCAAGCGTGCTGCAAAACACATGAGAATGAACATCATCGGTTTTCGCACGTCTAGCAAACATGATTGAGCTTCCGTTTACTGCAACTGATGTGTGAATTGATGTATATTTTTATGTGAATAAAAGCCTAAATTAAATCTGTTCATCATATAAAATGATTGTATCTCTACAGAAAAACTTGGACTAAACTGCTCAATTCAAATTATTTTACGATCTCTTTATTATGGTAGCATTCAGGTATCAACATTTTGAAATTTAATATGCAAAGTGGCAATGTAATATATAAAATGGCAATGTTCTTATTTAAATTTACATTTTCCATACCATATGTGCAATGTTTGGGGCAAAGTGACAATTCAAATTCAATAATATAATTAAATTAGCCATCTCCTACACTTGTTTTAACATATACCGGTAATTTAAACATATTACAAAAATGATTAGAGATGTTTAAAGGCACAATTCACCAAAAATTAAAAAAACTCTGTCATTAATTATTCACTCTCATGTTGTTCCAAACCTGTAAGACTTTCGTTCATCTTTGGAACACAAATGAAGATCTTTTTAATGAAATCTGAGAGCTTTCTGTCCCCCCATTGACAGTCCATGCAACTAAAACTTTGATGCTTCAAAAAGTTCATAAAGAGATCGTAAGACCAATCCATTTGAATCGAGCAGTTTACCGTAGTTCAAATTTTCATAAGACATGATCGCTTTATATGATGAACAGATTTCAGAAGCTCAACCGAACATGCTTGACACATGAGAACAAACCTCTTTCTCAAACGTGCTGCGCAACACACGAGAATGAACCTCATTTGTTTTCGCATGTCAAGGGAACATGCTAGAGCTTCCTTTTACCGTATTATCTGATGTGAATTGATGAATAAAAGCCTAAATTCAACCTGTTCATCATACAGCACAAATTTTAGACTAAAACACTCAATTCATATGGATTAGTTTTACAATCACTTTAGGAACTTTTTAAAGCATCAAAGTGGTAGTTGCTTAGCTGTCTATGGGGGGTCAGAAAGCTCGTAATTGATGAAAGAATTTTCATTTTTGGGTGAACTAATTAACCCTTTAACATGTTCAACGTAAAATTGTAGCAAAATGATAATTTAAATGCTATTTTCCTTAATTGCATTTACACTCACAGTTAAGACACTTATGATTGCATTTTTATTAAATACCCGCGATGAACGTGGCAAAATTCAATCTGGATTTAAAAAAAGGATTCCAAGATGATCTTTGCATCAAGTGCCTTAACTTTGAGTGTAAAAGCAACTAGGAAAAATAGCCTAAATTATAGTTTTGCTATAATATTTGCTTGAACATTTTAAACATCTAATTTCTGTAATACATTTCATTTTCTATTTTTGAACTTAAAAAAAATTCTATGTATGTTTTAATTTTATGTTAAAGCTAGTGTAGTAGCCTAATGCAAATTATTATATTATTGATTTTGAATATTTTTTTGCTCCAGATGTTGCACATATCATATAGAAAATGTAAATATAAATACAGAAATACATTGCCATTTTACACATTACATTTCATATTGACATTTGGTACCGGTATGCTAACGTTACCATACTTTGTGAGTGTCAGAGTTTTAGGTGAATATACTTTCAGTTAAGTGACCGAAATCTTTCAGAGTTTATTTGAAGTGCAGTTACTGTGCTTTATCAAGATTGACATCACTCTGTCATTATGGCAAACATTTTGTCTTAGAAATATTCAACCTCATCAGAAAAAAGAATATCATAAGATTAAGAAACTCAAATAACACATTGTACTGATACTTGCCTCACAGCTGAGGACGCAGGAAGACTTTCAGATGACCAGCACTGACAGTTTACCATGCAGTTTACCCCATCATGATCTAAAAATCAAAGACACATTAGCTGAGTATATGACGTGTATGTAACTTTATATTACTTAGGACAGAATCCGGTAACGTTAATCGCATTCAAAAACAGAACGAGTGATCAACTATTTTATCTGCGCACTGTTCGTTGGCGCTCAATCACGTTGTTCCAAAACCGCATACAGTATTGTGGACTAATGTAAAGTAGGCTACACCAGCATGGCACCTCTAGTTGAGCATTCATTTACAACAATAATGTTTTAAATGTGAACTTACGACACAGAAACTCAATTGCTTTAAAACATATGCAGACGGCTATCACTGACTGGATTCGTACAAATAAGCTATTTAACGTTACACTCGCTATTATCATGTTGAGTAGCTGTAACGTTTTATACATTTTATTTGGTTAAACAAACATAAAACCCACCTTTGAATTTCCTCTTCTCTTCGTCTTATAATTCGAGTCCAGCCACTAAAGTACTTCTGACGAGGGCGAAGCCATGGCTTGTGGAGGTGCTCCGTGCTCGTAATCTGCTTCGCGAAGTTCCCGCTCTCCGGTCTATTTGAAAATGCAGTAACGGCTGCAGCAACCTTGGGCAATCAGTTTCATGTCGCCTAATAGCAAAGTTAACATTTAACAGTTAACGTTATGGTGAATAATGGAGAACAAACGCCATATATTGTACACGTGATGACTTAATAATAGTCAATAATTGCATTAAAAAAATTAAAAAGTGTAACGTAACGTTATAACTTACAAGTCAAATGGCTAAAAAGCATTTGGAGCAAAGCAACTCGCTAAAATAACGTTAAGTGGCTGAAACATTTATATTTTAGACTTGTGAACTAAATATATACATAAATTATAAGAACTCACCTTTAAATTTCGTCTTCTTCAAGTTTGATAAAATAATCTCGACCGCACTGCAGCCGTGTAATGTTAGCCTGCTGCTTCCCTCTGTCAGTTCGGAAATTTCCGTGGCTGAAGCGATTTCGACCAATCAGTGTCTTGTTGCTATGCAAAATACTCAACACAGCAACCAATCATGAATGAAATAGTAATTTGGTCCATTACTGTACCCTTGATGTGAGAACAATTATGTACCTTCATTTCAATTGTACCTTAACAGGTACCAAACAGTATCATCAGTGGTCTTTCCTGTACCATTAAAGGTACTATTATTGAAAAGGTACAAAACTGTTCTTTGAGGAACATTATTTGTACCACCGTGTACCTTTTTTTCTGAGAGTGTATACTGACACACATTGAGTGCACTAACATTTTAAGATGTCAACATGTCTGTGAAAAGTAATAGAAAACACCCATGACTGACAAATCACAGTCAAAGACAATAACTCATTCAATGTCATAGAGCAGATTTTGCAGGATTCATGCTGGTTTGAGAGAGAGAAGGAGAGGGAGGAGGGGGTGTAAACGCTGTTGTTGTTTGGTGTATTTTCTCATATTTTGAACGGCACAATGACTCATCTTCCTCTTTACTATGAAGAGAGAGGTCGGTGGGGGAGCTCAGGGACAGGTCTGTGAAATCAGGGAGCTTTAGATGCTTGAAACAGTAGTTAAAGTTATTGTGTGTGTGTGTGTGTGTGTGTGTGTGTGTGTGTGTGTGTGTGTGTGTGGGCATCGGCAGGAGAGAGAGAGCGCGCACCAGTTCTGCCTGTCAGCCCCCATTCTGATATACATACATCTTGCACTGTATTCAAGGCTGAAGCCGGCAGTTCAAACACACACCAGACTCTACAGAGCGGAGACGCACTTTAAATCCCACAGAAGCAAGAAACACCGGCCTTTCCTAGACATGCCAAGCTGATATAATGAAGAGACACACACACACGCACGCACACACGCACACACACACAAAAACAAACACAAACACACACACACACACTTTAGCACTCAAGCGTTCAAACAATCAATAGGTCCAACAGAAGTGTCCATAAATGCCTCTATAAAGCTGTTTAACGACACAAATAAATAACATGAGTTTATCTATCTATCTATCTATCTATCTATCTATCTATCTATCTATCTATCTATCTATCTATCTATCTATCTATCTATCTATCTATCTATCTATCTATCTATCTATCTTCTTCCATTCAATCTGCGGTTCCAACCATCCATCCATTTGTTCGTTTGATCTATCATTCTATCTATCGCTCTTTCATTTGTTATATTGTTTGTTTTGTCATTCTGTTTATTAGGGGTGTAACGGTTGCTGGTAAAGAATGACAGTAACAGTTTTCCACACATGGTGTTGTAAGCATCTGTACCGCGGGTAATATCAGTTCTAGCGACACATTTGGAGCGTCTGTTTTGGCGATGAAACAAAGCGTCAAATCGACAGAGTTAAAACTTAAAGCGCAGATTTCATCGGTCTGTATCATTCTGTCTAATAAAGTAAACAATGTTCTTATTTTAATAAACACAAAACATTTTCCTTAACCAACATTTAAGGCTTGATTTAGCGCTATAATTATAATTAGCTTTAAATATAACAATAGACATACTCTGTGTATTTGTTCTGCCATGTTTCTGCTATTTGTTCTATGTCCAGGTGGTTTATCCTCATGACAAAGCTAGTTGAACTGATGAAGATTTAACAGCTATACAGCTGTGTGTGTGTGTGTGTGTGTGTGTGTGTGTGTGTGTGTGTGTGTGTGTGGGAGGCAGATGTCAGAATCACAATTTATGAAGTAATCTACTGCTATAATGCCAGTAGACTGACCTTGAGAAGTGGCTTTGGCATTGTGAGGATAAAATATCGCCCAAAATATCCCAAGGGTAGTAAAACCTGGAGTCACCTACACTGTGGGAACCAGCTAACGGTACACACTCGATGTGTGTGACCTATGAAACTGCAGAGCGGGTTGTGTGAGGGTTAGTTTTAGGGGGCAGGTGATAGAAAAGTCATCAGCTAGATAGTCTTAACCATGATAGAAAAACAAACGTGTACATGCGGGTGGATCGAGACTATTGAATATTTCAGATAATCTTGTGAGATTGATTAATCTGAAAAGAAAGTGCCTTGTAAGCTGTTGTCATCTGTCTTTTTTTTTTTTTTTTTGGTACGTGTGCAGAAAAACTGAGTGTGATTCACATACATGAATCACCTCAGGAGAAACCGAGACAGAGAGAAGGGGCGTCGACTGTATGTAAAGGTCAGTTGAACACTGTCCTCTTCTAAGGCTAGATAAATCACTTCAGAACACACACTTACACTCAGACTAAACAAACAAGATAAATTACTCATAACCTGCACGCAATTTCTACTGTTTTCATGTTGAGCAGCCACAAAAATCATCAAAACAAATCATGTTGCCTTGCATGCATCACTGTACACGTACATATTTGATCCTTTTTATTAGTTCTCAAAGAAGGGAGGGGGGGGGGGGCCTTACCCCTGAGTTTATCGTTAGTGGAAAATAATGAGAATCATTTTTCACTATCAAGGCTTCCCTTTCTCCCCTACACACACACATACACACACACATGCTCTCCAGTGGCCAGATGCTTGCAATTTCAAATCTGTCAAATTATTTACATCTCTGGTATCACAGAGTTATATGAATATACATATAATCAAATCTGCACATAAAGGTACATCCACTAGTTGACGTGTGTGTGTGTGTGTGCATGTGTGTGTGTGTGTGTGTGTGTGTGTGTGTGTGTGTGTGTGTGTATACCTGTTATTCCCTACATTATGGGGACCAAATGTCCTCACAAGGATAGTAATACCAGTAATTTTTGACCTTGTGGAGACTTTTTTTTTTGGTCCCCATGAGGAAAATACAAAGTAATTTGGCTTATAAATCATACAAAATTAAGTTTTTAGATAAAAAAAAAAAAAAATGCAGAACGTTTTCTGTGATGGGTAGGTTAGGGGACAAGATTTACTGATTGTATAGTATAAAAATCATTATATACCAACATTTGTGTGAGTGTGTGTGTGTGTGTGTGTGTGTGTGTGTGTGTGTGTGTGTGTGTGTGTGTGTGTGTGTGTGTGTGTGTGTGTGTGTGCTCTAAATGAAATGAACCATTCACTAATGGTCTGATGCATATTGCACTGAAAAGTGTTCCCAAAAGGGCTGCTCTATTCTGATTGGCTGCCTTTATGCAATTTCCGTGAGTCAGGGCGCACAGTTTATGATCGATCTGCCGTGATACAGTGTTTCCCATTCATAGTTCCCAAAGCTCCTTCCAAAGTAAAATTAATCACTAGATTGTCCCATTTTTAGTATGTTGATGTGCTTGCTTAGGGGCCATTCACACAAAATGCGTTTTCCATTCCACTGCACTGCGTTTTCATTGATTTTCAACTTAAATGTGCAAGACGACCGCCTTTAACCGTTGTGCTCACGTCTCGCATCTTTTTGCAGCATCTTGTGCATTATAAAAACGCAATGCAGTGCAAGTTAAAAGTTCAACAAAGTTAAACTCATCTCTAGACCTTCGTCTCAGTGGGAACCTGCGTCTCACATTTTTACCCGCAAAAACGGCCCTTTAGTCACAGTTGTGTGCCTGAATTTCTGTTGCAGCAAACTAAATTGAACTAAATAAGGACACTATTTTGTTTTGTTTATTACCATTAAGTTTCTTTGAAACAATCTGTATTGTATTAAATCACTATTTGACTAAATGTGATTTGACATACTGAACTTTATTTGTTAAAAATCATATTTTGTAGCCAAACTCCACGCATACAACTCCATTAATCTTCCAAAGAAAAATCCACCAATCTGAGAATCACTGCAAAAACGCCACGAAACTCCTTGTTGAAATTCTTTTACATTTAAAATAATTGCAGAACCAATATTCATGTCTGTGTAAGTTTTTATGATCTTGATGAAAAGTCTGAGCTCTCTGATCAGCCTCCGTCAGTCTAAGATGATGTGTCTATTGCTTTTCACATGAAAGCCACGTGCTGCGATGCAGCGACGGTTAACTCGAGCGCAAGGCCTTGTCAATATTACAAGTGACACCACAAATTCTGTGGCCTTCTCATAAATCAGATCCAATTAATTCCTCTTACATCATCGACCCATGTCATGATGGTTTTAATCCCATATTCTGTGACTCAACATGAGAGAACATGAGAGAAGATATTGTCTGCAAACACAATACAGTTACACTTCTGTACTCAGACTTGTACACTACAAAGAAAGACAATGTCCCGAACTGCTTATTAAAGCGTTGTTTTTCAGCTGGTGAGTTGTGGACATATATTATATATGTAACAAATGTAGGCCAATAAGAGCTGTGCATGTAAACCTCACTCCCCTGGCCTCATTTTCTTTTCCATATATTGTAATTATTACGATCACAACTTACAATAATTGCTTTAATAAGCTCATTGTTTCAGTCTAAATGAATACATGATGTTGGCTAACTGCACTTGTATTATTTTAGATCTGTACATTACTTTGTCAAGTCACCTCTGAAAACAGGTTACTCTAAAGTGTAATGTGGAAACATGCATTTTCTGTAAAGCTGCAGTGATATGATATGAAGCCTATTGTGAAAAGTGCTATACAAATAAATGTGAATTGAACTGAATTATAGGATCACCACTTTCATTTCCGATATAAAATGTGGGTTCTGAAGCAAAAACCAGTTGAGAGCTGTAATCAGTGTCTAATCTAAAACAAATAATAATTTAAAAAGTACACTATTCATTTATTTTTTGTTCAGAATTAAACAAATGTAAGTAATGAGACAATACATCATTAATCCTTCTCCCAAAACGTGTTTTTGTCTTACCCTGATTCACTACGGTACGCCTATAATAAGTGTTTATATTTTAGACATGTCTGGATGGTTTTTGCGGGAAATCGCGAACATGCGTCTCTCGCTCGTGTGTGTCTCGTCACATCCGTAAATAGAGAGAAGTTGCTCCGCCTACTTTGACGCGTGTCTGGTGTGAGAGTGACAGAGGTTAGTTTCATGAGTGAGAAAGGTTGACATTGAGCAGTTAAATTAGGGCTGCACGATTATGACAAAAATCATAATTGTCGATTATTCCCTTGAAATTGTAATTGCGATTATTAATTACGATTATCACAATTTACATTGAATATATATATAGGCATATTATTATACATGTTTACTTAAAAATTGTGAACACACACACTGTCCCCCTTTACTTAACATACACATAAATTGTAAGAATATGACTAATAGTAAAGACTACTAAGAAATAAACATTAGGCTTATGGTAAAGCTATTAAATATCAGTCCCAAACTAGCTTTTGTTAATACAATGTTGGTATGAGCCACCACAGTCATTTAAAATATAAAAAATAACACAAAGTGAAAATAAAGTGGCATTTTGGGGTTAATACACTGATCTATATAGAATGTCATTATATAGATCAGTGGGTTAATATTAAAACGACAGTTACCATGGTGATACACAATACTAACAAGAACTGTTAATGGAACATGGAAACTGCTCCTGGTGAATAGAATGAAAATCATCCCTGCATGCAAATCCTTCTGAGCTAACACACAACGTACCAGTAACGTGATTTATTGGTATTTTACTTTTGTGACTTACCAATTTACAGCGTAACAACGTTGCATGCTCGTAGTTTCCTTTGCACTTTATACACAGCGCGCGCCGCCGCATTTGCGCGTGCAATTGAAGAATGTGCGCTACGAACACAGTAGCCTATAACGGCTGACATGACAGGAACGTCCGTTTTTCTGAGGTGAAAGACTTTTTATTTCAGCATACACATACGTCGCTGCCTGGTAGTTCCTTCCTATTGTGCTGGGTTTTCTGAAGTAGTTGTGATTCGCCTCTCACAACATGCTCTAAATGCACGCAGAGTGGATTTTTTTTTTTTTTTTGTAATCGCGGCTTTGAACGATTACGTAATCGTGGCATCCATAATCGTAATCGCGATTAGAAATTCGATTAATTGTGCAGCCCTAAGTTAAATCTCCATCCTCCAAGAATCACTCGTTTTAAACAAACGGCGAACAGAGGAGAGTCTGCTGGAGAAAGAGAACGAGACAGAGCTCGTAATAAAACAAGAATCAACATTGGCTTGGCTTTTCGGAGATGGAGAGAACTGAAGGATTTGAAATGTTGTAAAAACGACGCAGAGATATGGATATGGATATGTTTCTCTCCAACAGAGTTCATTATAAAGCATTATCTATTGTGAAGGCTCATTTCATTATGATTGTTGTATCGCTGTGCTGGAATTTATTTTCAAGGAAGTGCTGTGTGTATTAACGGGTAAAGATACAGTAACGTCTTCAGCTAGTCAGCTTGGGATCCTTTCCATCTAAACTGGTTATATCTCTTAAGCCTATAGTGATTGTTTTATGAGCAGTATAATCATATTCATCCACACAGTCATTGTTGGCCTCGCCTTATGTTTGAGCGTTTGCAGCAGTTGGTCATTAAACCATGATGTCAGTTGAAGTGGTCATTGACAGTGAACATGAGTGTGCATAAGCATATCGGCTAGCTCTGTCAAAACTTGTCAAGTCACACCATCTGTTATGATACAGTCTTGTCTCAGCCATGAATAATCACACATTGTTTACTAGCATGCATAACAAACATCTGCTAATTATATGTGGGTGTTTTTGAAATAATTTCATATGATACTTTTGTATCATGCGCTTTATTGTAATCTCGGCTCAGTGAGATTCAACTCTTGAGCTCATTTGAGCAATTCATTAAAAAAAAGAGCTCATTAAAGTTAATGTGGTGATGAAATAAAACCTATGGATAGGTTTTATAACTGGATTTTATACATTTATATAATATATAATATATATATATTTGTTTATACTTTTGTATATTTTTCAATGTATGTGTTTATTAATCCATAATTGACTTCAAAAGCAACGGGGGTTATGCGCAACAAACCTCCGCATTCTCGCATCGCTTCCAGTTCAGGTCTTTTGTACGTGGTTCCTTAAATATAAAGCTGTTTTATATTTTACACTACGAAGGCAATCCGGTCGAATGCGTTTTCATCTACCTCTGGAAGTGGTAGAAAGCTCAAAATGTTTTAGACCCCGTTTACACCTGTATTTAGCGTCGTTCACTTGTGATCCGATCGACCAAAACGCATCTTAATACCAGGAGTAAACAGGGCCTAGGTTAGCAGATTACCTTAAAAGTCCACAGATACCGCTGTCAGTTTACACTTTTCCCGGCGAGCGGATGCGATGAGACCAGATTTCCTGTTTGTTCAAGTGACGTTCGGCATAAAGACTGTATAGTAGTGGGAAGTGACAGTTCAAAAATCGTGCTACATATAGTCATTTTTTCAGCTACTTACTATTAGTGAAATTAATCACAGAAATTCATCTTTCACCTTTTATCACTGCTAAAATGGCATGTAGTTAATTTCAGTAAAATTTACTTTTTTAAATTACATTTTCTTTTCTTTCTTTCTTTTACCTGATGTCGTATCTCCCTTTAAATGTACACAAAATTTTTAATTGAATGAAATTTAATTTTGTATCAAAGTTCACCCCAAACTTGAAGAATATTGCTCCACTTCTGTTACTGACACACACAAAAAAGAAGCTTTGCGAGGCAGTTTTTGGAGCTATAGGATGCTGGAAAAGGATACTAGAGAGAGAAAGACTCTGGGAAAGAGTCGATGGCACTGTATCTGTGAACTGCTCTCAGTGGGACCAGGCTCTCTGTCTTCATTGATGTCTGTACCAAGTGTAAATCCCTCTTTAAAAAAAAAAAAAAAACCTTGGCAAGATGCCTCTCTTTCTCCCTGTCGCTCTGCTTTTGCCTCACTTTCTGGAGCATAAGCAACTAATCTCTATCTGTTTCGCTGTGATATGACAACCGAGCTATTGTCATTGTTAAAGCCATCTGATTGGCTGAGCAGCTGTGTCTCATTCAGCATGTTCTGGGTCTCTTAATTGCTTTAGGGTTTCCACCGCTCTAAAGATTTCCCCCAGTTCGACTCTGTTCCACTTTCTGTTTCCTCACCACGCTCCAACTCTCTACTCCTTCCTTTTATCTACATCCCTCCTTATCTTATCCTCTCACTCATCTCCGTCTCACTCTCTCCAGCTTTTTTCTTCTTACTTCATGAGGTGTGATGATGCTAGATCCAAATGTAGTTTTTAATTTCGTCTCTTAAGTATCAGTATCAGTGCAGTATTTCACACTTTATATTGACTTCTTTTAAATGATATTTTTTCACTTAAAGGGATAGTTCACCCAAAAATGAAAATTCTGTCATTAATTACTCACGATCATGTCGTTCATCTTCGGAACACAAATGAAGATCTTTTTGATCAAATAGTCTGTCCCTCCATTGACAGCTACACAACTGACACTTTGACGCTTCAAAAAGTTAATTAAGACTGTAAAACTAATCCATATGAATTGAGCGGTTTAATTTTCCAAAATTTCTGAAAAAGACTCTCTATGATGAACAGATTGAATTTAGGCTTTTATTCACATCATTTTATTCATCAGCACACAGTAATTGTGGTAAACGGAAGTTCAAGGATGTTCGCTTGACGTGCGAGAACCAATGAGGTTCATTCTCGTGTTACGCATCACGTTTGAGCTTCAGCAAGAACCAATGAGGTCCATTCTCGTGTTACGCATCACGTTTGAGCTTCAGCAAGAACCAATAAGCTTCATTCTTGTGTTACGCATCACGTTTGAGCTTCAGCAAGAACCAATAAGCTTCATTCTTGTGTTACGCATCACGTTTGAGCTTCAGCAAGAACCAATGAGGTTCATTCTCGTGTTACGCATCACGTTTGAGCTTCAGCAAGAACCAATGAGGTTCATTCTCGTGTTACGCATCACGTTTGAGCTTCAGCAAAAACCAATGAGGTTCATTCTCGTGTTACGCATCACGTTTGAGCTTCAGCAAGAACCAATGAGGTTCATTCTCGTGTTACGCATCACGTTTGAGCTTCAGCAAAAACCAATGAGGTTCATTCTCGTGTTACGCATCACGTTTGAGCTTCAGCAAGAACCAATGAGGTTCATTCTCGTGTTACGCATCACGTTTGAGCTTCAGCAAGAACCAATGAGGTTCATTCTCGTGTTACGCATCACGTTTGAGCTTCAGCAAAAACCAATGAGGTTCATTCTCGTGTTACGCATCACGTTTGAGCTTCAGCAAGAACCAATGAGGTTCATTCTCGTGTTACGCATCACGTTTGAGCTTCAGCAAGAACCAATGAGGTTCATTCTCGTGTTACGCATCACGTTTGAGCTTCAGCAAGAACCAATGAGGTTCATTCTCGTGTTACGCATCACGTTTGAGCTTCAGCAAGAACCAATGAGGTTCATTCTTGTGTTACGCATCACGTTTGAGCTTCTGCAAGAACCAATGAGGTTCATCCTCGTGTTACGCATCACGTTTGTTACGCATCACGTTTGAGCTTCAGCAAAAACCAATGAGGTTCATTCTCGTGTTACGCATCACGTTTGAGCTTCAGCAAGAACCAATGAGGTTCATTCTCGTGTTACGCATCACGTTTGAGCTTCAACAAGAACCAATGAGGTTCATCCTCGTGTTACGCATCACGTTTGTTACGCATCACGTTTGAGCTTCAGCAAAAACCAATGAGGTTCATTCTCGTGTTACGCATCACGTTTGAGCTTCAGCAAGAACCAATGAGGTTCATTCTCGTGTTACGCATCACGTTTGAGCTTCAGCAAGAACCAATGAGGTTCATTCTCGTGTTACGCATCACGTTTGAGCTTCAGCAAGAACCAATGAGGTTCATTCTCGTGTTACGCATCACGTTTGAGCTTCAGCAAGAACCAATGAGGTTCATTCTCGTGTTACGCATCACGTTTGAGCTTCAGCAAGAACCAATGAGGTTCATTCTCGTGTTACGCATCACGTTTGAGCTTCAGCAAGAACCAATGAGGTTCATTCTCGTGTTACGCATCACGTTTGAGCTTCAGCAAGAACCAATGAGGTTCATTCTCGTGTTACGCATCACGTTTGAGCTTCAGCAAGAACCAATGAGGTTCATTCTCGTGTTACGCATCACGTTTGAGCTTCAGCAAGAACCAATGAGGTTCATTCTCGTGTTACGCATCACGTTTGAGCTTCAGCAAGAACCAATGAGGTTCATTCTCGTGTTACGCATCACGTTTGAGCTTCAGCAAGAACCAATGAGGTTCATTCTCGTGTTACGCATCACGTTTGAGCTTCAGCAAGAACCAATGAGGTTCATTCTCGTGTTACGCATCACGTTTGAGCTTCAGCAAGAACCAATGAGGTTCATTCTCGTGTTACGCATCACGTTTGAGCTTCAGCAAAAACCAATGAGGTTCATTCTCGTGTTACGCATCACGTTTGAGCTTCAGCAAGAACCAGTGAGGTTCATTCTCGTGTTACGCATCACGTTTGAGCTTCAACAAGAACCAATGAGGTTCACTCTCGTGTTACGCATCACGTTTGAGCTTCAGCAAGAACCAATGAGGTTCATTCTCGTGTTACGCATCACGTTTGAGCTTCAGCAAAAACCAATGAGGTTCATTCTCGTGTTACGCATCACGTTTGAGCTTCAGCAAGAACCAATGAGGTTCATTCTCGTGTTACGCATCACGTTTGAGCTTCAGCAAAAACCAATGAGGTTCATTCTCGTGTTACGCATCACGTTTGAGCTTCAGCAAGAACCAATGAGGTTCATTCTCGTGTTACGCATCACGTTTGAGCTTCAGCAAGAACCAATGAGGTTCATTCTCGTGTTACGCATCACGTTTGAGCTTCAGAAAGAACCAATGAGGTTCATTCTCGTGTTACGCATCACGTTTGAGCTTCAGCAAAAACCAATGAGGTTCATTCTCGTGTTACGCATCACGTTTGAGCTTCAACAAGAACCAATGAGGTTCACTCTCGTGTTACGCATCACGTTTGAGCTTCAGCAAGAACCAATGAGGTTCATTCTCGTGTTACGCATCACGTTTGAGCTTCAGCAAGAACCAATGAGGTTCATTCTCGTGTTACGCATCACGTTTGAGCTTCAGAAAGAACCAATGAGGTTCATTCTCGTGTTACGCATCACGTTTGAGCTTCAGCAAGGAGACTCGGAGCCTTCTTGGGGCTCCGAGTCCCCAAGAAGAGTTCCGCATTCTCAGACCCCTCGTTTTTCGAGACAGCGCCTCCTATCAAATTGGATCGGATAAACATGTGAAGAACTTAAGCCGAAACGTGAGTATCATCAATTTTATTTAGCGAATCATACTCATTCAATTTCTTTTTTAATCAAACTACTTTATAGCTCATCGATACACCAACATATGAATAGTCCATTTAATATTTGTAAAGATAGTTTTAACGAAATTTGAGCTGTTAATGTATGTTTTTTCGCCTTTTTTCCCCGAAAATATTTTGATAGCTAACGTTAGCCTTTAACCTTGGACTTTTTGTAGACAAGCCATTGTAAAAATTTGATTAAAATTAGTTGACATTAAAGTAGACCAATTAAATACATTAAGTGTGTTAATATCAAAGAATGACATCATTAATTATTTAATCAGATTTACCGTTTGACCTTTTTTTAATTACCGGACCTTTTCTCCTAAAACTATAAATTGAATTAATTAATGCCGGAGTAATTATTTTGCTTTATATAATTTATGTAGACTACTTAAATTAGTTCTTATAAAACGTAAGTATTAAAATGAAGTTGTTGCCAGCCATTTACAACTCATGCAATTGCCTAATAATCAAATTTACTATGCCTTCACTATGTATTAACCAGTCTGTGGTATTAACATGTGAGCTAGAATGTGTCATTTGGCCTTTTGTTTGGGTTCCTTGTTTTAATTTGTATTGACTGAAATTTGACTGTATGGGCTCTGTGGGGTGGTCTTAAAATTTGAATTTGAGTTTGACTCTCTCTTTCCTCTCTCTCTCACCTACCAGAAAGTAATTATTTTACCTTATGCATTTACATTACATTTTACATTTATTCATTTAGCAGACGCTTTTATCCAAAGCGACTTATAAATGAGGAGTTTTTTTTTAATGCAATTGAAGATGAAAAGTAAAGTCACTAACACAATTCTTTCTTCCTTTTTTCTTCGCTTTGTCCTGTTTACAGCAAGATGATGTTTAGGTGATCGTTAAATAAAGTACAGAATTGTTTATTATTGGTGTTTTGTCTATTCTTATTTGAGTTTTGCTTCGCATTCAAAATATCAAAAAACAGGTTTTGTAATGTTAGCATGGTATAATGCTAATTAGACCATTATCGGTTGAACTGAAAGAAAAATTGGAATTTGTAGCAATATAATATCACATAATATTTTTCAGAAGATAGTTCAATCTGTAATTGTATCCCTTCCATCAGTAATTTTCTTTCAATTACACCCACGCTCAAAAAATAACTACTGGGTAATTTGTTAGTCAGAGAACACAGTGAGTTTTTTTGGCACATGCATTAAGCAGGGAACGCAAATATTTATTTGGATAACTTTAAAATAAAACGAGACCGTAATATTGCATCCTATTGTTTTCAATGGCATTTAAGGGTGTTATACGATCTTCCGAACAGCAGGAGTCGCTGTCTCGAAAAACGAGGGGTCTGAGAATGCGGGACTCTGGGTGCGGGACTGTAGCTGCAGGCTCCGAGTCTGCAAGAATATTGTCAGCAAGAACCAATGAGGTTCGTTCTCGTGTTACGCATCACGTTTGAGCTTCTGCAAGAACCAATGAGGTTTGTTCTTTCGCGTCATGCAGGTTCGGTTTATGTTCACTGATAAATGTTTATATGTGAATAAAAGCCTAAATTAAATGTGTTCATCAGATAAAGCGATCTAGTCTCTTCAGAAAATGTGGACAAAACCGCTCCACTATTAGTCTTACGATCTCCTTATGGACTTTTTGAAGCACCAAAGTGTCAGCTGCGTACACTGAGACATTTTTCAAAATATCTTCTTTTGTGTTTGACAGAAGAAAGTCACACAGGTTTGGAACGACATGTGGGTGAGTAAATACTGACAGAGTTTTTATTTTTGTTTGAAATATCCCTTTAAGGCATCTAGTATGTCTTACTCCCCGGTGATTTCAGGTTTTACGATCCATGCGAGGACATTTGGTCTCCACATTGTCGGCAAAACCTGAGCCACACATGCACACACAGCTGAGCTGGCTGCTTTTTTAGGCAATAACAAGACATGATTTGCTCCTCAGTGGACTGGAAGAGGCAATTACATTATCGGACCTTAGATGGATTTTAGAAATCGCCTGAATAACACTTCTGCTAAGCCTTTAATCCAAATCGTGATAATGGGATGGCCGACTCCCTCAGCATGTACTTTTATGAGACTTGACCTTCCTTTTACAGTGTTGGACTGCAAGAAACTTCTGGTCAGCCATGACTGAAAATGCATACACGCACATAGACATACACAAATTAGCTTGTTCAATTGGCAAAGTTGACCTGGGGTTATCCTTGGATCACCATGTTCTCCATTATCCATCTTTCCTGGCTCCCTCCCCAACATTTCTGTCTCTCTCCATGTAATCTATTTATTTCTACACTCCTCATCATGATCCTTTCATCTCCTGGTTATAAAATGTTTCTATAACAGCAGGCCTTTTTAATCATACAAAAAATAGCGTCTGCCTGTTAATCCTCTGACCAAATTACGCATTTATGTAACACTCTCGAACACTTCAATTAAAAAATAAAGAAATAAATCAAAAATGTAAACGGCTCTTACTGAAGCTGGAAACTTGGCAATGGGATGAAAAACGCTCAAAGCGAACAAGTGAGAGAAAACAATCTCTCTCTCTCTCTCTCTCTCTCTCTCTCTCTCTCTCTCTCTCTCTCTCTCTCTCTCTCTCTCTCTCTCTCTCTCTCTCTCTCTCTCTCGTCCCTCATTCACAATGCAGTCTCGCAGAAGGACAACTTCCATAAGCGCTTTGATCTACTGGGAAAAAACTAGACAAAACTAATTCGCAGACCAACTGTGATTCTCTCCGTTATAGTGGCACAAATCATGTACACAGATGAGGGGAAAAAACCCATGTGAACCTCTATGCTACACACACTCACACTCACACACACACACACACACACACTCATGTCTGGTTTACTATCTTTGTGGGGACTTTCCATAGACTTAATGGTTTTTATACTGTACAAACTATATATTCTATCTCCTTACACTAACCCTACCCCTAAACCTAACCTACCCATCACAGAAAACTTTCTGCATTTTTACATTTAAAAAAAAACTCATTCTGTATGATTTATAAGCTTGTTTACCCATGGGGACCTCTATTTAGGTCCCCACTGTGACACGAGTCCCCATGAGTCTGTGTGCATTCAGGTTGAAGTCCCCACCGGGATAGAAAAACATGAACACAAATACACACACACAATTTACTGGTGTGTGCGCCATTATTTACCGCCCCAAAAAAGCATGTCTTAAACCAGACAGTAGTTTGCACTGCTATAAGTAGATTGCATTGGTCATTATGGAAATGATCCAGCTGCGTCTGCATTATTTAATTTGCCGTCAGTTGATCACGTGCAGGACTTTCCCATCTGCGCTTTTATGGGACTGCGCTCTCACGCTTATTTGCCCAGTTTAGTAAAACTGGCCCCAAAAGTTGAGAACATTGGTCAGGAACATAGTCTGTGTTCCCTTACACCCTTAAATAGGGCACGATTTGAAGGAACAGCCATTTGTAGTGGTGTCCAAACCATAATGTATGGGGGTATTATTGTTGCAATATTCCAAATAAATAGATTAATATTCACAAATAAATGTAAAGAGATTCACAAAAATGTATCGAATTCACAAATAAATAGATTAAGATCCACAAATAAATGTAAAGAGTTTCACAAAAAAATATAAAATACACAAATAAATAAAATGAGATTTACAAATAAATAAAATATTTACAAATGTTTTATTATTTTACAAACACAACTCTGCCTGGCATTTATTTGTGAACCGCTTTCTGTGCATTTGTAAATCGCTGCACACATTTGTGAACTGGTTCCTGTGCATTTGTGAATCTCCTCACGCATTTGTGGATTTTGAAACACTTCTAGCGTCGACGTGCAGACAGATCCACAAATAAGTGGACTCCACCCACCGCCTACTCAAGCCAATCAGATAACGGCCACATCGAGCTGGCCAATCGTAGCACGTTCTCGCTTCAACCAATCACGTTTATGGAAGTGTACGCGTAAAGGCCCATAAAATATGTTTAAAATTTGGATTTTGTTAGAATTACACCATTAGACTGCTTGTCAAGCCAAGCCACAATTTTTATGAGCCTTGAAAAAAGCCAGAGAAACAGCCCTTTACATCTCTGTTATGGGAATAACGCATTATGGACGCGTCACGTTATTCAAGATAGAACAGAAAAGCATCAAGTAGCTGACTAATGAATAACTGGGTTCAACCCATAAATAGCTACACGAGTTTTTAATTTGCATTGCAAGATTTTTATTTGCAGCACACGCTGATGCTGAGGCTCGTACCGTTACATATTGGGTGGTCATTTGGGCTCATATTTGGTATTCTACATGACATTTATTTATGTCCTATTGCTATTTGTCACCGCAATTGTGCTTTAAAAGGCAAAATCGTATGTCCTGTAATTTCTTGCTGGTGTCTACCCCGTGCGAGGCTATCTATCTAGAAGAATCTATCTATCTTCTAATCTAATCTATCTTCTATCTATCTAGAAGAAGTGCGGGCATCCGTTTACTATCAATGAATGCCCCGCGTCCAGGACACTATCACGAAATCTGATTTTTCAAGTAACGTTAAGAGTACGATTATGCAGACATGTCTGCAGCTAAGCAGACGTCACATTGGGAATATGTGTTAACGTTTCAAACATGCTAGTTTTACATTATTTGAAACTGCTACAGCAGCAGTAAATAGATAGTGCCTATTTGCTTTTGACGCGCTGTGTCGCGCCTCTTGCCGGTGTAGAGACTGTTCATGATGCTCGGGATCTCTGATTATCATAATTCCTTGAGTGTATCCTGATGGAAATATAAAGAGGCCTTAAACTCCAACAATCTTTTGAAAACAGAGTGTTTTTACCACACAAACAGTTCAGCGCTACTACTGCTCCTTTCAAGGATGCAAGAATCAGTTCCCGCCCCGAGTGTAAAGCCAAACGTGATTGGTTGAAGCGAGAACGTGCTACGATTGGCCAGCTCGATGTGGCCGTTATCTGATTGGCTTGAGTAGGCGGTGGGTGGAGTCCACTTATTTGTGGATCTGTCTGCACGTCGACGCTAGAAGTGTTTCAAAATCCACAAATGCGTGAGGAGATTCACAAATGCACAGGAACCAGTTCACAAATGTGTGCAGCGATTTACAAATGCACAGAAAGCGGTTCACAAATAAATGCCAGGCAGAGTTGTGTTTGTAAAATAATAAAACATTTGTAAATATTTTATTTATATGCAAATCTCATTTTATTTATTTGTGAATTTTATATTTTTTTGTGAAACTCTTTACATTTATTTGTGGATCTTAATCTATTTATTTGTGAATTCGATACATTTTTGTGAATCTCTTTACATTTATTTGTGAATATTAATCTATTTATTTGGAATATTGCAACAATAATACCCCCATAATAATGGACGTTATCGAGTGCACTCATTCAATCCCATAATGCACTGCAATAAGTCCAAGATGCTTGATTTGCACTTTTGTTATTATACTTGTCGAGTTCACTCTTCAATAAACACACCCTTGTCACTCTTACTGTGCGAAGATTTTGTGGATGGAGAGTGTCCTTATTTTCCCCCCTTTATTTTCTTACCTATAACTAAACGTTTCCATCACCGTCTGTCTCCATCTCTCTTTGATCACCCATATCTTCTCTTCTCCGTCTGTCTCAACTGAGCTCTGTTTAGCCCTCACACCATTCTTTTGATTGACAGCTCAACAGATGGGCCCTGTATTATCCCATTAAGTAGATACTGAAACAGCTGGAGTCATCTCTTTAAAGCTGGAAAACACACACACGCAGCTGGACACAGGGAGAGGACGGCGCTATGATCCACTTATGATCCCCCTGCAGTTTGTCATCAGACGTGTCTCTTCTTTCACCCCACGGGTGAGCGATGCACTGCTCACAGAGCTGGAATATGTTGCACAATGACTCTCATCAGTTCATTTACTGGCTGAGCAGAGACTGAGATGTTATATTATGTAGCCGCCCTGGTATCTGCCATAATAACTAGCTGCAGGCTGGACAGACTGGAGTGAAAAAAAAAAAAAAAAAATCACTCTTGCTTATGGGCAGAATCAATGATGACTTCTCTTTTAAATTTATTACAGTCCAAACATGCAAATTTGATTACATATGGAGCATGTGCATTGATAGATTCCCATAAGTCTGGCTTGTGACTGTTGTTCTTTCTGTATGTTGGAAGAATGTAACACACAGTTAGATATTGGTTACGCCAACATTTTGCATAGTTCTTACTGGTTTTGATTCCACCACTAAGGAGCCAGGATGGAGAAATCGCTCAACCTGGACAAAAGCGTAATGGACTGATGGTTGCTCATTTGAGTCTTGTAAGGAACACGGCATGAACTATTGCCACTGTGCCCTTGAGCGAAGCACTTAACCCCCGAATGTCCCGCATGAATTGTTCCTGCAATAAGTGTGCTGTAAGAGGCTTTGGATATAAGCATCTGCTAAAACACGGGCTATTCAAACTTTTAATGTCAAGGACCCCATTCCTAAAATCTAAAGCCAGGAAAATGACACATTCTTATATTGTGCATTTATTTAGATTTATCTAAATTGTTATTTTTTAGAATAAAATCTACAGTAGTGGCCAAACGTGATGTCCGGAGGGGATATATTGTTTTTAAGCCATCAAACATAAATATGGTATACAAAATGTTTTATTTTACTATGCAAAATGTTTTATTTTACTATGTTCATATTTAATTGTATGACAGCCTGGACAAAAATTATGTCTGCATAATTTGGCATGTTTCATTGAATTATTACAAATAAAACAATTGACTCCAAGTACAACTATGCAACATGATTACAAAATCTTTATTTATTTAATTTTAATTGTATTTATTTAAAATGTTATTTTTTAAAGTATAAAATAACTTCTAAGTAGTCTTTAGATAAAATACCGTATTTTCCGCACTATAAGGCGCACCTTCAATGAATGGCCTATTTTAGAACTGTTTTCATATATAGGGCGCACCGGACTATAAGGCGCATAGAATAGAAGATACTGCAGGCAAACGTTTGACTGGGTTTGTGTTATGCAGTGGTCACCAACCTTTTCAAGCCTAAGATCACATCCAAAGTCCAAATGTAAACCAAGATCTACCACTTGCAAAAAATTATGAAAAAACAAGTGGCTGAGCTGTAAAACCTTGTTACTCGACACGTCCGCATGAGCGCGAAGGTAATAAAAAAAACTAATATCCGTCTGCTCGGGCAGATTCGGCTCAAAGTCGTGCATCTTCGGATGCGGAGGCGCGCGCGCGGTAAAAATGACGTCATTGTAACAGCGCGCGCGCCTCCGCATCCGAAGATGCAGGACTTTGACCCGAATCTGCCCGAGCAGACGGATATTAGTACATCTCATCACACCGGCACCCAGTTTGCGCGTCTAAATCAGTTGTATGGTCTGGTGTTCAGTCTAAAACAAAACAGTTGCGTCAAGTATAAATGCCTCGTCTGTTTGGAGAGGTGCGCGCGCAGTCAGCGGAGGCTCGCGCTCTGGTGCCAGGCGAAAGTATAAACAAGGTTTAAGTCAGCGGTTGTTTTACAGACATTAACATAAGGCGCCAGATCCATATATAAGGCGCTCCGGATTATAAGGCGCACTGTCGTTTTTTGAAAAAATTAAAGGCTTTTAAGTGCGCCTTATAGTGCGGAAAATACGGTAATAAAACATTTACTTTGGTAAATGCACACAATTATTTGTATTTATTTATTTAATTTTAATTAGATTTGTTTACAATAAATTTTTTTTTTTTAATAAAATCATTTCTAAATAGTCTTTAGAAAAAAAGTATGAAACATTTAACAGTAATAAAATAAAATTCAGTAAATGTGCAAAAGAATTCTGCTAAAAATAAATGTATTGAAGCTCACTTTAACTTTAACCTAGCTCTTTTTTTCCTCCCTCGATTTTCCATGGACCCCTATGGACAGCCTTCTTGCTTGAAAACCCTTGTGCTAAATGACTCTACTTGCCTACTCTTCAGAAGCAGATATGACTTCTATAAGTGCATGAGTGTAGTGTCCTGGTTGGTGTGTATGCCTGATGAAAGAATGAGGATGAAGCCATTCGCAGGTGTTAAACGGATCTCCAGCAGGGAAGACCTGAGCAGAACTGCCATTAGCAGGAAAAGAGCTGATAGCGAAAGGATGAAAGCATGTGGCAGCGGTACTACATGACATGCGTCCTGCAAAGACATGGAGATCCACTAGCACACACACACACATTCACATTCACACCTCACCTCAACACATGAGGCCGTGTGTTCCTGTGGAGTTCAGAGGCTGCCTCTCTCTTCTCCTTTGTGTGTGCGTGTGTGTGTGTGTGTGCTGCTGATACCTCAGAGAGGAACTGAGGACTAGCACATCCCTGTGAATCTTTAATGCCGTTTTCTTTGTTCAGCGGATTCTGTGTTTTGTAATGTGAAACAATGAGAGAAATAGATGCCTCTGCACTGGCTGAGATAACTTCACAAAATAAAAGTCACATGACTTGTTCCCTCAAGTGCAATTCAGTCCTGTGAAACAGAGAAGGGTGTGTTTAGAAACCAGACGCTACTGGTGTGTATATACTCAAGCCCTCTCATGAACTTTTATTAAAATGTTTGATGAAGTTAAAAATGTTTTTCAACTTTGGTCTGATGTGACGCACACGATGCGTCTGAAATCAACTCAATTTTCCTTACTTTTTGTACAGCATCATGGGTAATGTAGTTTTCACCAGGAATTCCACTGTTAAACACGAATATTTTAAAAACAAGCTGAAATAATGCAGGCCGACAGCTTCAGCAGAAGCAAATACCATGAGTTAACAACCTCGTGGCTTAAGGACTGTCTTTAAAGATTTATAAGTTCTCGTTTTTACCTCTACACTCTATTGCGCTCGCGTCTTTTGCAGCGTCTCGAACATGACACATTCTTAAAACGTGACCCTCGAGTTAAAAGAAGTTTAACTCAGCTTTTGAAAAACATCTCCAGACCTTGTGTTTTTTTGTTTTTTATTCGTTGATCTTGCATAGAACAGCAAACACACGTTCAGTGTGAACTGGCCCTAGCTGTAGTTTTGTCATGCTACTTGTTAAATTAGTCGCTTTTAAAGCTCGTTCACACCAAGAACGATAACTATAATGATAACACCAGTGCACACAATATTGTTCTGTTTATTCTGCATTTTTGTTGTCTGCCGATTTAAATGCTCGAGCTCTGAAAGCAGGATGGATTCTGATTGGCTATCAATGTTTCTAATTGTTCATCAGCTGGGAAAAAAAAATTCTGAAAGTGATTCCAAAGATATAATTTCTCTATGCTGTCATCGTTATAGTTGTGGTGTGAAGTGATTTTCAGAACTGTGTCTTTCTCGTTATCATCCTTGTTTAGTTAGCTACTCCCCAACACTGCTGTTTGTGGGCCTACTGTATAGTTTAGTGTCTTTTTCTGTTGGGAAACGTATTGGTTTTATGGGATTTTCTTTCTCAGAAGCTGATATATCTCACCAGGGCTCCTTCCTCCTACAGAACAATCAGAGCAGTGTTCCCACTGAGTTATACCATTATCTACAATTTTCTGTATTTTCCACCATATACCAGAATGGTTGTGACTAGCGTGTGTTAACCAGCCATGTCTTGTGTCAGATTAGGTGACCATGCATCTCTTGAACCTTCATTAAGAACTGCAAATATGTAATTCATGCAAAACTAACACTGTAAAGTGTTACAATGGAAGTTGACAGACAATGAAACTTTCTGTTGACATCTTCAATATCTACACCATTTAAGTGTGGATATGTAGACATTCTGCTAACTATAAGTAACTTTGCAAGTGTCAACTAACTCTCATTAGAGTATTAGTAGACTGTCTGCTTAATATCTGCTAACACTTTATTTTGATGCTCCTCAACAGACACTCTACTGACTAGAAAGTCATTTTGCAACTGCATGTCAACTTATTCTACTAACCCGGACAGTCTACTGATCCTGTAATGAAAGTTAATTGACTTGTAGTTGCAAAGTTACATAGTTAATAGAATGTCTAATGTGGACTATCAAAATAAAGTGTATCCAATGTCATTTATTCCTGTGATGACAAAGCATCATTACTCCAGTCTTCAGTGTCACATGATCCTTCAGAAATCATTATGATATGATGATTTGCAGCTCAAGAAACATTTGTTATAATTTTCAATGATGAAAACAGTTGTGTTGCTTAATGTTTGTGTGAAAACTATGATACCTTTTTTTTACGATTATTTGATAAATAGAAAGTTCAAATGAACAGCATTTATTTGAAATCTTTTTCTTTTTTTTTATCTCTATCTCAATATGATTTCTTTACTGTGACGTTTGATCAATTTAATGAATCTCTGTTGAATAAAAGGATAAAAAAAATCACATGCCTTGTTCACACTAATGTTTTCGTGTGAAAACGCATCTTTTTCTCTGTTTTGGCCTTCCGTCCACACTGAGACAGCGCTTTTGTCCTGTGAAAACGTGGATACATTTGAATATCGTTTCCGTGTTGTAGTGTGGACTGTGAAAACAGAGGTATTTGAAAATGATGACGCATGTTTAGTCATGTGACGCATATTGAACTGATAGATATGTATGTTTATACCGCTATTGTGCCTGTTATGTGCTGTTCACTTTCACACTGTTGCTAAAGATATGTTACTTTGAACACTCTTCATATCACTGTCCAAGATGACACAAAATGTGCTCACAAGAGCCACAATTACTGTCCTGCGTCAAAATGTTGCATTTAATGGCTAGTACACATTGTATGATTTTGGGTCGTCCCAGATGAAATGTGACCAAACGTGGCGATTGATCTCTGTGGTCGTGGATC
Organism: Vimba vimba; assembly: GCA_022828995.1. Classification (NCBI taxonomy): domain Eukaryota; kingdom Metazoa; phylum Chordata; class Actinopteri; order Cypriniformes; family Leuciscidae; genus Vimba; species Vimba vimba. The sequence continues at coordinate 52,275,343 of CM040818.1, forward strand.
CTAAACGCTGGATCTATGTCGTACAGTGAGAGAAGCTCAAAGACGCCCACTGCCACAGTCTTGAGACCAAAGATAGCCTGCGATAATTTCCTGACAATTTCTCACGATCATCTCTCAGTGTGTTTGCTGCTACGACCCTCGTCTACTGACTAGCCAATAAACATGCAACATGAAATGGCGTATTGATCAACGTGATGCGCTAAAACTAAAAACTGTTTTCCTCAAGCTCCATTTGTAAGATTGGCGTGGCGTTTTCCCAATCCATGACCACGTCCATATTCTCCTCTTTCGCTTCCTCCTCTTCTTTTCAGCGCACATAAACACAATTACCATAGTGTGATTGATCTTGCTCTGTTTGTTCACCACTAGCTCATGCTGATGACGTTTTATTCTTCTATATGAACTTGCGTCGTAGCCTACGATCCAACAGGTGTCATCATCATACAGTCTACATACATGTCGTATCTAAGATTATTAGATCCATGTCGTACAGTGTGATCTGTACTGATTTTAGGATTCTCGAAATTGTTTTAGTGTGGATGAGAAACTTTTGGAAAATACTTGAAAATGTGGACGGAGAGCATTTTGAAATGAAAACAGTTTTCAAATGTTTCCGAATGCATGTAGATGACCCTTACTGACCCCAGACTTTTGTACAGTAGTGTATATTCAGCGGGAAGCCTCCTTCCTTCCATTTCTCATCCTTTCTCCCACCTTATCCCTCAGTTTTCTCTACCTTCCTAATGTGTGTCATCCCTTCACAATAAACAGCAGACTTCAATAGCTCAGCACTTTCTCCCTCGCTCTCTCCATCTTTCCACACTCCCATAGATGTTTACGGATTAAGCATTATGCTAATTGCCTCCACCCAGCACTGTCTTCCTCTGTTTTCCCTTTACTTACTCTTTCCCTGCTTCCCTTTCTGTGCTTTTTCCCCCCTCCAATCTTTCCTTCCAAGGCCCTCAGGAACAGATTACAGTTGGTGATGCCTAGAATGGATTAGGAAGAGCAGACAGTTGGAGAAAGCATTTGGACTCTCCTGTGCTTCACACCATCTTCTTGCAGCTTCATTTGTCAGTGTGTTTCTCTGTCTATATGTGTGTGTGTGTGTGTGACCTGTTCAGAAGTGTCCCTGAGCTGAGGACACACTTATGAAGTCTTAATCAGAGTCTCTCCCTAAGGCTCAATGATCCCCTCTCGAGGGAGTGTGTGCTCAGTGAACACATTTGAGGAGAAACTAACCTGCATCTACTGAGAACTGAAGTATTCACTCCCTAATCTCTCTTACAGACTCTGTCTGCGTAGACTTTAAACTTGAAATCGGTTCCAGTCTTTACATGAAATACAGATGACTTTTAGTGTCTGAGCAAGAGAATGAGAGAGGAGAGACTTTTCATTTTTTAGGGCCCAAGCCCTGAAAGGGTGAAGGCCCTATTGTTTTCGTAAGGATTATTTTTTTTCTTCATTATATATATTTTTTTGCCTTTTTGCCACGTTTGGGGCCCTTAACATGCTCAAAAACTCTTGAAATTTTGCACACACGTCAGAACCTGCGGCCATCAGGGCCGAGCTGAAGCTGGTACCGGGGCGTGGCAGGGGGGCTCGACAGCGCCCCCTGGAATGGGGTCCGAAAACTTGGTCCATAAATCAAACACGCTTGCATGTAATAATATGAAACTCAGTACACATATAGATCTCATCGGGCTGAACAACTTTCGTGCTGTAAGTTTTACAAAAGCCCAACAGGAAGTCGGTTATTATACGTTGTTTGGAAAACGCATACAATGGAATGTGAAATACTCCTCCTAGGGAATTCATCCGATCGCCACCAAACTCTGTGTGAATGAAGTCAAGACATTGAGGATGAATTCTTGCGAACAGATTTTTGATATCTCGAATGGTTTGGCCGCGGCGAGGAAATGAATTTATGGCGAATAATGGGACACAGGAAGTGTGTTATAACTTCTGCATACATTAACTGATCTTGATGAAACTTCAGCAGTGTGTTCGTTGTAAGAGGCCGATCACATGGATGTGACTATTGTGAGTCAAAGTTATAGCGCCACCAACTGGCTGCTGGAAGTGTGTCACTTTCAAAATGCTTTGAAATCACCCTCTTAATTTTATCCGATTTGCTTCAAACTTTATGTGTATAATATAGACACACAGTAGATGTAGACCTGTGGAAGGATTATTGATATCTTAGATACTGTTGCCATGGCAATGCATCGAACTTTAATATTCTTTTTTGATGCTTTTGAGACTCTTAGCATGCTTGAAATTGGATGAAACTCGACAGACACATCACATTTATTAGCCAGTAGACATGTGAAAAGTTTCAGAAACGGGCGTGGCAGGGGGGCTCAACAGCGCCCCCTTGAACGGGGTCTGAAAACTTGGTCCATATATCAAACACGCTTGCATGAATTAATATGAAACTCGGTACACATATTGATCTCATCGGGCCGAACAACTTTCCTTCGGTCAAGTTTTACGCCAGCCCAACAGGAAGTCGGCTATTATGGGTTGTTTGGAAAACGCTTGCTGTGGAATTTGATGTCCTCCTTCTAGAGAATTCAGCCGATCCCCACCAAACTCGTTATGCATGAAGTCAAGACATTGAGGATGCTAAATTGTGGATGGATTTTTGATATCTCGAACGGTTTGGCCATGGCTAGGAAACGAATTTATGGCGAGAAAAGAGAAACAGGAAGTTGTATAACTTCTGCATACATTAACTGATCTTGATGAAACTTCAGCAGTGTGTTCGTGGTAAGAGGCCGATCAGATGGATGTAACTATTGTGAGTCAAAGTTATAGTGCCACCAACTGGCAGAAGGAAGTGTGTCACTTTCAAAATGCTTTTGACAAAAGTGTGGGGGGGGTAGGTTTTACCTACAGTTTAAAAAAATCAATATGTATATTGGTCTCATCGAGCCGGACAACTTTCTAATTTACACCGCTCAACTGTGATTTTTCCAAGCACATTTTTGCACATGTAAAGAGGATAATTTTTCCCTTCAATACTGGAACGTGAGTGAAGTACAAAGCCTATAATAAACAATAGTTTAGCATCCAAAAAATTTCATAATATATATATATATATATATATATATATATATATATATATATATATATATATATATTATTATTATTATTATTATTATTATTATTATATGTATAATAATAATATATATTAAAAATAGAAAAAAAAAAAAAAATATATATATATACATACATACATACATACATACATGCATATATATTTATATATACATATATATTATTATTATTTTATTTTTTTTAGGTGACAAGACAGAATATTGCTTGTCATATATTTATATATAGCTGCGAGCAGCGATTACGGGCCCAAGCCGGTGACACCGCCACCCCGGTGCCTTTAGTGCAGCATGAGCATTTTATATGAACGAATTTATAGCTTATGAATGTATGCAGTAACAGTGTATTGTGAGTAAAAGGCAACATTTTCACACTGCTGGTCCAAATCTGATTATTTGTGTATCCGATTGGAATCTGATCTGAAATTTTCCTTATTTCCATTAATGGAAAAAGAACCGAAGGTGCATAGGCACATGTATCCGAACATCTTCAGACCATGCCGACAGATTTATAGTTAATTCGTCAAACTGTTCTCGAATAACAAATTCAATGAAGAGCACGCCAAAATGAACATGAGGCTATATCTCTGCAGCGCTTTAGCATATTCAGACCAAACTTGGTGTGTGTTATGACAACTATGATCTGGAGACACCTGCACAGTTTCGACTTAGTGCCACCTAATGGTCAGGAGATATGAAAATAACCAAATTTGGTTTGGTTTGGATAACCAAAAATCCCTGGTCAAGTATAATGATACCCAGTTTTACCATATTGGCCATGTTTTGCAAACACATTGGTGTATCATTATGAAAATTGGTACGTGTCATTGTCACCATGCCCTGAGTTACTCTAAAAGTTTAGAGACAGCGCCACCTTGTGGTTGAAATTATAATGAAATTTTAAAAAATGTTATGAGGTGAAGTCCATATAACAGCAGGGTTTAGTGCTGTGTTTTAACAGACTGATTAAAATGGAAGAGGTCTGTCCTCTCTGCCAGTGCAGCCTATATCCTTCACTGGACATGCACTGTTAAAATAAAAGCATTCACATTTGGCAAAAAGGAAATGCGTTTGTGTATGTCCTACCCTAAGATCCAACATTTCTTCAAAGACATCGCAAAGACATCAGCTGTAACTTTCTTAGTGTACAGACACATAGACATGCACGCAAACACATTTATTTTTCAATAACAGAAACCTCTATTGTTTTTGTACTGAGCTAATTATATATTATATTATATTATATTATATTATATTATATTATATTATATTATATTATATTATATTATATTATATTATATTATATTATATATCTTTAATAATATTTTTTCCCCATTTTTTTCTCTCTCTTGTTTTATTAAGCCTGTCAATTTTAAATGATATTATGGAGAGATAAAATATTTATTTATTTTTTTGTTTTGTTAGCTTGTCACTTTTAAAGAATATTGTAGAAAGATAAAATATTTAATTTATTTTATTAAGCTTGTCAAATTTAAAGGATATATATTTATTTATTTAAGCATGTATTTTTAAAGTATGTTATATGTTCAATATCTCCTGTCAAGAATAACATTTTTTTTAGAGTGCAGACCTTTGCATTTTTGATTTGATATATAGGTCTCAGCACCTCAGCTGGGAGAGCACGGTGAGTGTATTGATTAAAGTATTGATTCATGTATTTAAAGTTATTATTTAGCTCTATTTTATTTTATTTTATTTTATTTTATTTTATTTTATTTTATTTTATTTTATTTTATTTTATTTTATTTTATTTTATTTTATTTTATTTTATTTTATTTTATTTTATTTTATTTTATTAAGCCTTTCGCTTTTAAAGGATATTATAGAAAGATAAAGGATTAAAGATAATATTTAGCTTTTTATTTTTACTTTACTTTATTTTATTATTTTATTAATTTTATTTTTCATTAAGCCTGCCACTTTTAAAGGATATTATAGAAAGATTAAAGCTGACAAATTTTAGACAATGCTTTTGATACAAAGTAGAAAACTGACAAACACACACTCACACTTCAGGTTATAGGCTCTCAGTTGAGTATAATGGCCTCTGACAGACTGGACAAACATAGAAATCGCTACATGTAACTGGTTCACGTCTTGGTCATCTCTTAGTTCTCTGTATCTCTGTCCTTTCCCAGATGTTTCGCATGTCTTTGACTTCTCTCTGTCCAGCATCACCACTGGATGTCATAGTCATAACTCTGCTGATTAAAATGGCTTTGACTCGGTGCCTAGAAAGAAAATCCTCCACCGCATCAATAAGTGCGCTGGCGGCGGAGCAACACGCAAATAGAGGCGTCACAGGCCATGACTAATTCAAACTTGCTGTGGGTTATAAAACCTTATTATAACACAGATTTGAATTAGTCTTCTGGTGAAGGATCAGAGCCCCATTCAACCTGTGTGCGTTCTGCTGCTGCTAAATGTTTCCCCACTGAACTGAGGCACAGAAGGAGAAATATTCAAATCAGTATTCACAGCGTGTGTTTTAAAGGGTTTTAGAGCGTTCCTGTCCTTTAAAAAGCAAAAAGCTGCTGATGCAAGTCAGTCTCTCGGTTTTCTGTCTAAGTTGAATGAATTTTGCTTTTATCAGCTCAGACATGAATCTGAGGGGAAATGTGATGAATTAAGTGTGAAAATAGGGAGAGGAATAGAGGTGGGGCATGGAAATAAAGTGAGGACGTTTATTTTGAATTCCAGGTGACATTTGAGAGACAGATGTGGATGCTTTAAGACCAATAGCATCTATCTATCTATCTATCTATCTATCTATCTATCTATCTATCTATCTATCTATCTATCTATCTATCTATCTATCTATCTATCTATCTATCTATCTATCTATCTATCTATCTATCTATCTATCTATCTATCTATCTATCTGCCTGTCTGTCTGTCTGTCTGTCTGTCTGTCTATCTATCTATCTATATATCTATATATCTATCAAATTACCCATCCATCCATCCATCCATCCATCCATCCATCCATCCATCCATCCATCCATCCATCCATCCATCCATCCATCCATCCATCCATCCATCCATCCATCCATCTGTCTTTATATCAAATTATCTATCATCCATCCGTCGATCCATCCGTCTTTACATCATCAAATTATCATCGTCTATCATTCCATTGATTTTACTTGGAGTAACTTTTTACTTTTCTATCTGTAAGGCTTATATATATATATATATATATATATATATATATATATATATATATATATATATATATATATATATATATATATATATATTGGACAAATTATGCTTTTCTAGTTAAAAAAATATATCTATGTGAACTTTGCATTTGACATTCTTCACAATTATCAAATCTAAATTGCAATCGTGCGCCCCGTTTGATTCCTCGATTCAAATTCAGGAACTGAATTGGGTGTTTTACTGTGCTCATGTCTGTTAAGTGATGTGTGTTTGTGGTACAGTGTAAATAAGGACTCTCTCTCTCCCTCTTTCTCTCTCTCTCTCTATCTCTCTCAGTCTCTCTCTCTCAGTCTCATCTGTCGCTTTAAGGAAGCATGAGGCAGGTTTAATTTTTTAACGGTCCAGACCACAACAGCACCCAGTGAGGAGAGAGAGAGAGAGAGAGAGAGAGAGAGAGAGAGAGAGAGAGAGAGAGAGAGAGAGAGAGAGAGAGAGAGAGAGAGAGAGAGAGAGAGAGAGAGAGAACAGACGAGGGGGAGGGAATAGGGGAATAGAGGAATGAGAGGGGTGGGTGTGAGGACATGAAGAGAAGGAGGGATTTTGAGTGATCGAAAAAGAAGGAGGGTTCTGAGTGACAGAGAGGGAGGGCAGAGAGGCTTTACAATGAGATGGAAAGAGAGAATGAGGGAGTAAAGCAAAGCATGTTGCCAGTGTTGGCTCCGTAACTCACTGTGCGCGGGGACGGGAGGGAGAGCAAAAAAAAAAAAAGAGAGACGGAGACTCACACATTCACACACTCTCTCAATCACTCACACACACACACACACACATAAACTCTCACAGATTCAGAGGTGCCTTGCTGAGGAGTCTCTGTTACGCTCGCCTGCAGGGGTGAGAATACTTTCAGCAGGGAAAACTGGGCTAAAACAGAAGACCGGAGTGATAGGACACCAGTGGACCTTCTTCAGACGGGACTTTTACAGCATGTGAAGCGGGACGAACAGATATGTGCAGCATCTATCCTTAACACTCCTCCATTTCATCCCTCCATCCCTCTCTCCCAGTGGTGTGAAGGACACGGAGCTACGGGTTCCTGGTTGCCTTACGGGAGTCTGGGGGAGGCTTGGTGCTCCCCTCCGCTCTCCTGCGCTCGCAGTCGTTCATGAATGTCACCTCTGCCGGAAGAAGCCGCTGGAATTTACAAACGCTCTCTCGGGAGCTTGGGAAGAGGGAGCAAAGGGGAATGTCAGAAGGGAGAGAACTTCCGATTCCTATCATCCTCATCTATCTGATCTGCCACAGACCCGAGGTCCAGGGTTGACGACACCAGTTTTTTTCACTTTTACTCAGCGTGTCTGTCGTTGTTTTTCTGTTTTTTTGCAGTCGTAGAGTCATGGATGCGATACTTCGAAATCAGGTAATGGAGTTTCACTAAGATTGTCTCAGGATATCGTCCCTTTTCTCCGTGGGATCTGTATTTGCTTTCGTGCATGCTTCTGTTTTACGGGGATCTCGCTGATATGTGGAACCATACGGATAAATCGATTGGACAGTTGATGGCTTTTTTTCTGAACTCTCAGAATGATTTCTGATCCAGGTGATTTCCAATCATCAATCCCAAACTAAACTGCTGAAGGGCAGTGAGAGGCAAGGGATTCTGGGAGCTCGAATCTTCAGGGAATGGTGCTGTTGTGATGTCTCGCTTTTTCCCCAGAATTCCAGCACGACTCCATGGATCATCTGCTGCCACTTTTCCAGTCCGTATGCCGTGCAACGAGACCTGAAATACAGCAAACAATCCCGACAACGACAGCTGCCATTCATCGGAATCACAGCACCAGGAATTCTGCGTTCCGGGGACTATTTTGAGAGTCAAAGAAACAAAGTTTATTGTGAACTTCACAAGTGTTTTGCCTCTTTTTGTTCCCGCATCCTTGTGACGCATTCTGACCTGGGTTGTAGTGGGAGACCGAACACCTGCCGTCTCCTGCTCCTCTACGTGGCCCTGGGTGATCGGACAGGTGGGCGGCCCACTGTGAGCGGGGCACAGCAAAATGGCTGCCCTCGCCAGCTCGCTGATCCGACAGCGCAGGGAAGTCAAGGACCCCCAGGCCAACCGGCAGGTCTCCAACAAACGCAAGCCTTGTCCCAAGAGCAACAAGTCGCTCTGCCAGAAACAGATCCTCATCCTCATCTCCAAAGTCCGGCTTTGCAGCAGCCGAGGAAGAAAGCTGGAAAAAAGACCCGGTGAGTTGTCCAAAACACCCTAAACCAATCTTCAAATCGGCCAAGTCCTGCTCTATTCTAAGTCTATCCACTTCAAATAGTGAGGGTGGCATTAGCAAAGCATGACCAGACTTAAGAAGTAATGATGTGTTGACTAATGAAATATTGGTTTTGAAGGACATCCGAGATCATGGTAGTTCACAAATGAGGCTGTTTGGGCGACATACTAGATAGTGTCACTTAAAGGAATAGTTCACTTAAAAATGAAAATGCTCATTTACTCGCCCTCAAGTCGTTTCAAACCTGTATGCATTTCTTTTTTCTGCTGAAAACAAAAGAAGATATTTTGAAGAATGTCGGTAACCAAACAGATGATGGACCCCATTGACTTCCATTGTATTTTTTTCCTACTATTCATATTCATACAGGTTTGAAACAACATGAGGGTGAGTAAATGAAGACAGAATTTTCATTTTAAGTTAATTTTCCTTTAAAGGCCTTTGTTGACTGTTCAGAAAATAAAGGATTGATCAGAACTAAACCGATTGGGTTTACTAAACCTTGCTGTTTGTATGACATTAACCAAATTTAACAAATCATTTACTCACCATCATGTCATTGTTTGGCTTTCTTTTGTCTGTGGAACACATTTTGTTTTGTCCATTCAATGATAGTCTGTGGGGTTCAATGTTGTTTCTAACCCCATTAACTTTCACTGTGTGCCAATATCTAACAGAAGAAAGTAAGTCATACAGGTTTGGAACGAAGTGAGGGTGAGTGCATGTTTCATGTTTGGCTGAACTGTCACTTTAAGAATGGACATTTCCACTGTGTCACAGTGTGTATGATTGAATGTTATCCTTGAGACTTTGAAGGTTGACTCGTCTAGTCTCTACTGAAGAGCGTTTGTTGATATAGTGAGTCTGGGATCCAGAGCTTTGTAATCGTTCTGATCATTTCGCTGCATGTCTCTGTACTGCTTTTGACAACACCTGTTAATTTACGACCACCGACCAACTCGATACACGATCCTTTCCACGCACATAAAAACGTCACGGCCTCATTTACGATGAGCGGTTCCAGTCTTTCCCTCCCCTCAGTGTCTCTGTCTTAGAGACCATGTGTTTGTATGTGTCTTTGTGTGTGGGTCATATGTTTACATAATTAACCCCCAATGAGACATTTACCCTCTCTGAGTAAATCACTTCACCGAAGAGGCTTGCGGCTTTTATTTTAAGATATCATGAGAGAACAGATGTGGAACAGAATCACATCAGACAGTTTTTGTGTTTCTGAATCTTTCCTGAGGGATCATGATGCAGTTTGCAAACACCCTTTTTCCTCTTTTGAGTACAGTCCAATAAGCTTTATGAAAAGTATTTTTTATTCATAAAACAAAAGCATAATTTAGATTTACGCTATGGAAACATGCACTTTAGAGTTTGAACAAGTGGACAATTGCTAAATTGACATTTACATATTTTCATTTAGCAGATGTTTTTTTACAAAGTTACTATCCCAAGGTTTTTTGTCTTAAGAGCCACAATATTAAGTATAATTTACATTAGTATAAAATCTGGAGCAGAAGTGAAATACAGAGATGAGGAGATTTTTATTTTTATATTTTTTTTATATAGTATATAGTAGCCTATATGATTTTGTTCATGGCTGAATGAATATGATTTCGCAGCATGTATTTGACTCAGTGTCAATTTTAGGATCATTTACATACTATTATAGTTTTTATTAATGTTTTGACTTAGATTTCATATTTACATTAGATTTTTGTATATTACAATTAATTTTTTTTAATTGTCTATATAGTTTTTAATTTTTAATTCAGTTTTTATTTTTTATTTTGGTAAGTTAAAGGTATATAATTATATCAAATTATCCATCCATCCGTCTATCCATCCGTCCGTCTGTCTTTATATCAAATTATCCATCCATCCATCCATCCATCCATCCATCCATCCATCATCAATCAATCCTTCTTCTGAAACGTGTTTTTGTCCTGATTCACTACGGTACGCCTATAATAAGTGTTTATATTTTAGACATGTCTGGATGGTTTTTGCGGGAAATCGTGAACATGCGTCTCTCGCTCGTGTGTGTCTCGTCACATCCGTAAATAGAGAGAAGTTTCTCCGCCTACTTTGACGTGTGTCTGGTGTGAGAGTGACAGAGGTTCATTTCATGAGTGAGAAAGGTTGACATTGAGCAGTTAAATCTCCATCCTCCAAGAATCACTCGTTTAAACAAACGGTGAACAGAGGAGAGTCTGCTGGAGAAAGAAAACGAGACAGAGCTTGTAATAAAACAAGAATCAACATTGGCTTGGCTTTTAGGGGGTTGCGAGAACTGAAGGATTTGAAATGTTGTAAAAGCAACGCAGAGATGATGGTGTTTTTATTACTCAACAGGTGAGTAAAGTATTTTATTTAACAAATAAATTACCATATGTATCTTTCCAACAGAGTTCATTATAAAGCATTATTTATTGTGAAGGCTCATTTCATTATGGTTGTTGTAGCGCTGTACTGGAATTTATTTTCAAGGAAGTGCCGTGTGTATTAATGGGTGAAGATACAGTAATATCTTCATATAGTCAGCTTGAGATCCTTTCCATCTAGCCTTCCTGTAGAGAGTTGGTGCTTGCAACGCCAAGGTTCAATTCCCAGGGAAAGCAAGAACTGATAAGAATGTAAATGTGTACCTTGAAATGCAATGTACTGTAAGTTGCTTTGGATAAAAGCATCTGCCTTTTACGTAAATGTAAATGTCAAAAAAAAAAAAAAGTCTAAACTAGTTATATCTCTTAAGCCTTTAGTGAATGTTTTATGAGCACTATAATCATATTTATCCGCACAGTCACACAGTGTAATAGGTATCCACTGGAGGCAAGTTGAGAGATGAGAACCCAAGTGCAGTTTATTATAAACAAAACCAAACATGAAACAAAAACATGGCGTGGCATGAAAACTCAAAACAAGACATGATCTTGAACAGGACTCACAACAGTGGTTACAGGACTTATACTTGACAAAGACACATGGCAAACATGAGGGCTTAAATACACACAAGACTAATGACTAGACAAGGGACACCTGTGAACAATGAAACAATGAACCAATGACAACATGACACATCAGGCAAGGGAACACATGGAAGGATCACCTGACTTACAAGGGATCACATGACAAACAAGAAAACATGACGTGAACAAACCCAAAAACAAAACCGTGACACATAGAGACGAAGCACAACCAAAACAATGTTCTTCCGCAAAACAATCCATGCGGTTTTGCTTTTTTGCTAGATTTTATTAGCAACAAAAATGTTTTTTATTTTTATGTTTTACTTTTAGTTTCAGTTATAATAATAACAACGCTGATTTAACCTCATGGCCCCTCTGGCTTTCTGGTTAAAAGATGGGAAGAATTTCATCAAAGTAAATGGGTAATTTATAAAGAATACACTTTATTTTTAATGCAAAGTACTGTAGCTTGCATGGCCTGAAGGAACATTAAATGCAGTTTTAAAATAGAACAGTGAGCTTCCCATGGCACATTTCAAACAGAGCAAGTAATGGTTTGAAGAACTGCCTAGGAATATTTGCCTTTGTGCTTACGTTGCTTATTTAGAAGTACAGATGAGACCTGGCTAGTAGTTCTCGCTAGGCTTCATTTTGGACTAGATTATAGACTAGACCCATTGCCAACCTGGGGTACATGTACCTTTGGAGAAACTTAAGCAGGTTGCAGGAAATACTTGGAAATCAATGGGAATTCTATATATATATATAGTTTTCTGTTCTTAGAAAGTAATGAATATGCATTAAGCCATTCATTTTTAAAATCATAAGATTATTTTAATTCTATTATATATATATATGTATATATATATATATATATATATATATATATATATATATATATATATATATATATATATATATATATATATGCATTGTATAAAATAAAAATAAAAATAAAAATATGATACTGATGGCATTTTGTGTATACATAAAATAAGAGAAGTTGGAATACACTGACTTCTCTCAAGCCTGGACCCATACAGTACAGTATATCATTCACTTAATCCGCTCTCTTGAGGGTCCCATCCTTCCTTAGGGCCCAGGTGTGTGTGTGTGTCTGTGTGTGTGTGTGTGTGCCAGGCTGGGACATTTATGACACGTGTATCTCAAGTAAATCACAGTAATTGTCATGGAAACCATACTCCCGTAACGCGGCATCTGCTGCCGCAAAGTGCCTCATGCCAAGCGGTAATCACATCTATGAGAAATGGAGGCGGTTGGTGGTATTTGGCGCAGTAAAGGAAGAAATGTTTTCTGTCAGTTTGGGGTGGTATGTATAGTTCGGGCGGCTGCAGTAAAGCTCACATCTTGTGCTTCTGTTATGATAATGGTGACTGGATGATTTTGCCTGCCTTTTGATGGAGAGGATCAGAGAGAGAGATCACTTATATAGCGTAGCCTCCTCTAAAGCACAGTTTCACCTGTCAACACACAACTGCCTGCTTAGTGCATACTTCATGAGTGCTGTCTACTTCTGTAGTTCCCTTTTCTTGTCTGATTCTGAATAAGAGCATCTTACACAAACATCCTTACTTTTTATTTCTGCTGTCTTTTTTTCTCTTATTCTGTCTGTCATGCCTTGGGTTGACCACTAAATAAAATTTCACTTAAGTAATTAGCTGCTGAAATATGATCAAAACAACAGGAAAGAAGTTCAAACTAAGCATCTGAATGGAGAGATGTTTTATGGGACTTTGAATGCAGCGTGGTTGTTGGTGCCAGATGGTCTGAGTATTTCAGAAACTGCTGATCTACTGGGACTTTAAACACAACCATCTCAAGGATTTACAGAGAATGGGCCAAAAAAGAGAAAATATCCAGCGACAGTTCTGTGGGAGAAAAAGCCTTGTTGATGCCAGAGGTCAGAGGAGAATGATCAGACTGGTTCAGCTGATAGAAAGACAACAGTAACTCAAATAAGCACTCGTTACAACTGAGACCTGAAGAAGAGCATCTCTGAACACAGAAGAGCATCTCTGAACACAGAAGAGCGTCTCTGAACACAGAAGAGCATCTGAACACAGAAGAGCATCTCTGAACACAGAAGAGCATCTCTGAACACAGAAGAGCATCTCTGAACACAGAAGAGCGTCTCTGAACACAGAAGAGCAACTGAACACAGAAGAGCATCTCTGAACACAGAAGAGCATCTGAACACAGAAGAGCAACTCTGAACACAGAAGAGCAACTCTGAACACAGAAGAGCGTCTCTGAACACAGAAGAGCATCTGAACACAGAAGAGCATCTCTGAACACAGAAGAGCATCTGAACACAGAAGAGCATCTCTGAACACAGAAGAGCATCTGAACACAGAAGAGCAACTCTGAACACAGGAGAGCATCTGAACACAGAAGAGCATCTGAACACAGAAGAGCAACTCTGAACACAGAAGAGCATCTGAACACAGAAGAGCATCTCTGAACACAGAAGAGCATCTGAACACAGAAGAGCATCTGAACACAGAAGAGCATCTCTGAACACAGAAGAGAATCTGAACACAGAAGAGCATCTGAACACAGAAGAGCATCTGAACACAGAAGAGCATCTGAACACAGAAGAGCAACTCTGAACACAGAAGAGCATCTGAACACAGAAGAGCATCTCTGAACACAGAAGAGCAACTCTGAACACAGAAGAGCATCTGAACACAGAAGAGCATCTCTGAACACAGAAGAGCATCTGAACACAGAAGAGCAACTCTGAACACAGGAGAGCATCTGAACACAGAAGAGCATCTGAACACAGAAGACCGTCTCTGAACACAGAAGAGCATCTGAACACAGAAGAGCATCTCTGAACACAGAAGAGCATCTGAACACAGAAGAGCATCTGAACACAGAAGAGCATCTCTGAACACAGAAGAGAATCTGAACACAGAAGAGCATCTGAACACAGAAGAGCATCTCTGAACACAGAAGAGAATCTGAACACAGAAGAGCATCTGAACACAGAAGAGCATCTGAACACAGAAGAGCATCTGAACACAGAAGAGCATCTGAACACAGAAGAGCGTCTCTGAACACAGAAGAGCATCTGAACACAGAAGAGCATCTCTGAACACAGAAGAGCAACTCTGAACACAGAAGAGCATCTCTGAACACAGAAGAGCGTCTCTGAACACAGAAGAGCATCTCTGAACACAGAAGAGCGTCTCTGAACACAGAAGAGCATCTGAACACAGAAGAGCATCTCTGAACACAGAAGAGCGTCTCTGAACACAGAAGAGTGTCTCTGAACACAGAAGAGCATCTGAACACAGAAGAGCATCTGAACACAGAAGAGCATCTGAACACAGAAGAGCATCTCTGAACACAGAAGAGCATCTCTGAACACAGAAGAGAATCTGAACACAGAAGAGCATCTGAACACAGAAGAGCATCTGAACACAGAAGAGCGTCTCTGAACACAGAAGAGCATCTGAACACAGAAGAGCATCTCTGAACACAGAAGAGCATCTGAACACAGAAGAGCATCTCTGAACACAGAAGAGCATCTCTGAACACAGAAGAGAATCTGAACACAGAAGAGCATCTGAACACAGAAGAGCATCTGAACACAGAAGAGCATCTCTGAACACAGAAGAGCGTCTCTGAACACAGAAGAGCATCTGAACACAGAAGAGCGTCTCTGAACACAGAAGAGCATCTCTGAACACAGAAGAGCGTCTCTGAACACAGAAGAGCATCTGAACACAGAAGAGCATCTCTGAACACAGAAGAGCGTCTCTGAACACAGAAGAGCATCTCTGAACACAGAAGAGCGTCTCTGAACACAGAAGAGCATCTGAACACAGAAGAGCATCTGAACACAGAAGAGCATCTCTGAACACAGAAGAGCATCTCTGAACACAGAAGAGAATCTGAACACAGAAGAGCATCTGAACACAGAAGAGCATCTGAACACAGAAGAGCGTCTCTGAACACAGAAGAGCATCTGAACACAGAAGAGCATCTCTGAACACAGAAGAGCATCTGAACACAGAAGAGCATCTCTGAACACAGAAGAGCATCTCTGAACACAGAAGAGAATCTGAACACAGAAGAGCATCTGAACACAGAAGAGCATCTGAACACAGAAGAGCATCTGAACACAGAAGAGCATCTGAACACAGAAGAGCGTCTCTGAACACAGAAGAGAATCTGAACACAGTAGAGCATCTGAACACAGAAGAGCATCTCTGAACACAGAAGAGAATCTGAACACAGAAGAGCATCTGAACACAGAAGAGCATCTCTGAACACAGAAGAGAATCTGAACACAGAAGAGCATCTGAACACAGAAGAGCATCTCTGAACACAGAAGAGCATCTGAACACAGAAGAGCATCTGAACACAGAAGAGCATCTCTGAACACAGAAGAGAATCTGAACACAGAAGAGCATCTGAACACAGAAGAGCGTCTCTGAACACAGAAGAGCGTCTCTGAACACAGAAGAGCATCTGAACACAGAAGAGCATCTCTGAACACAGAAGAGCATCTGAACACAGAGGAGCATCTGAACACAGATGAGCATCTCTGAACACAGAAGAGCATCTGAACACAGAGGAGCATCTCTGAACACAGAAGAGCATCTCTGAACACAGAAGAACTTCTGAACACAGAAGAGCGTCTCTGAACACAGAAGAGCGTCTCTGAACACAGAAGAGCATCTGAACACAGAAGAGCATCTCTGAACACAGAAGAACTTCTGAACACAGAAGAGCGTCTCTGAACACAGAAGAGCGTCTCTGAACACAGAAGAGCATCTGAACACAGAAGAGCATCTGAACACAGAAGAGTGTCTCTGAACACAGAAGAGCATCTGAACACAGAAGAGCGACTCTGAACACAGAAGAGCATCTCTGAACACAGAAGAGCATCTGAACACAGAAGAGCATCTGAACACAGAAGAGCATCTGAACACAAAAGAGCATCTCTGAACACAGAAGAGCATCTCTGAACACAGAAGAACTTCTGAACACAGAAGAGCGTCTCTGAACACAGAAGAGCATCTGAACACAGAAGAGCGTCTCTGAACACAGAAGAGCATCTGAACACAGAAGAGCATCTGAACACAGAAGAGCGTCTCTGAACACAGAAGAGTGTCTCTGAACACAGAAGAGCATCTGAACACAGAAGAGCATCTCTGAACACAGAAGAGCGTCTCTGAACACAGAAGAGTGTCTCTGAACACAGAAGAGCTTCTCTGAACACAGAAGAGCGACTCTGAACACAGAAGAGCATCTGAACACAGAAGAGCATCTGAACACAGAAGAGCATCTGAACACAAAAGAGCATCTCTGAACACAGAAGAGCGTCTCTGAACACAGAAGAGCATCTGAACACAGAAGAGCATCTGAACACAGAAGAGCATCTGAACACAAAAGAGCATCTCTGAACACAGAAGAGTGTCTCTGAACACAGAAGAGCGTCTCTGAACACAGAAGAGCATCTCTGAACACAGAAGAGCATCTCTGAACACAGAAGAGCATCTGAACACAGAAGAGCATCTGAACACAGAAGAGCATCTCTGAACACAGAAGAGCGTCTCTGAACACAGAAGAGCATCTGAACACAGAAGAGCATCTGAACACAGAAGAGCATCTCTGAACACAGAAGAGCATCTGAACACAGAAGAGCATCTGAACACAGAAGAGCATCTGAACACAGAAGAGCATCTCTGAACACAGAAGAGCATCTGAACACAGAAGAGCATCTGAACACAGAAGAGCATCTGAACACAGAAGAGCATCTCTGAACACAGAAGAGCATCTGAACACAGAAGAGCATCTCTGAACACAGAAGAGTGTCTCTGAACACAGAAGAGCATCTGAACACAGAAGACCATCTCTGAACACAGAAGAGCATCTCTGAACACAGAAGAGCGTCTCTGAACACAGAAGAGCATCTGAACACAGAAGAGCATCTGAACACAGAAGAGCATCTGAACACAGAAGAGCGTCTCTGAACACAGAAGAGCGTCTCTGAACACAGAAGAGCGTCTCTGAACACAGAAGAGCATCTGAACACAGAAGAGCATCTGAACACAGAAGAGCATCTGAACACAGAAGAGCGTCTCTGAACACAGAAGAGCGTCTCTGAACACAGAAGAGCATCTGAACACAGAAGAGCATCTGAACACAGAAGAGCATCTGAACACAGAAGAGCATCTGAACACAGAAGAGCGTCTCTGAACACAGAAGAGCATCTGAACACAGAAGAGCGTCTCTGAACACAGAAAAGCATCTGAACACAGAAGAGCGTCTCTGAACACAGAAGAGAATCTGAACACAGAAGAGCGTCTCTGAACACAGAAAAGCATCTGAACACAGAAGAGCGTCTCTGAACACAGAAGAGCATCTGAACACAGAAGAGCATCTGAACACAGAAGAGCGTCTCTGAACACAGAAGAGAATCTGAACACAGAAGAGCATCTGAACACAGAAGAGCATCTGAACACAGAAGAGCATCTCTGAACACAGAAGAGCATCTCTGAACACAGAAGAGCATCTGACCACAGAAGAGAATCTGAGCACAGAAGAGCATCTGAACACAGAAGAGCATCTGAACACAGAAGAGCATCTGAACACAGAAGAGCATCTGAACACAGAAGAGCGTCTCTGAACACAGAAGAGCATCTGAACACAGAAGAGCGTCTCTGAACACAGAAAAGCATCTGAACACAGAAGAGCGTCTCTGAACACAGAAGAGAATCTGAACACAGAAGAGCGTCTCTGAACACAGAAGAGAATCTGAACACAGAAGAGCATCTCTGAACACAGAAGAGCATCTGAACACAGAAGAGCATCTGAACACAGAAGAGCGTCTCTGAACACAGAAGAGAATCTGAACACAGAAGAGCATCTGAACACAGAAGAGCATCTG
This sequence comes from Vimba vimba, assembly GCA_022828995.1. Lineage (NCBI taxonomy): Eukaryota > Metazoa > Chordata > Actinopteri > Cypriniformes > Leuciscidae > Vimba > Vimba vimba. The sequence continues at coordinate 52,293,836 of CM040818.1, forward strand.
AACACAGAAGAGCATCTCTGAACACAGAAGAGCATCTCTGAACACAGAAGAGCATCTGACCACAGAAGAGAATCTGAGCACAGAAGAGCATCTCTGAACACAGAAGAGCATCTCTGAACACAGAAGAGCATCTCTGAACACAGAAGAGCGTCTCTGAACACAGAAGAGCATCTGAACACAGAAGAGCATCTGAACACAGAAGAGCATCTGAACACAGAAGAGCGTCTCTGAACACAGAAGAGCATCTGAACACAGAAGAGCATCTCTGAACACAGAAGAGCGACTCTGAACACAGAAGAGCATCTGAACACAGAAGAGCGTCTCTGAACACAGAAGAGCATCTGAACACAGAAGAGCATCTGAACACAGAATAGCGTCTCTGAACACAGAAGAGCATCTGAACACAGAAGAGCGTCTCTTGAAGCAGAGGGACTACATCAGCAGAAGACACACCGGTGACACTCCTGTCCGCTGAGAAACTGAGGCTACGATTCACACGGGACACCAAAACTGGACAATAGAAGATTGGAAAAACGTTGCCTGGTCTGATGATTCTCTATCTCTGCTGCATCATTCAGATTGTAGGGTCAGAATTTGGTGTAAACAACATGAAAGCATGAATCCATCCTGCCTTGCATCAGCGGTTCAGTGTGTGATATTTTCTTGACACAATTCGGGCCCCTTGGTATCAATTGAGCATCTTTTAGGCAAAATGGGGTCCAACCAGGAACTAGCAAGCAATGTAGGTCTACATAGATAGATAGAGACCCTTTCATTGTTACTCAAAGATTTTTTGAGATAAAAGATCTAAATAGAGTTTAGTATCTCATGATGTCGACTGTATGACTGATTCAATCCGCGTCAGTGTTCCTGAAGTGGTGTGTTGGGTGAGATTAACAGAAATGAAATGACCACCGATCACCAATCACAAAAGCCCACTCGGCATTTAACAAGGTCATCTGCACCCAACCCCCAACCCCCCCCCCCCCCCCCTATTCCAACACTGCAGCAGAACACACACAGAAACACACACACACACACACACACACACACACACACACACACACACACACACACACACACACAGCTTGAGCTGTGAGTTCATTTGTCACTTTTAAATAGTGAATGGGATTTTAATCAGGAAACTGTAATGATGCAAAGTGTCCTAATCAGAGACTCATCACTCACACACACACACACACACACACACATTCTTCACCCACAGAACAAGCTAAGCATGATGCTTTTGTAAAGATTATCCTTTTTAGCTCAAGTGTGTGTGTGTGTGTGTGTGTGTTAGGGGACAGGAGGACAACTAGCAATTGATAAGGGATATTTGTATGCGTTGCGGTGTTTGCAGATCGTTGGAGCACTTCATTGTTACTGGGTGATTCATTCGTCCACACAGTCTGCCTCTTATTAACACCCTCTGATTCATCAATAACACTCTCCTGTCCCGCTCTCCTCTTTTCATTCATCTCTTTTCCAACACTCTACATTACAATTCCTAATCTCACCCAGGACTGTTGCCACACTCTCCCTCTTTCTCATTATCTGAGTGTGTAGCATCTCTTCTTATTGTGTGCCTGTCCTCTTGTTCATGCTCTCCTGTGTTTTCTCTCCGCTTTCTTTCAAGTGTAAAGTTGTAATGATGTCGACTGGGTAGGGCCGTTTGTCTTGTGTTGACAGACAGTCATTGTGAGTGTATAATGGGGACGTTGCCTGCACTGTTTCTGTGCTATTGTCCTGGTGTTATGGGGCAACTGTAGACTAGTGCCTTCAAGCTCATTACACCGCGTGTGTGTGTGTGCGTGTGCGTGTGTGTGTGTGTGTGTGTACCTACTTAACTATAGTGGGGACAAATTTGTACCCAGAAGTGACCAAAACCTGACACAATCTTTTATAACCTCCCTTTAGGGACATCCTCATTTGTACATCTGGTATAAAAATAAAGTAATTAAAGGTTTTTTGAAATGTAAAAATGCAGAAAGTTTTGTGTGATGGGTAGGTTTAGGGGTAGGGGTAGGGGTAGGGGTAGGGGTAGGGGTAGGGGTAGGGGTAGGGGTAGTGTGTGTGTGTGTGTGTGTGTGTGTGTGTGTGTGTGTGTGTGTGTGTGTGTGTGTGTGCGTGTGTGTGTGCGTGTGTGTGTGTGTGTGTGTGTGTGTGTGTGTGTGTGTGTGTGTGTGTGTGTGTGTGTGTGTGTGTGTGTGATGGGTAGGTTTAGAGGTCTGGTTAGTGTAAGTGGATAAAATATACAGTTTGTACAGTATAAAACCATTACGCCTATGGAATGTCCCCATGTTAGATAGCTATGTAAACGTGTGTGTGTGTGTGTGTGTGCGTGTGTGTGTGTGTGTGTGTATATACACAGTAAATATAATTATTTCTCTTTGGCTGTTAGTAGATCAGGTGACTTGTTGTCTTTCTCTTTTCTTAAAATCGTTAAAATCACAAATGATTTACTCTTAGCTTCTGAACAAGGCTGTATCTCAATACTAGTTTTACTTGATCTAAGTGCTGCGTTCGATACTATAGATCATACAATACTCTTAGATCGACTACAAAATTATACTGGTGTTCAAGGACAAGCATTAAGCTGGTTTAGATCATACTTATCTGACCGCTACCATTTTGTCTATTTAAATGGAGAAAAATCGATCATAACTCCAGTAAACTATGGAGTGCCGCAGGGATCTGTGTTAGGCCCTCTGTTATTCTCAATATATATGATGCCACTTGGAAATATTATAAGGAAACATGGAATTAGTTTCCATTGTTATGCTGATGACACTCAAATATATATTTCATCACGGCCGGATGAAAACGCTAAATTATCCAAATTGACAGAGTGTGTTAAAGATATAAAAGATTGGATGACGCGTAATTTTCTTTTATTAAATCCAGACAAGACAGAGGTAATACTTATCGGTTCAAAAAACCGCCCACAGAACCTCTCACAATACAACTTTGACATCGTAGGATGTCCTGTTACTTTATCCTCTACAGTAAAAGACCTGGGTGTTATACTCGATTGTAACCTGTCTTTTGAAAATCATATTTCGTATGTTACAAAAACAGCCTTTTTCCACCTTAGAAACATTGCTAAGCTACGTAATATGCTATCAGTTTCTGATGCAGAAAAGTTAGTTCATGCATTCATGACCTCGAGACTAGATTACTGTAATGCTTTATTAGCCGGTTGTCCTGCATCCTCAATAAACAAGCTACAGTTAGTCCAAAATGCTGCTGCTAGAGTTCTTACTAGATCAAGAAAATATGATCATGTAACACCGATTTTATCATCACTACACTGGCTACCTATAAAGTTCCGTATTAATTATAAGGTATTGCTACTGACTTATAAAGCCCTAAACGGCTTAGCTCCAGTCTATTTAACGGATCTTCTATCACCCTATAATCCATCGCGCTCTTTAAGATCAATAAATTCTAGGCTTTTGGTCATACCTAGGATATCCAGATCAACCAAAGGAGGGAGAGCATTTTCACATTTGGCTCCAAAACTCTGGAATAGCCTTCCTGATACTGTTCGTTGCTCGGACTCACTCTCCCAGTTTAAAACTAGATTAAAGACGCATCTTTTCGGCCAGGCATTCATATAATATTGTTAATCTCACAGTTTCAAACTACAATCCGGCCTCTAGTTCATAAATGCCAGAGGAGAACTGGCCCCCGACTGAGCCTGGGTTCTCCCAAGGTTTTTTTTCTCTCCATTAGGTCACCTGATGGAGTTTTAGGACACCATTAGGTCACTTGATGGAGTTTTTTCGGTTCCTTGCCACTGTTGCCTTTGGCTTGCTCAGTTGGGGATATTTTGGGGATATTTAATTTTATTCTATCAATCAATAAATTCCACTAGAAACAAACTTTGTTGTATTATTTTATTTTAATACTGTGAAGCTGCTTTGATACAATCTGTATTGTGAAAAGCGCTATACAAATATACTTGATTTGATTTGATTTGATTTGATTTGATTTTCTTTACTGTATTGTGTGCTCACAGATTAACAGATTTACTGTAGTGTTGTGTTGATCTGTGTTTGGCTACAGGGGCAGTTAGTCATCATATTTTTACCCGTTTTCTATGAACTTCCTATATTTCTGAACTCCCTGAAACGCCTCCATTGTAGTCTTGAGTTTTATTCCGGGAATGAACACGTCACAGTATTCCTCATTTAACTCTTTCCCCGCCAGTGTTTCTGAAAAAAGGTTACCAGCCAGCGCCAGCATTTTTGATCATTTTCACAATAGTCTCATGGCCCCCCAGAAAAATAATGTTTTCTGAACATTTAACATATTCTAGTAGACCCCAAAAACACAATCAAGGGCATGATAGGTCCCATTTAACAGATGCAACATTTGACCTTATATGTTATGTTTTATTATATGTTGAGATTAACATGAATTTTCAAATGCAAACAATCAAAACACAATTATTCAAAGGCTGAAATGCACCATATGATATGCCACATTTGTCACCGAACCTAAGCAAAAATAGGCTCTTAGAGTAGATTTATTGTAAAGTCTTACCATATTAATAAACCAGTGAATTTACACTGTCACGAATCTAAAATCTCCCGTGAGGGTTATGATAAAAGAATGATATGATGACAGACCTTCATAAAAGGACTCTAATATGACATAACGTATAGCCTATAGTGTGAGTTTATGGGATTTAGTAGTGTTTTATTGAATAGTGCTGTTAAATCTGTTATTGGAGCATGTATAAATGTTAATGCTGGCCTGAAACTCTACAACATCCATCATAAGCTCTGCTGTTTGATAGATAGTGTTTCCTCCTCCTCTTTATTTCTTTCTGTCTCTGTTTTTTCCATCCCAGGATAGCGGTAGGTCACTGCCTAGCACTGTTTTATATTGATTGAGTGCTAGATGTTTTTATCAGGCGCATGTAAATTAAACAGGAGAACTAGAGTCTGGGTGACCTCCGTGCTTCTCATGAAAACATGTTTGTTAGTTATTAAAAATGTGTGTTTTGGTTATTTATAGTAGTAAATTTAGTTTTTAGCTAGGAAGTTTTTACCAGTTCCATGTTGACATGCTTAATTTGATATTACCCATAATCTTAATAAGTTTCTGTCTATAATAATGTCCTGGCGAGTTATAGTTTTAAAGGGATAATTCTGTCATAATTTGCTCACGGCAAATTTGTTGCAAATTTGTATGACTGACTTTCTTTTGTGAAACACAAAATAAGATACTTTGAAAAAAATGTCATCTGTTTAATGAAATTCGACAGGGTTTAAAAAGCATGGAAAAAACATTTCTCATCATATTATCTTATTTTGTGTTCTGCAAAAGAAAGAAAGTAATGCAGGTAATGATTTCAAGCAATGAAATATCCCTTTTTATAGAATAATAAATTATTTTTGGACACAGATCAGCTAAACTGGTCAATGACAGCAACCAAGAGCCTCATCAATTAAAAAACAACAAATGCTGGAAATGTTAGTCAGCATGGCATCACTGCACCATATGGTGAGTATAATTTCTTTATTTCAAAAAGGAATGTCAGTAATAAGTATGGCAATCAACCAAAATATTTCAGTTCAATCAGTAAAGGCAACACTGTAAAAAAAAAAAAAAAATACGGTAAAAAAGCGGCAGCTGTGGTTGCCAGAAATTTACCGTAAAAAAACATTTTAGGTTTTACAGACTTAACTTACAATCACAATACAAAACATTTCATTTTCTGTTATAATGTTAATTTACTGACCAATTGAAATACTAATATCTGTTTTGTACCAGTGTAATACACTAATAACCACCAATCACAGTGGTGATGAGAGTCACATGATGAGTCAAAGCTCATCACAAGAAGGTTTTCCACCAGCTGAAAATGTTAATACTAATACAGAAGCTGCTCAGTGTCATTTACACAAGCACTAAACACCATCATGGTAACACATATGACATTTTAAAAATGCAATAAACATTAATTTAACAACATTAAATGTAACATTAAAACTACATAACAGTCAAAACTACCTAATGTACATAACAGAAAAAAACTAAGAAAAACTATGAAGAGACAGTTATTTCAACAAAAATACATCAAATGTGAAGTGTCACGCAGGGAATTGTGGGAATGTCAATTTTCGTTTTTTCACTGTAAATTATACAATGACTTGTTCTTTTTCAATTCCAAAAACTGTAAATTTAACAGTATTTTACTGTAAAACTACATTAAATGTACGGTTAGACCTATCACAATTATTCACTGTATATAGTACGGAAAATTTATGTTAACCAATTAACAGTTTTTCAAATTTTTTTGCATTTTTACAGTCTTTTAAAATCACGATAATTTTTCTGCCACTTTTATTGATAGGACAGTTAAGATTTTGCACACAAGTATCACCGATGAGTTTCACGGTACATGTACACGACAACGATGTGCTAAATACATGTTTTTCGCATATAGACGACAACGTTGTCAAAACAATCCCTGTTCACACGGATCTGCGAAACGACTAAAAACGCGGTATTATTCATACCAGACCAGTTGATGGCGATGTCACTTTGTAAAGAAACACTACGCGACTATAGACTGAACCCGTACGCATGCGCATGATGTCACCGTTTTCACAAATTCACATTTTTGTAGCTTACACAAAGACAATAATGGTATCGTTTTCAAAAACTTGCACTTCGAAACCCAAAAGTTTGCGTTTTCACCCCCCCAAAACACTGTTGTTGTGCACAGTAAATGAACGGCCAAAATGCATAAAGTTTAAAAAAAAAATTTGTGTTGAAAACAATGGGCCCTATTTTAACGATCTGAAACGCAAGTATCAAGCGCGAATCGCAAGTAACTTTGTGGGCGGGTCTTGGGCGCTGTTGCTATTATACCGGCAGGATAAATGACTCTTGCGCCCGACGCAAATCTAAAATGGGTTGGTCTGAAGTAGCTTCATTACTCATAGGTGTGGTTTGGGCGTAACGTGAAATAAACCAATCAGAGCGTCATCTCACATTCCCTTTAAGAGCAGGCGCGCTTGTTCCATGGCAGATTGCTATTATAACGGCGGATTTGCCAGGCGGACGCCAGGAGCGGTTCACAGCCGAGGAGACCGACGTTCTCGTCAGGGCCGTAAAACACAGAGAAGTGACATTGGGGATGGAGAAACCCACCCAAATTAGCTTCGGTTAAACAGGCATATAATAATTTGGGTAAATGTGTAAGATAGATTTATGCCTATTTTTCACATCTTCATGGACACAACAATGATTTCCCTCGTGTGTTAATATTTTTCCTTGTAATAATGTATGATTTGCAAAAATGAGAACTGCTGCGTCTGTGTGTAGATGAGAGAAGCAAAGTGTATGCGCGTTGTGCACACACTACATTGATTACGGCCAAGCATGCGCCCTTAAAATAGCATATGAATAACATGCGCCACTGACTTTAGACTAGGTTTTTCCTGGTCAGTGGCGGAATTGTTTTCTGAAACTGTAAAATAGCATCAGGGAACGTTTGCGCCGAAACACGCCTCCTCTTTGCGCTGAACCGCCCCCGGGAGCACAAGTTCATTTCCTAGTTTACCGACGTGCGTCTGTGGAGGGAAAAGTCCGCTGTGCGCAGGTGCAAAATAGGAATGATACATGCGTCGGTGTACAAAGTCAATTGCGCTGGGTGCAAGATAGGGCCCAATGTCTTATAAATGACCTCTTAATTGATAAATGTATGTTTTGGCAAATTCATGCTTGACCACCACGTCGCCAATGTACCACAGTTACTGTATGTCTGTCAGGTGCTCTAGGTTTTGGTAAAATGTGGCACTTAGTCCAAGTGTGGTTAGTTTAGCAGTTACTAGCGTCTTACAGGTCAATGCCAGAAAACACATGAATGACATGTAATGCAAATGTTTCCATTTTTCATGTGGAGGAAGGTCAAGATTATGGTGTTTCTTATAGTTGTTAGAAGAGTGGGTTGGATGTAAGCCTTGAGATCTCTGGCTTGGTAAACCATTATTGTGCTGGAGACAACCACATCAACTATTCAGCCAGTCAGAGATGTGTGTTCCTGTAGCTCTGAGACAGCCTCTTCTGTGCAAGAAGCTTGATGCATATTCCAGTGGGTACATTTGAAACAGTCTTTTAAGACTTGAACAGCCCCTCTGGCAATATAATATTGTTGTTTTTTTCATGCTTTGATATGCAGGTATTAACAACACAGGCTCTGTATACACCTGGTATTAAGATGCGTTTTGGTTGATCAGATCACAAGGAGTTATACGGGGTCAAAACTACAAATACTGGTGTAAACGGGGTCTAAAATGTTTTGAGCTTGTCCACTTTCGGCCACTTTCAGAGGTAGTCGAAAACACATTCAACCGGATTGCTTTCGTAGTGTAAACACTCATGTGGACGAATGTGTTTGAACTGCCACAAAAGGCCGTCTTCTCTCCGTCTACTGATCTCATGCGTAACATTATGGGAAGAGCTCTAGACAGACGGGATTTAAGCGTTGTCGACTGAAGACCCAAGTTTGGTTTGAAGATGAAAAACATACCAAGCACAATGTTCTCTCACCATTCCTGATTTCTAACACACACTCACAGCGTTCGGCTGATCTTGCAGCTGTCAGAGCAGAAACTAAAGCTGATGCTCTCCGTGTGTTTTTCTGTCGTCTCCGAGTGCGTTCATATGTGAATTAGACAAGCTTATTTTGTCCACAAGATTGAAAGATCTGAAAAAGCCAATACATTTACCCGCCCATAGACCCTCCCCTCGAAGAAATCAGGACAGAAGTGAATGAAAGTGGACAAAAGAGACGGATTAAACCACCAGATGTAAACAGGTATGTGTCTCCCTCGTCTACTTGTGATCCGATCGACCAAAACGCATCTTAATACCAGGAGTAAACAAGGCCTCAGATTGGTGATCTGATTTCCTGAGTTGGGAGCATGACAGGGATTCGTTTGACACCCAGATGTAGATATAAGCAGGATCCAATATTCTCTCTTTTGTCGTATAGGGACAGAGACATGCTGCTGTTGTTATGTATGTGTGTTTTAGTTGGATTAGTTCGTCGAGTCTTATTGCTCACACTGAGAGCGCCTTCTTTTTATGGTAGTGTAACCCAACACAAGATGACCAACTTAACAAGGGAACAGGCATCAACAATTTAAAGCCTCTACAAACACACTGACAGCACCTTCCTTTTAAGGAGGAGTGTAACCTTAACCCAAGAGAGAACATAAGAGAGAACAGATGCACACACAACACAAGGCGAAGGTTTGGAAAAGTTGCACCCATAACCTGAGGATTGGATCGGACCAACCTGAATCATTCAGATTTGAATTGAATGACTTTTAAATTTCAAATCAGATTTCAAATTCTGTCGTCTTATATGCCCCTTATGTCGCTAAAACATCATGTGTTTTTTTTTGTTTTTTTTGTTTTTTTGTCCTCCTGTGGAACACAAAGGGTTTCTTGGGAAAAAGTCAAAGCTGCTCTTTTCTGTAAAAAAGGAAAAGGATGTGCATATGTCAAGTTGTAAGTCTGCTTGATTTACTGAAAAAAATATTTCAAACAGGATTTGAATCTGTGTCTCCCGCATGTTCAATGAAAACTGCATCGCTTGACTAACACTTTCTCACACATTTAATAAAGTAGTTGTTGGTGGTTGTTACAGTATATTGACTTGCCTTCACACACATAAAGATTCAAGTGCACAGGAAACCTGTTTAGCACCTTCCCATGTGCCCTCATTCCCCTTTAACACACACACACACACACACACACACACACACACACACACACACTTGATGCATTTAGAGCACGGCGTCCTAAAACAGAAATGTCATTATGTTCCAGAGAGGTGTTGGGTTGTTGGGATTTGAGTCTCAGGTTAAATCCCTCTGTGGATCAAATATACAAGCGTTGACAGAAAGACACACGCACACGCACGCGAACACTCACAGCACCTCATACAAGGGAACTTGCATGTCGTACATTCCTCTAGAAGTTCACACCTGCTGGGCCGATTAATCCCAGTGTCTCGTGTGTGTGTGTGTGAGCGATTATGTGCATGTGTGTGTATGTGCATGCGTGCATGTGTGTGTGTGTGTGTTACATACTGTATAAGTTCAAGAGAAGTCTTTCGCCTTCTCCAACACACCTGTTATCAAACCTACCTTGTTAAATTGAAATGTGAGCAGAAATACAAATCAAAATACACAAATACTCGCAAATACACACACGCATGCACGCACACACACACGCACACACACAGTGCTTTTAACACACACTCATAGCATATGTGTATTTGCGAGTTGTACTTTGCCAAGGTCATTGCTCTTCACAGTGACCCCTGTGTGCTCTTTTGTCTCTCATATCAAAGATAAATAAGCAGACCACCAGAAAGTTGACTTGTTATTATACTTTATGGTATCCTTTTTTCTAAAATCTGTAGAAAAAAGGAGATACTGGTAGATTTCTGCCAGAACAATACCTGTTAGCCCTCTGGTGCTCTTCGCTTGGTGGTCAAAATGGACCAATTTTGAAATGAATGTGCTCTATTTTAGTTAGACAGTGTTTTTTTTATTTAATATTTTTAGGAGATTTTACGGTACTAAATTATATTTACGCGGTATTTATAATCCATTTATTCACTTTTTGAGCATAGACCTGAAAATTAACTTAAATCAAGTCGTAAATCTTGAATGTTTTAGAGCACAGACTTAAGTTTGATCTCTTTTCAAAGACGACACATGGCAAATTATTTCTGAAGGGAAAAAAGTTTTAAAAAGTGAACTTAAAAAAAGTTACAGAATTTTACGTTTATTGTTATGAAAAATGCACAAAAATACTATTTTAAATTTTTATATGAAATGCATATTTTCAAAAATAATTTTACTCTAAAACCATGGGATCTACAAGCTGTGCTCCAAATTCGAGCTTGATATCTCAACAAATGAGCTTTCAGTAAGGTTTTGTTTGGCTGCAGTACCAAAAGTTTTCACTAAATGAAATTCTTCTCCCATTAATTTCCGGAGGAGAAATGGACTAATTAATAGACTGAGAGTAGAACACAAACACCAGTACATTGGGCCCTATTTTTACATACTTTTCTTGGAGTGTAGTATACTATTAGATCGCTACCACTGTACCTCTCTCAGAGAAGATGCATCTCTACTTTCATCCGTTTTTAAACCAGTCCAACCATTAAAGCATCACTTACTAATTCACGGCATTCAAGAAAGTTACTGTTGGACTTCAAATCGTCTGCTGTGACCAATGTTCCCGATGTTAGGAATAATCTGAATGTCCTTTCTTATGAGGACTATATAGTTTTGTGCAGTAAAATGCCTTTCTCAACCCTCCCCTTCTTCAACTCCACCTTTTCTCTCTATAGTTGAGTCCGGGGGGAGCTCATGCTTGAGCCCCTTTATTTTGGGACAGAAAGATACACTTGTTGACCCTTTACCTTCTATAGATTTACCCAAAGGGTAAACTAATGTTTAGATCAACCCTGAATTGAATTGTCAGATATCATTTGGAGCTCCTGAATTAATTAAGACTAGCCTTAATGAGCTGGAACTACATCTACCCTGCCTCTAAGGCTAAACTGAGCTCGTGTATCATGTGTGCGCATGTGCCTGGAGTTTTCTTCAAAGTCTACCCAGATAAATAAAAAGGTCATAGCATGAAAAATCGTTTGAAATAAAAGAATTTGATGTCAAACTAGAAACTTTGTTGTCTGTTGGTTTATAACTAAACAACTCTAGATTGCTGCCAAATGTCGTGCTGTTTCTGGAAGTGGGGACGTTTATTTTTAACAAGGTCCCCGATCAAATCAGTCCAACCTTGAAAGATTTTGCGTCACATTTCAGTACAGATTCCTTTGTGATCCTGACACAATGCAATTTAGCCTTTGGGAACAGGCTGTTATTGAAGGACAGGGCAGTGACAACTGTATAAGGGTCAGAGAGAGAGAGAAATATGGTTCACAGAGAGATAGTTGATAGATAGATAGATAGATAGATAGATAGATAGATAGATAGATAGATAGATAGATAGATAGATAGATAGATAGATAGATAGATAGATAGATAGATAGATAGATAGATAGATAGATAGATAGATAGATAGATAGATAGACATGCAGACAGACAGATAGATAGATAGATAGATAGATAGATAGATAGATAGATAGATAGATAGATAGATAGATAGATAGATAGATAGATAGATAGATAGATAGATAGATAGATAGACATGCAGACAGACAGATAGATAGATAGATAGATAGATAGATAGATAGATAGATAGATAGATAGATAGATAGATAGATAGATAGATAGATAGATAGATAGATAGATAGATAGATAGATAGATAGATAGATAGATAGATATCAGTATCCATAAAATCTGTTTATCACACACTATCTACAGTTATGCCAAAAGCTGCTTGTTTCCTTGCGATCAATACACACATCTTTATTTCTTTCTCTACATGAATGGGCAGATCATATTTTTGCCATTCTTTACTCGTTCGTCATTTTTTCCTGGAAATCTATCGATAAATGTTTTCCTGCAGAAAGACTGGAAACCCTACGGGCCTGGATCTGTCAGTATGAATATGTTCAGCTGTGTTAGTTTTATGTGCATGAAGGGAAGCTGTTTGCGTGTGAGAGCTTAAAGGGAGTTTAAATATAGCTTATTCATTTTATATCACAACCGTTCTAAAAACATGTTTATGTTTAAATTGAAATGTGTTGTGTTATTCTTTTATAGACTCCACAGTATGCATCCATGCAAACCACAAACATACTGTACACACAAACATATATGCACACAACCAGCATGTACTTGCAACCGCACTTGTCGCTTTGCACGCATATCCATCACCCAGGAGACACACACACACACACACGCGCATGCTCATGAACACACACGTGTCTTGAGTCCGTCTGCACAGCAGGAATAAGTACCAAACTGATGTACACAAATCCCATGCTCTTTGTAACTCCAGTGTACTTTTGACAGAACATGTTTTAAAGATTGACAGTACTCAAATACGGTAGAGTCATAATGCTCTTTCATATATCATTTATTCTAGTTGACGTTGACGTTTTTATGTATTACTTAGGATATGAGCAAGGACTTATTTATTAGAGCTTATAATTAAACAAAAACACCAATGTATCTCGTAACAAAACAACTCAATAATTTGACTACTTGACTAGACATTTTAAATAACACCAGATGATGTTCAATTATTTTAATGTCAGTAAGAGAGCAGATAATACCAACACATCAAGCGGACGCCTTCACAATATGAATAAGTGGCTGTTTATATGCGTTTAGCTTTGTTTTCCCTGGACGTATGTTAGACCTCATTGAACATTTAAGTGACATCACTTTGCCTCAGTGATTTTAACAGACTCTGATTGAAGGTTTTCATAGTTTTGTTGTTTAGGGGTTTTGTTGGAGAGGTAATAACTGCTAATCACTACTGTTTCTCTTTAATAAAGACTTCAGCAGCAGTTCTGTCTACACTTGATTTAAAGAAGTGTGTGTGGATAGAGGGGTTTTCTGTCTGTCTATCTATCTAGTGTTCGATCATTTTATATGTGCTGGAGGAGACTTTATTTTCACACATGAATTGGCATGGAAAGTCCAGAACTTAAATTCATTGAAAGTCTTTGGGATGTGCTGGAGGAGACTTTACAGAGTGCTGGACTCTTGCTTTGTCAATTCAAGATAACAATAACATTTATTTCCATCAAAAGGTGCATCAAGTTCTGGTCAAGATCTTATTGATCCATCAGTTAGGGTTAGAAGAACTGTTGCCAAACATACAATATGCAAGAAACATAATAATCACTGAAATAATGATCCAACCATTGACTCCTCATTAACTCTCTGTTATTCTTCTCCTCTGTCGCTGCCTGCGTTGTTCCCATCCCTTCTCAACGTCTCGAGATGTTAGCTGGCAGATTGCAGCTCCATTAGCTTGAATCTCTCTGTCTGCTTCTCTCCATCCTCTCCCAGAATCCATCCATCCATGCTCACTCGTCATTAATCTGTTTCTCCCATCTTTATTTTTTGTTGGATGGAGGAATGTGAATGTGTGTGTGGACTCCCCCGAGTTCTGTTTGTGCTGACTCAACACACATTCACTTATAATTCAGACTCCTGTCACAGACTGATTCGCGGAGCTTGGGATTTCGTCTAATTGCATTGTGAGGCCCCCTGCGACGTTCATGCGGATGAGCGGGGCCGCTCTGTGCTTTCAGGGACTCCCTCGTCAGCAGAAAAACTGATGGGCGGGACGGCAGAGAGGGAGGGGGAGGCGTGGTGCGGTCGGGACGGGACCCAAGTGTCTCTGTGGGAGAACGAAGTGTAATTAAAAGACTCTTAATGGATTTATTAATGAATTAAACATCCAGGAGCGTGTGTGTGTGTGTGTGTGTGTGTGTGTGTGTGTGTGCATTCAGCATATGCTAACACCACTTCAATTTCATATGCTTTCTGCGTGGATGAATAAGCAAGAGTACATTCTTTAACAGTTCTACAGCTTCCTTAACTTTTGCCTTACGCTAACAGTTAAAATCCAATTAACACACAGCACGCCTCGCTATTCCTGAACGTGATTTGTGAGGCTTCGTGCGAGTTTAAAAATCTTGAGTCACCCTTTTACACATCTGTTTGGTTATATCTCACAGTTTTTCTTTGAGAAGTTATGGTGGTAAGCAATATTGTTTCAGAGGTTTATGTCTTTTTTCATCGCCATCAAATTCAGACTGTTCAAATTCAGAAACACTGTCATTAAAACTGCACTTTTGTCAATTTTAATTCATAATGTTCTCTGAGATCCACTTATAATGTGATCAAGATTTTTACACCAAAAAGCATCCTAATTTAGAAGTAATAAGTTCTATCCTGTTTTTGAGCCTTTCTTTCAAACACTCAGTTTTGATGGTAGTGTCGCATTCGAGACTTGGAGGTAAACACCCAATGCTATGATTGGGTAACAGTACGTGTTATAAGTTTTGTTTGTAGCGAATAAAGTAGGATCACAAGGAAGGCAATGCTAAGACTGTGTTTTTCCGCAACTTGGCACTTCAAAACGTCTGTAATCCTCAGAGGCGTCTCTATGGTTTTGTTGCTCAAGTAATCCTGTGTTTGCGCTTGTCTCGTATTTACTACTACAGGACATCGGTGGGCGGGGCTAAAGAGGAAATGATGTAGAAGTGGGCGTCGATCTTCTTCTGCAGAGGCGGTCTTTCGTCACACTATGACATCATAATGTGACAAATTCCGAAACGAGTCGTTTTCTGAGCTCGGTTTCAATAAAAGCGGTATTTGGACTAACGTTTAACGTTGGACTAACTAAAATTTACAGGATGTTTTTATAGTATAATGACGTCTTATATGTAATTTCAGTTTCTCAATTCATGACTCTTTAAATACGACTAAACGGCATTGGCATGCTCCTTTATGTTCAGTACATTGAATCTAGTTGTCCTCTTTACCAAAATTTATTTAGATTTACACATTCATATTCATATAATTGTTCGTATTTAGACCATGTTAGGCACTTAACGAACTTTTGTGACTGACAGAAAGGCTGAATAGCTTGCAGTTTGTCAGCTTTGAATGGGAAGCCTAAATGAGTCTTGGCATGTCCTTTAAATTCACCATTAGCTCTTTCCAAGGTCACTGCCTGTGTGGTAAACACAGCGTCTGAAATATAATTGACTCTTTTTACTGCAGGTCACCCTGCTATTGTTCCTAATACGTTCTTAAGCTTTGATTTGCCATATAAATGTTAAATGGCAGTCGAGGGAGGAAGCAGAAGATGTATTTGAGCGTGCTTATGGAGGGGTTAGCGTAGCGTGTCACTGCCCTGTTGAGGGCAATGATTTTGGTGTTGGCAACTGAGTGGAAAAATGAAAGAATGAAGCGAGAGAAGGAGATGAAGGATAAGGATAGAGACGGGCTGTCCTCTTGCATTCTTAGATTTATTTAAAATGCTTAAATAAGTAAAAGTCTTTTCCTCTAAATGAGCTTAGAGAACAAGGACATGCTTTTTTAATATCATTGAAAATCTTTCTCCCTCTATTTTTTCTTTCATTGAAAGCATTTTTTTTTTTTTTTACCCACACTAACTAAATCCTCTGGGATGAAGTCAGGCAATTAGTTGTGTTTTGTCCAGAATTCCAAGACTGTAATTATTTCATTGATAACCCTCATTATCATTACATACCGTCAGGAGCCAGGCTTTAAGAAGCTGCCAGGCTTAGAGAAGGGGGTTTCCAGATCCCCTGAAGGACACACTTAAGGAAAGCCCTTCCCGGTGAAGCCTGGAGAGATTTGTCAGTGGAATACCTGGCAACCCAGATCCCGCATTACCGCAGTGAATCAATGCAAATGTGGCAGCGATGAATGAATCACCTTTGAGGAGAGTGTGAATGAGAGCGAGGGAGAAAGAGGTGTGGCGGTCACAGGGGGAAGCCTCTGTGTGTGTGTGCGTGCTTGTGTATGTGCGCGTGTGCGTGTGTGTCTGCAGTCTCTGCAGGGTGTGTTCTCATCATGTCTAAATGAGTACAAGAAGTTTACATAAATTCAATGCTGACGCATCACAATGTTAAACATGAATCATGTCTTCATGTGATAACAGATTCATCATGAGTGATTCAATTAAGCAATGATGCTCTTACACTCTCTCACATTTCACACACTCATATATATGTCATCTATAGCATTGCAGCTTGTCCTAAAGATCAATAGCATTCAGAGATAGATTTGTGTGCGTGTGTCAGTGTTGTTGATTTCCTCCTATTGCGTCAGCATGTTCATGCAGCTCTCTTCTTTATAAGCTATAATTGCTAATTTAGTCTGCATTTTGTTTGTATGAATCTTGACATATCAGTGCCTTGATCAGTGATTGCCATGTGTCCTCAGCCCATCACATTATATCACAATTATGTTTCTGATGCTAAAGTTTGTTGGTTGCAATTAATGATGAACAAATGAGTGAAAACAGGGATAAGGTGTGATGTTTTCAGGCTGCTAATGGGACCAAAGAGAAGAATAGGGATTAGATTAAGGACTCGTGAGATTAGCCTGAGGGTGTGTGGTGTAAAAGATGGATGACAGACTGACCTACAGTTAGAAAAGAAGAGGTCAAGATTAGGAAAAGAGGGAAAGAGTGCAAGGAGAGCGAAAGGGAAGGAGACGGTATACCCAGCAAGCAATAGCCATCATTTCACCATCTAGGTCTAGATTAGACTATGGAAGTAAAATAATGACAAATGTTTTTGAAACAAAAAAGCTTGTTGAATTGCACTACTTGAAAAAATATATGCATTGCATTAACCATGCTTGCATTTTAATGCAGTGTATTTTTAGGGCTTGCATTTTTATGGGCTGAAATTCAACATGGTTATATATTTAAGCTGTGAATATTTCAATTCAAAACATTTCACAAACGTTTTCATTTTTAAAAATTCAATAATCCATATTCACCTTTCAGATTTCACTTCCAAAATATTCATTCTGTTTCAAAATACAACTTATAATATTTGACAGGCAATTTTCGGTCCAATTTATTTCGCTTTACAAATTCGCTTCCACAAATTCAGTGGTTCAGATTCGACAGAAAATTCAACATTGACATCCGGGAACGGCAGGAATATCAGTAGATTAACGATTGATGATCTCCATAGCTGTTAGTCGGCCTCACCAGCAGGGGGCGCCAGCGGCTGTTGATGAAGAAAACTATAGAGCAACGGGTGAGAGAGTCATTCATTCATAGAAACTGATTTACAGAAATGGAGCAAGCGGTCAATATTTGTGATGATGATCAGGGCCAGTATATATATGGAAAAGCTGATAAAGACACAAAAGCTGTGTTTACATTGAAGTCTTCACAGTTAGTTTTGCACATGTGAGCAGCTTTCTCTACCGTGAATGAGATTATAATGTTATTCCCCGATGCTGATGTACAGATCAAACGTTAAATCTGAGGTAGCAGACATATATTTCTCTCGGTTGTTTAGTTTTCTTAACGTTATATTGCCACGCTGTGCTTCAGATCGGGGGATTCCCTCAATAGGTCAGGATTCCCCTGCGGTCTCAGGACACTTAACTCTTAATGGACTAATACAGTGATATAAAAGACCAAACACGCACCTTATAGGGGATGTAGGCTATACTAGATATAGGAACAGGCAAGCGGACTGGCAATATGAACCTAACGCGCAAATTTTTACGCTAAACATTTCCCAGTGAAAAACTGGCATAAAGTTGGCTGAATAGACCCGACATAGTCCAGCTATGAGTAACCCACTTCAAAATAACCTTGAATTTTGGTTACATGTTGGTTTTGCCAAAATAACATGCAAGATGTACAGTCTAATATTCCATCATGTAAGCAAAGTAAAAAGTGATTACAAGGTGATTGGTTTAATTTCTTCATTATCTAATTGATGACTTGTCTATTCTTGGGCTATGGTTTAGACGTCTATTAAATTTTCACTGACAGCCCAAATTTTGCCTTGTTTAAGCCTAGACGTCTGGGTTGTGTTCGGACAGCTATTTTTGGACAATTTGGTCTTTTAAGCGCAGAATTGCTTGCTGGGTAGTATGTAAAAATGCTACTTCATTAGCTTCTGTTTGTATTTCCCCATCCCTGTCATAGTATGTCCTGTCTGTTCTTGAGATTTGTGAATAAGGATTTAGTCTAAGTGATTAGGTCCTTTAGCAGTGATGGTTGTCCAGTTCAGGTGAACTAACACTTTGTGTCATCTGTCACCATGGCGATGCCGGTTGCTTGGGATGATGTCGTCGCATTCCGACATCTCCGGCTGCTTTCCCAGCATGTCGTGAGCAAGTCCTAATTTAAAGCGTCAGAATGAATTCATACACACGATCATTAGAGCAGAACATTATGCACATCTAAACTCTAAAACATAAAACACAATTTATATCTGAGTTACTTTTTCAAATTAGTAATGAAAGTTACTTTGTTTTCCCATGTATTGACTGACAGCTCTCCTGTCCACATGTTGAGAGAAATCATGAGTAAGTGCAGAGGCGTTGTGTGTGAAAACATGATGCTTATTGACTGAATATTTTGTGCAAGTGAGATCAGTCAATGCATGCTCACATTAAGTGTTCCTCAAAATGAATAAAAACAGTGAACGCAAACTCAGAATATTATGCAAACATGCAATAAATGTTAAATAACACAAATGTACTTTATGCATTTAATCTCACTTTATTAATCAATGTCTGCTGACCTTCGATGATCCAATTTAGCCATATTAATAAGCTAAAATGACTTTAGATCAAACATTACATTGAAGAGGCTGCGTCCGAAATCGCATACTGTCTTCAATAATACTTGTTTTAAATAAGTAATTACTTCACGACCGCTAAAAAAGCATGCTCTATATATGAATGTAATCTGGACGTACAACATCCTCCATGTTGTCATGATCATGTGACCTACCAGCGTCAGTTACGTACTGTACAGACGTGAATTTATTCACTTTTGGTGTGAAAAGGTATTTACATTTGCCAAAAATATAACTTTTGTTTTGTTTTTGTTGTTAAAAAACAAACAAGCAAGCCCAGCCCAGGTGAGAAAAACTAATGCAAATGTAACGTAACTCAATGCTTTTCATAAATAGGTGCTCTCTTTTACCTCACCAAAATAAAAATAGTTGTAGAAACAGTTTTCTATCAGAAATTATTTCACAGTTAATTACAAAGAAAGGCAAGTTCCTAAACTGCATAGCAACAACCACTCAGAACAGGCAGTGCCACACACATTCAGAAAATGTCAAATCGGGTCTTAAAACTGTGATTTTGTAAGTGTTTATCCCTGGATTAGAGTCAAGACATGTTAGTCAACCTGAAATAGTATTGCTGTATGTGAATGAAGCACTGAGTAAACGAAAGTGAAGGGAGGAACAAATACGCAGGCCGGCTGTTTTCTTGCTTTTATGACTTCTGACATCACCGCGAGCGAGACGGAGAGATGAAGAAGAACACCTGATTAGCATTGTGTTCATGTCCCACTGCGTGACTCTGACTGGCTGCGAGAGGGAGAGAGCGAAGGAACGTGGGAGAGAAGGAAGGAGAAGGACAGAGCGAGAGAAAGAGCCAGATCAGCACTTTCCACAGGCCAGGGCATGGGAAAGAAGAGAGACTGGTGGACCCTGGAGGAGAAACAAAGCAGACACACACACAGACACACACACACGCTAGGCTAATTGCTTCCCTCTCTTTTCATCTCTCTCTCTATTTGCCGACTCTTTGGCCAGGGTTAAAACGGCAGGATGGCAGTGTCAGGAACAACTGTTGTTCTAGGTAAACTCTGTCTTAGTCTCTGTGTCTCAGCGGTTAACAATGCAACAATGTTTCCTGACAGAATAGAGCAAGACTCCTCACAACACATCATGCACCTGTATACATGCATACTGTACAATATATGTCTATATATATATGTATATATATATATATATATATATATATATATATATATATATATATATATATATATATATATATATATATATATACACACTACAGGGCTGTTGAATGCTTGAATCTGATTGGTTGACGAACATTCTAAGTGGTTGATTGGTTGACAGAACATTCTGTGCAATTATTTGAAATTATTCTTGTATATATATATAAAGCTCAGCCAATGCTGGGTTAAATTGTTGATGTTAGATATTTAATTGTTAATCATTTATCTAGTTTTTTTGAAAATCCACTGTAGTGCCATTGAAAGACACCAATAATGTAATAACAATAATATCCATAAATATAATTTTCATTATTCTATAAATGTGGTAACTGATTTCTTCATTTGTACATTTTGTGTGTGTGTGTGTGTGTGTGTGTGTGTGTG
Organism: Vimba vimba; assembly: GCA_022828995.1. Classification (NCBI taxonomy): domain Eukaryota; kingdom Metazoa; phylum Chordata; class Actinopteri; order Cypriniformes; family Leuciscidae; genus Vimba; species Vimba vimba. The sequence continues at coordinate 52,314,753 of CM040818.1, forward strand.
TGTGTGTGTGTGTGTGTGTGTGTGTGTGTGTGTGTGTGTGTGTGTGTGTGTGTGTGTGTGTGTGTGTGTGTGTGTGTGTGTGTGTGTGTGTGTGTGTGTGTGTGTGTGTGTTTTAATTTTTAATTTTATTTAGAAAAAATAGAATAGGATTTTAGTGTTGGCAATTATATTATATAATTTTGGCCATACACTACTGTTCAAAAGTTTAGGGTTAATCTTTTTTGAAAGAAATTAATACTTTTATTCTGCAAGAACACATTAAATTGGTCAAAAGTAACATTTATATTGTCATATACATTTACAAAAGACATGTATAATGTTACAAAAGATTTCAATTTCAAATAAATGCTGTTCTTTGAGGCAGTGTGGAGAGAATTTTTTCTCCACACTGCCTCTTAGATGTTCCACCTTGGACCGAAGAGCACCCAAATCAAACTCAAAAGGAATTGAGCACGCCATCCATCTTGAATCAAAATGCTGTTCTTTTTTTAACTTCTATTCATCAAAGAATCCTGGAAAAAATGTTTCACAGTTTCCACAACAATATGAAGCATCTCAAAAGTTTTCAACATTGATAAAAATCAGAAATGTTTCTTGAGCAAAAAAAACTAAAATCTTACCGACACTAAACTTTTGTGTATAAAGATTTAAGACAAACAATTTCTTACGAACAAACATTGTGCAAATTAATTACTAAATATTCGTATACTTTTATTTGGAAGTTGCATTCAAACTCAATAATATGAAAGGGTTTTAAAGGGCTTTATACTTTTTCAAACATTAGAGGAAAAAGTGGAGAGTGATGCACACACACACACATACACACACATCAGACTGTCTCAGACATGAGATGTGTGTGTATGCAGCAGTAATGGTCATTAACTAATGCATGGTGGGAGTGTGTAAGGCAAAGTGAGCTTTGGGTCAGGAGGCACTGATGCAAACACACACACCAGACCAGCCCTCTATCATCACATCATCTATCTCTGTCACGCTGCGTGCCAGCATGACCACACACACACACACACACACACACACACACACACACACACACACACACACAAGCAGTGGGGTTCGAGTGTGTAAACCTTCTGTAGCAGTTAAAGTAATGTTTGAAACTCCAGTGGTGCAAGGACAGATGGAGATATCTGGGATGCTGTGTCCTGAGGTGAATGTTCAGTGATCCCGTTTCCTCGGGATGAATTGAAAGAGAGAATGGATTGGTTTTGTTTAGACTCATTCGCACTAACAGCTATTTTATCACTGGAGTTCACCAAGTTGGTCAGTAGTTTGTTTTTCTGGAGTTGGATGGATGATTGAGTAATGGAAATGTTGAGGATTTGATGGCAAAGAATGTGAGAATAAGGAATCAGGAATAAGTTTTCTTTCCGTAAAAAATGGATGCACTTATATATAAATACAGTGATGCATAATGCATGAATGTGACAGAATATCAACAATGTCTGACACGATTTTCCACACATTTGTGTTACTCTATATCTCTCTATGTTGGCAGCTGTTCCTTTTCACAAAGGTTTTCTTTCTTTCTTTCTTTCTTTCTTTCTTTCTTTCTTTCTTTCTTTCTTTCTTTCTTTCTTTCTTTCTTTCTTTCTTTCTTTCTTTCTTTCTTTCTTTCTTTCTTTCTTTCTTTCTTTCTTTCTTTCTTTCTTTCTTTCTTTCTTTCTTTGATTCAGGGACACCTTATCTTTTCCTCTCATCTCTTTCTTTTTATCCTCACTTTGTTTTCTGGAGGCAGCTGCTTTTCTTCTCCATCTCACCCCTTCACTGCACTCCCTCATCCCATAGGCAGGCCTCAGACGTGTCCAGCTCATTCAGACACAAATCATTGAGCTTTACAAAGGAGAAAAGGGCCCATTAGTCTGACTTTAATTAATCCCAAACTGTCTGTTGTGACCTCTGTGTGTGTAGAACAACTCACGGACAGATGTATGGATGGACGGATGGATGGATAGATAGAGAGATAGACATGGATGGATGGACAGGCAGACGGACGGATGGACATAGATAGATAGATAGATAGATAGATAGATAGATGGATGGATGGATGGATGGATGGATGGATGGATGATGGGATGGATGGATGGATGGATGGATGGATGGATGGATGATGGGATGGATGGATGGATGGATGGATGGTGGGATGGTGGGATGGATGGATGGATGGATGGATGGATGGATGGATGGATGGATGGATGGATGGATGGATGGATGGATGGATGGATGGATGGACAGATAGACAGGGAGTTGTTTGGTAAGAAAATTGAGAGACGTTCCCGAGGCAAGTGATTGATTGTCCAGCTGAACATTGTCATTACAGTGTTGGCACTAGCACTAGCATTAGCACTAGCACCTTCATTACTCACACTCTCATTAGGCTGCAGGGAGCGTCCACTGTCATTTTATACACTTTAACCTAATACGTCCACTGAATATGAAGCATGCACTTGTATCAGCTATGCTTCCACTTCTGTTAGCTCGGCACAGGCAATGTTGTGCTGGACAAATACGCAGAACATGAAGTAGTCTGCAGGTTTCTAAAGTGAAGAGGCTTTTAGTTCTGTTGAGTGGACTGAATTTGAACTGTATTTGTTATACATTTAAATGACTTCTAATCACAGTACAGAATTATTCACCCATTAGTTCTGCATTTTCACATTATAGTTTACAAAGTTTTTATAGTTTACAAAGTAGCATTAAAAATGTGGGGTCGGGTAAGATATTTAAAATGTTTTTGAAAGAACTCTTGCTCACCAAGACTGTTTATTTGATTTAAAAAATACAGTAGAAACAGTAATATTGTTAAATATCATTACAATTTAAAATAACTATTTTAATATATTGTAAAATGTAATTTATTCCAGTTATCAAAGCTGATTTTTCAGCATCATTTCTCCAGTATTCAGAGTCACATGATCCTTCAGAAATCATTCTCATAGAACAGAAAGAAAATGGTTACAATACAATATTACAATTTTTCGCCACAAAGAACCTTCACTAATATTGTAAGTGGAAAAAACAAAGATGAACAAAAATATATGAGACCCCTTGCTGGATAATTAATGCAGCCTCAGTTTTGTTTGTATCTCTCTTGCTCTCTCTCTCTCTTCTTTCTCTCTCCGAATGAGATATGGCAGCGGAGGAGCCAGACTTTTGTTAGGATCCGTTGTGCCTGAAAGCTTTATCGATGCTTTGCGTGAAGTATGAGAGTCTTCCTCTTTTATTTAGCGTGTGAATGTCTTCCCGTAAAATAACCGCGCCATAACTTCTGCCCGCTCTCTTGTTCTCCCTCCCTAACACTCGTTCGCTTTCCTCCACGACTCCATCTCCAGCTGATTGGTTGATGTATGGTGTTATTCAGAGAGATGCAAAAACCACATAACTCACCCTGACGGCGCTTATATAGGAGAGATAGTGAGGCGTAGGAGATCTCGAACCAGTTGATGTCCCCGGTGGGCCAATGTGTCTGTGTAACTTTTGTTGAAGGCTGGGCTCTTGGCAGACTGGCATCCCTGAGCGCACGCACTCAAACACACATCAATATCACCCATCAGGAGTGCCCTTCACACCCTCCGTCCTCGGAGATGGGCTTTATGGTTGTGCAGTGGAGACTGAAGACAGAAAGTGCTTGTGTATCACCGCTTCCCTGTGTGTGGCTTTCAAAGCGTGTCACGCTTAGAGGCTGACAAAGACGGATCTGCGGGGAGTTTCCCACACTCCCAAAATCAAAGGAGATGAAGGAAACGTGCCTTATCGGAGCAGAATAAGCGGGTTTAATCTGTGAATGTCGTTATTTGCCGCCTCTTTGCTTTTGTGTGCAGCCTTTAATGCAAAAGCAGTGATTTGTGTGTCGGCAGCCAGACTCTGTGCCATGTAGCTGAATGTTAAAACTGTAGTTTGGCCCCTCAGGGCCTCACCTTCAGAACTGATCAATGGACACTAGCAAACAGAGGGAAAGACTGAGAGAGAGAGAGAGAGAGATCAGACTATTTCTGCAGTGTTTTACATAGGGAGTGCTGAGAGGAATTGGGAGTCGCACAAAGTGAACGTGTGTGGAAAAAAAGAGTAACAAAAAGGAGAGAAAGGCTGAACACTAATGTTCAAAAGTCTGGGGTCGGCAAGATTGGTTTATGTTTTTGAAAGAAGCGTCTATTATGCTCACCAAGGCTGCATTTATTTAATCAAAAATACAGTAAAAACTAAATACTTTTTTTTTTCGATATTCCACTTTAATCATTCTACTGACTTTGCAACTACATGTCAACTAATTAGAGTATTAGTCAGTATTATTAGTCATTCTCATTAGAGTATTAGTAGACTGTCTGCTTCATTTCTGCTAACACTTTATTTTGATGCTTCTTAACAGACACTTTGCTATAAGTAACTCGAACGTCTAACCCTAACCTACAGTAAACTAATACTCTAATGAGAGTTAGTTGACATGTAGATGCAGTGTTACTTGTAGTTAGTAGAGTGTCTAAAGTGGACCATCAAAAAAAAAGTATAACCAAGCATTAAAATATAATATAATTTAAAACAATGATGATTTTGTGCAAATGAGCCCCGCCTCCACTCACTCACTCAGCTCAGAGATCCACTCGTTGACGATCACACGTTGATCTGATTGGTTACAAGGTAGTTTGTGACGTCAGAAACACCAGCGATTTCAAAGCGTGTTTTTGAGACTGTCTTTGTTTCACTGCAGTTTTAAAGAGAAAATACTCAGCAATGGTGTCGACTTATGAATTTACACATGGTTTGTCTTAAAGCATATTAAAAACACCACATAGACATATAAACAACATTAAAATGTCTTAAACACATGTTAGTGTTATCTTTTTCTGTCTTTAACCTTCACAAGGTTTCTCTAGGCTCTAAGCTCTGCATTACTGCCACAACAATAGACACTTTACCTGTCATCTGTGCTTTTAATGGGATTGCTTAATATTTAATGAGCAGTCTGTGTTTACACATAAAATCCACCTCAAAAAACCTCTGGGTTATTATTGTAGAAGTTTTCTTGAAAGTTGTAGAGAACACACACAACTTCCACAAACAGTACCATGGTATTTTGATACAATATTAAACCATGCTACTGAATGATTACCATATTCATGTACCATAATGTTACACAGGCCAGTTTTATTACATACATAAACAATTTTTTTAATCTAGTATTACTTTCTAGTACGGTGTTCTGCATCGCATTCTACCAAGAGTTTAGATAATGTTGAACCATTTCACTGAACTCTTATGTGGTCATCTTGTTATCTTAAGGTACTAATATTCACCCTTTTTGGGGGTAAATAAGGTACAAACATGTCATTTTGAAAGGGTACCGCCCCAGTAACAGCTTTATGAGAGTGTTAGTGCTGTAAACTCTGAGAAAAGGAGTAGGTACAAGAAAGAGAAGCCCTGAATGTTTAATTCCTGTCATTTCTCCACAGTCCATTGTCCAGTACAGACAGAAACAACTTCATCTCCCCGATGTGCTTCGTAAACACGGATGGTTATATAAGTTTGTCTGTTTACTGGAACGTTCTCTGTCTTTCTCTCAGAGCCTCAGCTGAAAGGTATCGTCACCCGTCTGTATTGTCGGCACGGCTTCTACCTGCAGATGTTACCCGATGGCACCTTGGACGGCACAAAGGACGAAAGCAGCTCCTTCTGTAAGTGTGTGCTTGTAGATTCATGGGTGTGTGTGTGTGAATCTGTGCGTGTGCTCAAATCTTCTTTGAACACATGTTTTAAGAGCTTTAAAAAAATCTGGTTAACCTTCCCTGAACTCACTATCACATTACATCCCACAGATTATAATGGGAAACAAACATTAAAGTGTGCCAGGTCTCTCTCTCTCTCTCTCTCTCTGTCTGTGTCTCTGATACCTTGCCCTCCTCACAGCAGTGTAAACCCGCATCTTTTCACATCATGTTCAGGAGGATCTTTCATTCAGAGGTTGCTCTATCATTGCTCAGGAGACCAGACGGAGAGATGCTTTGGGCAAACTTTAGAACTTAAGAATTTGCTCTCTTTCAATTCTGGTGGAATGCTCTCCCCATCCGGAATGCAGGATCCCTGGCAACATTCAAAAGACAGCTGAAAACCCCTCTCCTCCGTGAGCACTTAACCTCATACAAAAAAAAAATAATAATAATAATTTAAAAAAATCTTCCCTTTTCCTTTAAATCCTCGCTTATTGGGCTTATGCTACTCTGAACAATGCCTGAACTTCGTATTTTTGAGCACTTCTTGTGTTGTTTTTTGCCTCTTCACGATGACTCGCTTAATTTAGTCCTATAATTTGTAAGTCGCTTTGGACAAAAGCGTCTGCTAAATGACTAAATGTAAATGTAAATGTAAATTCATGAATGTGAATTTGGATTGAATTCACCACACCCTCATAAAGCTGAATTAGAATTTGATTTGAAATGACTCAGAGAGGAAATGACTGAATTGTGATATGAAAGGTGCTTTCCAGTTGTGACATTCTTCTATCTATCTATCTATCTATCTATCTATCTATCTATCTATCTATCTATCTATCTATCTATCTATCTATCTATCTATCTATCTATCTATCTATCTATCTATCTGTCTGTCTGTCTGTCTATCATTTGATCTATCATTCTGTTGTTCTTTCTATCATCTATTTATCTATCTGTCTGTCTGTCTGTTTGCCTATCTATCTATCTATCTATCTATCTATCTATCTATCTATCTATCTATCTATCTATCTATCTATCTATCTATCTATCTATCTATCTATCTATCTATCGTTCGAATCGTATTGTTCATTCGATCTATCGTTCTGTTGTTCTTTCCATCCATCCATCCAGCCATTCAAACTTTACAGTTTTTCTCCATTGGTTTGGACCATTTCTTGAAACAGAAATTACATTCTCAAAACTCTAAGATCATTTGGCAAAATAGTCTTACAGTTCAGCACAACACTATAGCTCACTTGCAAAAGCTCATATCTCTCCCAAAACTGCTTCAAAACTAAATTTGTTTCCCATATAAAGAGTCAGTGCCACGAAAATGGCAAAGATCCTTCTCAATTGCTTTGGCTCATTTCTTGAAACAGACCGGACGTTCTCAACACTCTTGGTGCTTTTGCCAAAATAACGTGGATGGTTCAGCACAACACCATGGTTCACCTGCAAAAGCTCATACCTCTCCCAAAACAGTTCACTCATGTGTCAAAACTAAATTTCCTTCTCATCTAAACAGTCAGTGCCCCCAAAATGCTTCTTCCCTTTGGCATTGTGTAAGCACTGCAAGGCAAAATGTTTAGATGTTTTGTCACTATGGCAGAGGACCATTGAAATATCCCTCATGTCCACCTTTCAGTCTTAGCCCAGTCCTTCATTGACAATGGCTACTGTACTGTTTTTTGTCTAGCTAACAGAATACAGTTGTGTATAAAACTGAAAAAAAGAAATAGGATTTTAGGGTAAGAGTAGCCTCCAAGGTTTGACATCACACATTGCACTCATACTGCCAAGGAAATTGTAACGATTATCATTCACACACATAAAGTAACTTCCACACATCAGAGTAAAAAGAAAATGTATACAGCATAATATACTGTAATATAAACACAAACAAAAAACAATGAAAATTATATGCAGCCTACAGTGCTGTAAATAAAGCTGGAGTTACACAACTAACAGTTCTTCACTGGTCGTTGTCCTCACCCTCCTGGCCACCGTCCTCACCCTCACCCTCCTCATCCACACGCTGCTGTCTGTCTGGCCACAGATTCTCATCCACATCACAGCGTATATTCTCCCTTGCGATGCAACGAGGGAAGAAACGGCGTGCATGTCGCAACCATCCCCTACACTGATCTCCTGTAATATCCTCACACGCAGCGTCCATTGCATGGAGCAGGGAGCTCTGATCTTGAGCCCGATGCTCTTTAAACAGACCGGACGTTCTCAACACTCTTGGTGCTTTTGCCAAAATAACTCTCTACCTCCAAGCAGAGAAATACTCCTCAATAGGATTGAGGAAAGGAGAGTAAGGTGGTAGGAACACCATGACCATCCTTGGATGAATAGTGAACCAGGCCCTGATGAGCGGGCCACGGTGGAAATTCACATTGTCCCATACAATGGCATATTGTGGTAGGTGAGGCCCTACGAGACCTCTCTCATTTTCAGGGATCAAATCAAAATGAAGGCAGTCCAAGAAGATGAGGAGCTTCTGTGTATTGTATGGGCCAAGACTGGGGATGTGAGTGGCCACACCATTCTCAGATATGGCAGCACATATAGTTATATTGCCCCCTCGCTGGCCTGGGACATCCACCGTGGCCCGGTGGACAATAATATTATATATTCTCTCTTGGACTTGGATTATATACACTCTCTTGGAGGTGGAGAGTGTTTGAGCATAATATTCATGGTATTATGTTCTTGACTAATTTTGACAATTGAACAGACTATTGTGCATGTGATGACTTATACAATGTAGACTGAGAATCAACAATCAGTTTAGATCAACAAGATCTATTCACTTGGAATTTGTGCTAAATGTAGGCTACCTGTACTTAATCATTTGCAAAGATGTACTGAGACATTGAGACATGTACTTAGACATTTGCAATTTGATGAAATGAATGAGAAATTCAATTCTGTTGTGAACAATTGCCAAGTGGTTTGGAGGTTTGTCCATGTTGTTTTGAGAATGTCATTTCTGTTTCAAGAAATGAGCCAAACCAATGGAGAAAAACTGTAAATCTTTTTAAAGAGGCACATGTGAGATGACTCGGCTCTTTTTCTTTTTCTTTGGAATTGGAAAGATCTCAGTTTGCTCTTTGTTTAACGTCACTGGAGCAGAAGAGTATAATTTCAGATATTAAAGAGATCTCATCTGTTACTGTTCCCGTCCTGATGTACAGTATGGGCTCTTCTAAAATACGCAGCAGTCTCCTCATAATTTACATGTTCCCCTCATGAGACGCATTTCTGAGCACAGCCAAACAGATGCCCCGTAATGTCTTTTTAATATGAGAACGTAATAAGCAAAATAAAACAGTTCAATCCCACAAGGTTTTCACACTTTTTACTGCAGACGTCTTGAAAACCTTCCAGAGACAAAGCCGTTATGTCAGTCGATAAAAGGGTTTTCGTAAGTGTTTCTGTCCACGCATAAATCTTGCATAGAAGTCATTTAACAGTGCCTTGTCGGCTGATTCGGTGTGCGTCAGGTAATGTGTAAGTGTGTGTTCGCTGGAGTGGGTTTGACAGAGGGGAACCATCTGGGAACAGCTGTGTGGATGCTGAAGGAGACAAAGTTAAATAACTTTTTATAGAGCTACTTAAAAGGTGAAAGAAAGAGAAAGCAAGCAAGCGGCAGAGCTGTGTGATTGCTGTCTAGCCTTTATGGTTATTATATATGGATTGTGCACTGAGGTGAGAGAAAGGTGAAATTGCTATGCTAACTGAAGCACAGTTTGCTTTGTTTCCTCAAATTAGGGCTCATCTGTTCAGGTGAAAGGTGTGTGGGTCAGGATTTGCCTGCATTCTAGCAGTTTCTAGACCGTATAAAGAGAGGCTTCATCCCAAACTTTCAAACTCATACTTGAAGGTAGTTCATCATTTACTCAGCCTCAAAAAAACGGATATTTTGATGAATGTTTCAGCATTTTTTGGTCAACTGAGTAAAAGTTAATGTGTACACCTGTTGCATTGCCAGGTCTATTTGAACCATGTGGAACGTAAGCTTATAAAAACAGTCATAACTTAATCATTTTAAACTATACCTGATCAGTAACTAAAAAGTGAATGTGCAAAATGTTTATGTTTTTATCATGCAATTACTTCATTCACTCCCTTACAGCAAAAAATAATAATATTTTCATCAATATTTATAAAAAAATTGATTTAGAAATTTATAAGAATATATAATATGAAAATTACCAGTATGAACTCCATTGACTTCAGTGGATTTAAGTAAATTCTTATGAACATGACTGCTCAAAACAGATTCAATTTATGAAAACTACACATTCGTTTTCTAACAAAACATCAAAACAACATCAGTATTACTCTGAAATGTTTTCAAACAAAATATATTCATTTTACTTGCATAAACTTTTACTTTCAGATGAAAAAGGCCTGAATTTCTTTTTCATGCTGCAATGGTTCATCAATAGGTGGAAGCAGAATTAATTTTTTTTTTTTTTTTTTTGGTCTATTAACTTTTAATCTATGAAATATAAATAATTAATCATAACATAGGATTAATTAATTATAAATATTTAGATCAGCTGCAAGAATTAACTTGATAGCAGAATTAATATCTAACCTGTTCGTCCAGCGAACACTCAGTGTTAATTGTTTATTAATCCTGAAAAATGTTCATTTCCAGTGTGTGGAATAAATATCTTTATTACTGTACAGTATTACTCAGAGCATGTAGCCAAAATCTGCACGATTAGCGACTCCAGTATTTGAGCACTAACCACACACAACTTTACGTGTGACACAAACAAGACTTTATTACCTCGACTAAACATTTAGACTAAAAACTAGACTGATCTAACATACACACACATGCAGTTTAGCAGTGGAAAGAGAGCTGAAGCAGAATACAGGAAAGCAAGAAGTTATTGCATTGTTTGAAATTGAATGTATCAACTAGTTTGATATTTGCCTGTCTCGCCCATTTAAATAAAACTGTCCTGATGCAATTTACCGAGGCTAGTTGATCTTTGCTGATGTCGTCTTGATGAGAGAGAACCAGTTGGAGTCAGAGGATGTGTGTGCTCATTTCCCTATTTTGGTGTGGGTGTTCACATTTGCTGTGTTACAGGGTCAAGAAAGAGCAGTGGACACTGACAGGCTGAGCTAACAGATCTTGACTACACACATGCATCTCTCTCTCTCTCTCTCTCTCTCTCTCTCTCTCTCTCTCTCTCTCTCTCTCTCCGTCTGTCTCTTTGACTGAGGTCAGATGTTATAGGTTTGCCCTCTCATTAGCACTGAGGGGGTCTCGCTAAAGCTTCTCTTTATGCACCACACTGCGGCATATGCTAATAACACCCAAAAACTGCCAAATCAGCATGGAGAGAGAATAAATAATTAACATGCTCTGATTCATATCTGGAAGCCCTCTGTTGTAATGATATACAATTCCATCATTAAATAGGCAAACAATTGGATTTTATGCTCTGATCCATGCTGATAGAATGGCTTTGGAAACTTCCATATTAGGTTTCAGAACCTTTATTTTTAGGAATGTATAGCCTTCCCCTCTCTTGTACTCGCCTCAGAACCAGACCTGACCTGGACGCCTTCATAACTCAGTTTGTACATATTAGCTCTTGCAAACATGCCCTGTAATTTTCATCCAAACTAATGAAAACAACTGCAGTCTAATTTATCACAGTTTATTGCAAGGTGAGCAGCAAAGAATAAGTTGAACAAGGTTAGTAAACTCTGTGATAGATGTATCCTTTCTGTGGTGAACTAATGGTTAGAGTTCATGTTCTCCACTTCATCTACTTCAAGGTAAAGCCTAAAGAACATTCTTTCTTTAAAGGGGCTCTATGTAGAATTCAGAAAGCCTTGTTATTAGTGACACCGGTGGCCGTTCAGTGAACTACAGCCAGCAACTTGTCACTCGTGCTCGGACTCATGCACACGTAACGTACAAGAGACTGAATGTGATTCAAGTCTCAATCACAGTGAAGTTTATTTTCGTTCTTTACTTAGAAGTAAAAAGAAGTTGTAAATACCTTTGCTGTGATATACTGTTAACAAACATGCCAACGCCGTTCACGCCACTGAGAGCGACGTTTAGATGAATATAGAAATATGTTCTGCACACTTTCCTCTCAGTTACAAAATAAACACACAACAACAATGACAGCGGTGAGAAAACATCAGTTCAGAATGCATCTGATCATAGCGATGTGGAAATGTTCACACAAGCTCTGCAATTCACCGACATCATGTCGACAGATGAAGTTATTCAAATTACAGTGTTATGATTGTTTGATTATTATATATTTGAGACTAGACTATATAGATCTGGCTGTGAGACTATAGTTTGAATCAATCCCTTTTCTTTGCATGACACATTGACATTACAGTACAGAATGGCACTTTCAGCATTATCCTGAACATTGTATAAGCATTCGCAAATGTGATTGCTACATGATAATTCTTACATTAGGGCCCTTTAATTTCTTCAAGCAAACTTTGGAGTTTTCCACAGATTAGTTCCAGGTCCCCAGATGGCACAGTGCTTGTCCCGGCAGTTCCCAGAAAAGCCAAAAGAACAGCTGGTTCGGCAGTGATCGGTGCTCCATCATTGGAGGGAAGGGTGGACTGGCAGTCCTTCTCATTTTAATCTTCTCGTCAACAACAAGTTGATTATGTAATGTCTTAATGAGCAAAACTGGAGGAACGACTAGACTCTTGCTCTTGTGTGTGTGTGTGTGTGTGTGTGTGTGTGTGTGTGTGTGTGTGTGTGTGTGTGTGTGTGTGTGTGTGTGTGTGTGTGTGTGTGTGTGTGTGTGTGTGTGTGTGTGTGTGTGTGTGTATTTCACACTCAGCCAATGAACATCTTGAGCTGATCATGCATTTCACCCCTGCTCAAGTACTTACACTTGAAAAGATAAGAGAGAGAAAGAGAGAGAGAGAGAGAGAGAGAGAGAGAGAGAGAGAGAGAGAGAGAGAGAGAGAGTCAGGTGGAGTTGGTTTCTTTGCAACTAAATCTTTCCTTATTACAGCATTTTTCTACATTTCTGCCTTACCTTGTCCTTTACTGAATATCTTCAAGTAAGGAAAATAATAATTAAAAAAAAACTCTGACTTTGGTCAAAGTCTTCACAGAGGACACACGCTGCAAAGTTTTGAGAAGCATAACAGCATTTAAATACAGGAATGATTCCTCTACATTATTGTTCTTCGTGTGGTTGGAATTCTGTTTCAATCTCAGAGTGAAAAAATAAAAAGGGTAATTGTGACTATATCTAACATGTGCAACAGTACTGTGACTTTATTTTTTGCAACTGTGATTTTATATTTCAAATGTTTCTTTATATCTCACATTGTGACTTTATATACAGTTGCAACTTGATTTCTCATAATTGCTATTTTTTTCTTGTAATTGTGACTTTATATCTCAGCACTGTGACTCAGCTACAGTAGCATCCACAATTCAGTTTGTTTGGCCTCTCAAAACATCCTCGTTAGTGTGTGTGCGGCCACACAATATAGACACATGTCCTCCTTCAGGTAGATTGTTGCCATCTCCATTTGATTTATACTTCTCAATTATTGATTACCAAACCAACTGAGGGTTTAAATACACAAGATAATGAGCAACTAAACGAGAAACAGGTGGGACTTATATATAAACTAATGAGTAACTATGGAAACAAGCAGAAATGGGAACAAAAGCAAATGGGCTAAACACAGGAACACAATGTAAATCCTAACGCTTAAAATAATTAATTGGTTTGAGAAGGGTAAACTTAACCCCCTGGGGTCAACGGCATGACCACCTCTCCTTTTTTCTTATTGGTGCGAAAGAGACTGAAAATACTCCATTGATTTTGGTCATACAGACAAGTGTTATAAATTATTTGAAACTGTTAATGTACTACTTTTATTTGTGTACACTCACAATAAAAACAAAATGTTATGCTTTTCGAAGTCCCTTCTGAAACGTGTCAGAAAATGAACTGTAACTCAGCAAATACTTTTCCACACAGACATGAGGGATATGTGATATGAGAGATTAAACAAATTAGTAAAATCAAATTTCTAATTTCTAGTGAGTATACACTTTCTTTTTCTTTTGAGTTCACAAAAACTGACGCATTTGAAGTAATCTGAATTGTTTAATTGTTTTGAGTTTTATGAACTTGTTTCTTTTAATTTAGACAAACTTAAATTTAACTGAAACTGGGCTGGGATTTCCATTTCCCAGCATGCTTTGCCATGAAACTCGAAAGGGAGAGTAAATGCTCAAATTAAGTGTTATATAATGTTGTACAGTGCAAGGAAGTAAATACAAACTAAGGGTGCGTTTACATGACTACAATGAACTAAAATAAACGGTAAAGTTTTTCCTTTGCATTTATTGCATACAGACGACAGTGTTATCAAAAATCAAAGCCGCGAAAACGACTAAAAACGCTGGTTTTTCATGCCAGGCCAGTAGCACTTTTTAAAGAAACACTAAGTGCCTATAGACTGAACACGTAATACGCATGTGCATGATGTTACCATTTTCACAAATTCACGTTTTTGTAGTTTACATGGAGACAATAACGGTATCGTTTTCAGAAACTTGCACTTTGAAACCCGTTTTCAAAATGTTGCGTTTTCAGGCCCCAAAACACCATTGTCATGTAAATGAACGGCCAAACCGCATAAAAGGTTTTCCATTTTTAGTTGAAAATGCTGTCATGTAAACGACCCCTAAATGTCCGGGAAACAAAGCAGAAACAGGAATAAACTGCATTTAACATTAATAATAATATGTAACCTTGAGCACCAAAATCAGCATTTTGTAAGGATCAGAAGAATATATTAAAAATAGAAAAGAGTATGTTAAATTGTAGTAATATTTCACAACATTACTGCTTTATGCTTTTAATCAAATAAACGCAGCCTTGGTGAGGATAATACACCCTACTAAACAGGTTTATATATTATTATTTTTTGTTAATATATTTATATTAATACTACAGTATACAGCTCTCAGAAGAGGAGTGACAACTGTATTTATCTGCAGTGTGTTTATGGCCAGAGGGAGATAAAGAGGGAGAATCTAAAAGAGCAAGATTCTGGCATCTTATTTTGGCACACAGAAAAGGTTAACCAAAGAGAACAAGACAGCGGCGAGAAAGAAAAGATGGTGTGAGGCCAGCGTCTAGACAGAAAGAAAGTTTAACTACAGCTGAAAGAAAGGTTAAACAAAAGGGGAAAAGAACTATGGAATTAGTTTACTTTTATCCCGTAAATGTCCATCTGGTGACGGACATTTTATTTTGAAGCATCTGGCGAATATGGTCAACCAGAGATGAAACATACTTATAGCAAATATCATTTCCTCAGCATTGCCCCCTTAAGAACACTTAAACACTCACAAAGTTTTACTAATGTAATGCCAACATTTAATGACTTCCCTTCAACCAGCCCAGGAGGATGGGAGAAAAAAAGAAAAGCGAGAAGCTCTGAAGGTCTTTAACAGACAGCGAGACGTCAGAGCTGTTGACAGTGCACTGACACAATGCGCTGAGGCATATTGAAAGAAGAAAGGAAGGATTCTCTATGCTAGAGAGAGAGGATGAAGGACAGGCAAGTTTTGTGCCCTGACCCATATCCCATAATGCCGAGCACAGACGGACTTTGACATAGACAGACCTAAGGTTGTCATTCATTTCTTTGTGTCTCTTAAAGCTATAAAATGAGCCTGACTGTCAGTCTTTGGAGTGATGCCTCGGGGTGCAAAGACACCACATGTAAACACACACTCATACACACATAACATGATGATCAAACGCTTCTTCTAGCGGTATCTAATTTCATCATGATGGCGAACATGTTGTTTAATGTCTCAGTGTGTTTGATTGTCACAGTTAAAGGCTTGGTAAAGTTAGTGCCGCTGTCATCATTACGTTTGATGCTGATTTTCAGATCAGAATGACAGTTTTGTGGCTTTTAGTCCATGCGTCTTATAGCTTTTGAAGTCACAGCCCAGTCTATTTCTATAAGTTTACTAAATTCTGCTCACTTTTAGCATATTTACACATGTATCATTATATATTTATTATAATTTATAATCATATAATGGTATATTTATATATATATATATATTTCACAATAACTTTCCCAACACTCCGCTATTATTTTTCAGAAGAAAGTGTTCTCTTGTCCTATCTATTTCTTAGTGTTGTCATCTCAGATTGAATTTTGTTTATTCTTTATTATTATTCTTTATTTATTTATCTTGGTAAAAATATAACTATTCCACTGTCTTGTCTGCTTTGTTGGCACCAACGACACCTATTGAAGCTCCACAAAAGTGTTTTTTTTTTTAATTAAATTAAATTAAATTAATATTTAATTAATATTTAATTAATATTTAATTTTAGTTATTTTCCCTAAGCAATCCACTGTCTTGTCTGCTGGCACCCATGACACCTATTGATGCAGAAGTTTTATTTTATTTATTTGTTTATTTATTTATTTATTTATTTATTTATTTATTCCCTGAGCAATCCACTGTCTTGTCTCTTTTGCTGGCACCCACGACACCTATTGAAGTAAAATGATTTTATTTTATTTTATTTTATTTTATTTTATTTTATTTTATTTATTTTTTTATTTATTTTTTTTTTTTTTTTATTTATTTATTTTTTTTTTTATTTATTTATTTTTTTTTTTCCCTGAGCAATCCACTGTCTTGTCTTCTTTGCTTGCACCCCCGACACCCATTGAAGTAAAAAAATGTTTTATTTTATTTTATTTTATTTTATTTTATTTTATTTTATTTTATTTATTTATTTTTTTTTTTTTTCCCTGAGCAATCCACTGTCTTGTCTTCTTTGTTGGCATCCACAACACCCACTGAAGCTCCACTAAAGCTGTGGACTAAACTGATTGTGCTCGTACATTGTTGCGTTATTTGTCACAGCCAGAAAAGACATTAAAACTGGAACAGAGTGTGAAAGAAAGTCCCTCTTCATTTCAATTCTCTTCATTTCTCTTCATTTCTACTTCTGCAGTCATTAATCTGTTCTCCAGTATTTTTTATGTCTTAAAGTCTGTAAGGTTTCGGGTTCAGATGAGGTCTGCATTGTCATGCCCGCGGTTATCACGACATTAGGAGGGGCTCCTCGAATCTGCACCGCTCCCGTGGAGACACATTGCCACAGGCCATTTGTCAATACTGCTAAAGTCAACATGTCGCTCAAGACGTTTCTCACCAACGGTCCCGTCGGTCAACACTACACACCAAAATAGACACCCTCTCATCCGCAGCGCAAAAGGCTCGTGCAACCGTCCCGGTGTCATGCGCACGCCTCGAGCTAACATCCCAGTTTAGGAAACACTGGAAATCCTTTTGGCTACGGCTGGCAGAGTGATGGTTGAACAAAGGACGAGGTGGAAGGAGATTTCACAGTTTCTCTTTAAAACCTCACAGAATCTGAAAGCTCATTTCACCGGGGGGTCTGTAATGTCAGGAGCTTTCTGCTGAAACTCTCAGTTTTGGAGGAGTGTGTGTTACCTCAGGTGCACTGAAGAGAAATTCTCCTTTCATAATGTGCTGAAAAAAGAGATATTGAAAATCGTTCATCATTTATTACAGCGAAATTTCAAAGTGTCCACGCTGATGATTAAAATCTCTCTCTCTCTCTCTCTCTCTCTCTCTCTCTCTCTCTGAATTGCAGTGCTGTTCAACTTGATTCCTGTGGGTCTGAGGATAGTCGCCATCCAGAGCACTAAGTCAGGACTCTACATAGGCATGAACAGCGAGGGCCACCTCTACACATCAGTAAGCACAAATCATATTCATACAAACCAATCTTATCGTATCATGTTAAAGATGCCAGCGACACACAGTGGAGGCCAGATGTCTGAGACCACGAATGAAAAAGCTTTTACTTTTCTAAATCAATACAGTTGCAAATTATCAGCATAATAATTTCATTGTTGAATTGAATTGAAAAAATTAACATGAATTAGCATTTGGTTTGTCGACCTTTTGTTTTAATGACAGCAGCATTGAGCTTTCACAGGTTTTATTTATCATAAACATATTATGTCTTGTTTAGAAATGAATCCGCAGTAAAATTAAGCGAACGAACAGTGTCTTACTGACGCAAATAAAGCAAATCAATAAATTTGTTAATCCACGCTTTCTTAATGTTAGGATCACAAGGAAGGCAATGCTAAGACTGTGTTTTTCCGCAACTTGGCACTTCAAAACGTCTGTAATCCTCAGAGGCGTCTCTATGGTTTTGTTTAAGCAATCCTATGTTTGCGTCTGTCTCGTATTTACTACTACAGGACATCAGTGGGCGTGGCTAAAGAGGAAATGATGTAGAAGTGGGCGTCGATCTTCTTTTGTCACACTATGACATCATAATGTGACAAATTCCAAAACGAGTCGTTTTCTAAGCTTGGTTTCAATTAAAAGCGGTATTTGGACTAATGAGGAAGTTTTGAGTTCTGAAACTTACAGGATATTTTTATAGTACAATGACCTCTATGTCAAAAGATCAAGGAAAATTCTTTGCATAAAAGTTTTCAAAATCCTAAAAAAAAAAAGTTTTTAATGAGGTCTCAGACACTCAAAGAAACTTGACACATTTTTGATGCTCTTTGATTATGTATCAGGTGCTACTAATGAAGTTAAGTGCTGTGCGTTTGTCCTCAGACTGTGAGTGTGAATACTGTTGGCCTCGGTTCTCTGTGACACACTCCATTAGTCTGGCCTATTTCTCTCCAGCAGATAAACTCTGGTGAGCAAGACAAAAGATGCAATGCTTTGCAGGGTAAAGCGGCAGTTCTTCTTTCTTCTCTATTCACTCACTCTCGTTTGGAGAAGAAAAGAGTATTGCTTGCTTTCATCTTTGAAGTAGATCATAACACTCTTCAAAGTGTGGTGATGAGTCTAAGAGAGGCGAGGGCTCTGTAATGTACTGTGGCTCCATAAAGTGCACTAAGGGCTTTATGTAAGAATTTTAATGTATTAATCGCGTTTTTATTGCCAATGTGGGAACAGCAACATAAAAAAATAGTCCTTCCTAGACTTCCTAGGTTGTCTATGAAAGCCTATAGACTCATTTGTATGAGAAGGACGTTTTTGCCAAAAAAATGAGACGTTTGAAGCGAATGCTTGTACAATGTTCAGGATAATGCTGAAAGTGCCATTCTGTACTGTAATGTCAATGTGTCATGCAAAGAAAAGGATTAATTCAAACTATAGTCTCACATAGCCTGTTTAATATAGTCTATAGACTCAAATATATAATAATCAAACCATCATAACACTGTAATTTGAATAACTTCATCTGTCGACATGATGTCGGTGAATTGCAGAGCTTGTGTGAACATTTCCACATCGCTATGATCAGATGCTTTCTGAACTGATGTTTTCTCACCGCTGTCATTGTTGTTGTGTGTTTATTTTGTAACTGAGAGGAATGTGTGCAGAACATATTTCTATATTCATCTAAACGTCGCTCTCAGCGGCGTGAACGGCGTCGGCATGTTTGTTAACAGTATTTCACAGCAAAGGTATTTACAACTTCTTTTTACTTCTAAGCAAAGAACAAAAAGAACTATCGTATGTCGGGTCATTGAATCACGTTCAGTCTCTTGTCTGGTGTCACTAAAAATAACCTAAACAGTGAGATAAACCATTTCAAAATGATTTATATCAATTATCACATAAATTACTCAATAAGTGACATAATTTGTTATACAACCCTCTCACGTACAGTATCCTTCTCTCACACACTGGAGCACAAATGCACTTTCTATCTCTTTTTCTCTTCTCTTGCAAGGAGAGCATCTGTAGAGAATGTGTCTCCTCATGGGAAGAAACACGACCCATTTTCTACAGGGGGAAATGACCGTACCTGAAAAAAAGAGAGAAAATCCCTATCCTAGAAAACCTCATGCAAGGCGACCTCTTTTTCTTTTCTCCAATCTCTGCTTTAGTCTGAGGCACTCAAACCGCTCTGCCTGTGCCCTAACTTTTATCTTTTTTCAAGCATGATATTTTAGACCAAAGAGACTAGTGTGAAGCCATGCAGCGAAGCATGCCACAAAAAACAATGCAAACACGAAAACAGGAGACAGCTTTCTCCTGAGCTTCAAAATAGTCTAAAACAATAGAACCAAAACATATAAGCTATGTTTCCATCCACCTATTTCTGTGTGCATTTTGGGATATTGCATCAAAAACTGCTGGATGGAAAAGCCAAGATGTGCATAAATTCTAAAAATGCGCATAAAAACATTTGCTCTCGTTTGAGTCGGATACATTTTTAAGAAAACATGCGCATGAACTACGATGGAAACACATTTACTGAATAATTTTCTAGATGCACAACAAAAAATTCATGTGACTTTGCGTGATGGGACGGCATATAACCAGTAATGGGATGGGACTATAACCAGCGGAGCGATCTCATTGCACTGCATCTGAAATGCTGTTTTGGTTGTTGTGAAATTCTTGTTAAATCTCGTCAAAGTGGTCCGGTATAATTCCCTCCCAGAACTCTCTTACACGACAGCGTTCCCAAACAGCAGCATCCGCCTCCGAAAGCAAGAGAACACATTGATTGTATTTCGTCGGCACGTAATTTATTATATGCGAAAATTATTATATACAGTGGCTTTTCCTAGTTTTCTTAGTGATATTTAGTGTCAGTTTATCAGGAAGTGACTATTTTGTTCTCTTCGACTTAAAAAGAGAAAAAGAGGAAATATTATTTCCATCCAATCCTGAGATTGCGCAGAAAGAAAGGAGAGTTCCACCTCCTTATCAAGGAGCTGCGGGATTATCCCGAGCGATTCAAACTTTACTTCAGGATGTCAGTGGCTCAGTTTGATGCTTTGCTAGCGACACTGGAGCCACATATTAAAGGGTTAGTTCACCCAAAAATGAAAATTCTGTCAGTAATTACTCACCCTCATGTTGTTCCAACCCCGTAAGACTTTCGTTCATCTTCGGAACACAAATTAAGATATTTTTGATGAAATCTGAGAGCTGGATCACTCCTCCATAGGCTTCTATGTAACTGAAACTTGCCGACTCAGAAACGTTAGTAAAGACAATGTTTAAAATAGTCCAAGTGACTACAGTGGCTCAACCTTAAGTTTATCAAGTGACGAGAATACTTTTTGTTCGTAAAAAAACACAAAAATAACAACTTTATTCCACTATTCATTTTCTTCTGTGTGGGTCTCTGAGTGAGTTCACGTAGTGTAACAGCGCAACGTCAGAACGTAGGCTATTGGCCAGCATCACACACATGACCAGCGTCAGCCAATAGTGAGCCTACGTTCTGACATTCTGAGTGAGACAGCTCTCAGATTTAATCAAAAATATCTTAATTTGTGTTCCAAAGATGAACGAAAGTCTTACGGGGTTGGAACAACATTTTTGACCAATTAAAAACACGACCACCAATTCCCGTGAACCAATTCTGGATTTTGGCATTCGCTTTTATGGTGGCTCTGAATTGTCAAAACACCTCTCAAAATGCTTGCTACTGATACGAAAACGCAGAAAATTGAACCTGATCCAATTTTTTTATGACGGACAAAAGTATCGGAGGCAGTGTGTAAACGTGATTGACACAACATGAGGTCGCATTGATTTTTTAATGTGTGAAAATTTCAGATGAGAATTTCAGACTCAGTGTGCAAGGACCTTTAAGCAAGTGGTTTGTTGTTGTTGTCATCAGGTTGTGCACTTTATTGGTCTTTGATTTGATGGTTGTCGTTGGAGAAATCTCGCTACAGAACTGTGCGTCAAATCTTCTGACACTGCCAGAAGTTTGTCAGAGGTAAAACTGGATCGCAGTGGTCATTACTCAGCTGTTGTAAACATGTCAAACTAGCGATCAAAGACTTCGGATTAGAGGAATCTTTTAGGATTTACAAAATTTGTCTCAGACGGCAAAATCGTGGCCAAAATCATGCAGTTTGAAATCGGAGCAAGTTTGTATGTTTGTGTGTGTGTTGCTCTCTCTGTCACACATACCTGCCCTAAACTCTGAGCTTATCAATAATTCATGTTTTCCAGTGGCTGACAAACTCGGACGCGGCTCTCCACTGGGACTAAATCACTCACTCACACACACACACACCTACAGCCTCTCTCTCTCTCTCTCTCTCTCTCTCTCTCTCTCTCTCTCTCTCTCTCTCTCTCTCTCTCTCTCTCTCTCTCTCTCTCTCTCTCTCTCTCTCTTCTTCATGCTCGTTCAACTTCTACTACCTCAGCCATTCTCTCTTTCTGCATTCCTGGAGTTCTCTCCTTCTCTTTTTACCATCTTTATTTATTGCCACCCAACCAGGGTCAGCTGCATTTGTTTCCATAACATTACCATAGAATCATCTTTAGGGAAACTAGATTGTACATGTTCAAGGGATGCTTGCTTTGCAAAGTCACCAGCACAATGCTAGTTTTGCCAGCATGTTCCTAAGATTTTCAGTGTATTTTTTTATTGCACATGGTACTGTGGACACAAGTGGACACTGATGAAGACTCAGAATGAAAGAGGTCTCACTCAGAGGTCTTTCCCATGATCCTCTGCTCAGCTGTCTCGTGAACGTGCGTTTGTGGTGAAGCATGATTATATACCGCAGTAATCATCTCTCTCATCTGACAGAACGGTGACGTTTGGGAGGAATATGGAGAAGTTGAATGGTTCACGGGGGATGGAGGGATAGGGATGGAGGAGTACAGGCCAGCGGGGGGTCTCACCGCAGGAACAAAGGCCTCCATCATCCATAGGAAGGAATAGAGAGATGGATTGACAAGAGAAGGCATGCAGAGCAGAGCCCTTGGGGTTGCGTTCATCACTCCATTTTTTTTTTTTTTTATCATCTCTCTTGATCTTTCATTCTCTCTTTATTCTCTATTCTTCGGTTCTGTCATTGTCCAGTGTTTTGATTCCTTGTTAGCTTCCTCTCGTGCTCTCATCTGTCGTTTCTCTCTGGGGTTAGATCTGCTGAGAGTTGTATGTAAAGGTTAAGGTGTTTGGAAAACTCAGTGTCATTGCTGTGTGCTGCATGTGTTACCTGTAGGCGACCACTGGAAATTGCTATCCGATAAAAATAGTGCTTTGTCTCTGTAACCTGACCCATTTTTTAAACTCGACACACAGTGGAAGCCCTCCTGGGCCAGGAACACAAAAAGAGAGGGAGAGAGAAGGTGGGAATGAAACAGCACACACACACACACACACACACACACACACACACACACACACACACACACACACACACATCAGTGCATATTTGCACTGATAGAGGTGACCTGACAGAATTGGGGCAGATTTTGTTGAACTGACCAGTTTTTTCATGACAAAGTTTTAAAAGTTACCTGGAATGAAGGTTTAAACCTTTTAATATGGTGACCGTAATATATCACACATTTGAAGCGTACAGTCTTCTTTCCATTTCCGTCTCCCTTTCCTTCCTACCTCATTATCTTCCTCTTCTCCTTCTTCTTTCCCTTTCCCTTGCATTTACCTACCTTTTCTGTTCCTTTCTGTCCCCGTCTTTCTTTTGCCCTTTCCATCTTCCTTCTTGCCCTTTCCATTTTTTCTGCTCTATTTCTTTTTGTATCCCTCTTTTCCATTTTGTTTCCTTTCCTTTTTCTTCACATACCACTGCAATCAAGACAGGGTTACTTTGGGTCACATGAGACGCCCGGACAAGGGATGGTGAGAGCCTAAAGCTAACTTTTTGCCGCACCTGCCATTGGCCGATGGCTTAAGAAAATTTACCGGCCATCAATATTTTTTACCAGCCATGAAACATAGTAGCCTGGAAATCCAGACTTAAATCTGAAAGATTAATGGCCTGGCATCGACTAATGAAAATCGGCCAGCTCGAGGGGCGGCACTAAGCATGCATTTGAAAATCTCACTGCATGCAATTGGATAACACTACGACCAATCACAACAATAAAACCCATACGCTTAGCTAGCAGCGGCGCTAACTGGTAGATTAGACTCTTGCCGTATCCGGTCGGCAAAACAGTAAAAACGCCCTTCTTGCAAAGGAACGATTCGAGCGGCGTCTTCTGTTCCTCTTTTAGAGAAAAAGCCAAGTCTAACTCGTTCATTGTAGCGGCCAAAGCCGTTTCAAACAACTGGTGTTCATCCATAGCCATCTTGCAATGTTTACTAATGACTTCGACGTCACAGCGCTGTCGTCATCTGTTTAGCTCCGCCTATATCGGATAAGCCGATGTGATTTGTGCAGCTCGGATACAAGGGCATATTTAATGAGCATCATTACTCGACGCCAGAGTGACTCGCTGAGCAAATTCAACTTGTGCTCTCGCGAGAACTCTGGATTTCCAGGGTAGAAACATAGAGTAATCCTTATTAAATTTACAAAAGATATTCAGTCTAGAGCAGTGAGTGGTTTTCTCTTTGTCTTTTGTTGTTTGATTAAAATTAAAAACACAGACAGCAGCAAGAATATTAGGCTGCTGTCACTTTAAGAGCTTCTGCGCGGATCCAATATACTAATACACATGCGTTTTCTTTCTCAACTGTTTACGTTCACTTAAGACATAACTGACTATGTATACGAGGATACTTGCCAAGATGGGCATTTTAACATAATTTTGTTTAAATATGTCAATTCAAGCGCAAGAAAACATGAAAGAGAGCTCAATTCAGTATCGCGCGCTGTCTGAGATGCAGCTTTCTGGGTGCGCACTTCAGATGTTTGTACGCACACAAAATTTCCCACACAGCGCATGAGTAACGAACTGAGCTACATTTCACATCTTCTCGCTTGAATATTTAAATTGGCAAGGCCAAGGCTTAAACTCACAATATTACATTGTCAGAATTCATAAAAACTTAACGACTAACTAGCGATTGACACAGTTTCATATGCTTTCCACGCCGATTTGTACTCGCATTTAGCGTTTGCGAGTGTTAATTTTAGGCCCTGAGCACAAGTATTCTTCATTCAGCCCAGATAAAACATTGCAAATCAAGATGAGTTGAAAGTGCATTCAGTAGTTCTTTAGCTAATGTTAGTATCATTCTTCTTCTTGTACTTTAAGTACTGATACTTCAATGGTGTTAGACACTACACTGCCATCTATCGACGTGGATCAGCATGATCATCTCTGAGTTCTATGTAATTTACACTGATTCAAATGAGTTTTAGATAGCGGTCTACACAGTAATTTATTCCCTTACCTGCCCAACAATGTGAATCACTACTAAGGATTTTCTTAGTCATCAAATCTTTCCACCTTCTGTATGCCGTAGCAATGCTTACGCTTTTTTTGTGTGTGTGTTTGGTAGTTTTTGTTCAAATGTTTTCTGCTTCTTCTGACCAATAGGCACATTTTCCCATTGTCTTCACTGGTAAAGGCCCATTCACACTGCACCGACAGAACAGACGGCAAAAGACACTTCGTCGGGTCAGTGTGTTACCCGTCGGTGTCTGTTGGCATCTGTCTGAGCTTGTTCTCGTGGATTGAACATGCTGAATCAGCGCTTGTCTGGTCATGGAATGTCTGAGAAGAATCTAGTGATTGTCTATGTCTGTCGGTGCAGTGTGAATTAGCCTTTAAACATCAGTGTGTTCCATTGTCCATTCATTCTTCGCATCACCAAACTACACTACGCTGCTAGCGTATCTACTGATGTGACAGTCATGAGTGGGAGGATCCTCTCCGATGTTTAGTGAAACTTCATTTCAGCATGGTTAAATATTTTGAGAGGGTGACCAGCACCATACATAATTATAGAAAACTTTTTTTTTAGAAAACTATTATGAGGACAGTCTTCATCTCATTTGAATGTACAAAACACAATTAAGAAAGCAATTTATTTATTTATAATATAAATATAATTATTTATTTAGTTCACCCAAAAATTAAAATTCTGTCATAATTTACCTCATGTTGTTCCAAAAGACATTCTTCTGTGGAACATAAAATGAATTATTCTGAACTATGTTGGTAATCAAAACATTTTGTTTACCACTGACTTCTATTGTATGGACAAAAAACAGACGTTTCTCAAAATATATTTTTTTATGCTCCACTGGGAGAAAAAGTCATACAACTGTGACAATGAGCGTTTATCAGAATCAACTAAACTCTGGATTTTCAAATGTATGTCATGTTTACAGTGCCATTGTTGCAGTAAACTTGCACAACGTTCTTGAATAAACTGCATGCCAGTCTGTGATCGTGGGGACATCGACTTTACATTTTCACACCCCTAACATGACGCAAAACAAAACGAACAGTGATTGGTTTCTTCACATGTCAGTCAGATGTCCTCTTGTGCGGTCCTTGGCCAATGAAAGCTGCGATAGAGTCCAGGCCTTCTGCCGTCAGTCTAAAGGTCTGGCTACGCGAGACTATACACATGCTGATGGGACTCTGCATTGTCTGCTGCGTCACATGCAGGTTGTGGTAAGAATGACTGGACACCAATAATAAGCCAAATACTTGGAGTGGATGAGCCGCAAACTCGAGGGAGCATTTGTCAGGATGTGTGTGTGTTTGTGTAATATGTGTTTTGCTATGCCCTGTAGTTCTGGCAGGATTATTACTCATTTCCAGTAGAGGGTGTTTCTGCTCATGGCCCTCAGCACCCTGCTGCTGACACTCACACACCTGGATCCGAGCCTCAGGTCCTCACACACCCACACTGATGAAATAATTAGTCTAACTGCTGATCCCGAATGATTCTAGCTGACCTTAGACCACCTAGCCCACATGAACAAGTACACACACACACACACACACACACACACACACACACACACACATCCTTTTTCTTTTTTCTTCTTGTACACACCTGCAGTCTTTCCATCTCCTCACACACACACACAGACACAAGCTTGTGACCTTGCCTGCCCTGTTTAAAATGGACTTGATTGGTCCTCATTGAGTCAGCAGTCTATATTCTCTTCCTCAATTTAAAGAAGTTAACGTCTAGTGAGTGAATGACTGAGCGAGAGAGCGAGCGAGTAAGTGACTGAGTGAGTGAGTGAGTGATTGAGAGAGTGAGTGAGTGACTGAGTGAGTGAGTGGCTGAGTGACTGAGTGAGTGAGTGAGCGAGTAAGCGAGTGAGTGACTGAGTGAGCAAGTGAGTGAGTGATTGACTGCATGAGTGAGTGAGTGAGTGACTGAGCGAGTGAGCGATTGAGTGAGTGAGTGAGTGAGTGAGTGGCTGAGTGGCTGAGTGGCTGAGTGAGTGAGTGAGTGAGTGACTGACTGAGTGAGTGAGTGAGTGAGTGAGTGAGTGAGTGGCTGAGTGAGTGGCTGAGTGAGTGAGTGAGTGAGTGAGCGAGTAAGCGAGTGAGTGAGTGAGTGAGTGAGTGAGTGACTGAGTGAGTGAGTGAGAGGCTGAGTGAGTGAGTGAGTGAGTGAGCGAGTGAGTGAGTGAGTGAGTGACTGACTGACTGACTGAGTGAGTGAGTGGCTGACTGAGTGAGTGACTGAGTGAGTGAGTGAGTGAGTGAGTGACTGAGTGACTGAGTGAGTGAGTGAGTGAGTGAGTGAGTGAGTGAGCAAGTGAGTGAGTGATTGACTGCATGAGTGAGTGAGTGAGTGAGTGACTGAGCGAGTGAGCGACTGAGTGAGTGAGTGAGTGGCTGAGTGAGTGAGTGAATGAGTGAGTGAGTGACTGACTGAGTGAGTGAGTGGCTGAGTGACTGAGTGAGTGAGTGAGTGAGTGAGTGAGCAAGTGAGTGAGTGAGTGATTGACTGCATGAGTGAGTGAGTGAATGAGTGAGTGAGTGACTGAGCGAGTGAGCGACTGAGTGAGTGAGTGAATGAGTGAGTGAGTGACTGAGCGAGTGAGCGACTGAGTGAGTGAGTGAGTGAGCGAGCGACTGAGTGAGTGAGTGAGTGAGTGACTGAGTGAGTGAGTGAGTGAGTGACTGAGCGAGTGAGTGAATGAGTGAGTGAATGACTGAGTGACTGAGTGACTGAGTGAGTGACTGAGCGAGTGAGCGACTGAGCGATTGAGTGAGTGACTGACTGAGTGAGTGAGTGACTGAGCAAGTGAGTGAATGAGTGTGTGACTGAGTGAGTGACTGAGTGAGTGAGTGACTGACTGAGTGAGTGAGTGAGTGACTGAGTGAGTGAGTGACTGACTGAGTGAGTGAGTGAGTGACTGAGTGAGTGACTGAGGGAGTGACTTAGTGAGTGAGTGAGTGAGTGACTGAGAGAGTGAGTGACTGAGTGAGTGACTGAGTGAGTGACTGAGTGAGTGACTGAGTGAGTGAGTGAGTGAGTGAGTGAGTGAGTGAGTGAGTGAGTGAGTGAGTGAGTGAGTGACTGAGTGAGTGAGTGAGTGAGTGAGTAAGTGAGGTAGTGAGTGAGTGAGTGAGTAAGTGAGGTAGTGAGTGAGTGAGTGAGTAAGTGAGTGACTGAGTGAGTGAGTGAGTGAGTGAGTGACAGTGAGTGAGTGACAGTGAGTGAGTGACAGTGAGTGAGTGAGCTAGTGACTGAGTGAGTGAGATAATGATCTAGTGACTGACTGAGTGAGTGAGTGAGTGAGTGAGTGAGTGAGTGAGTTAGTGAGTGAATGAGGGTTTGTGTGTGTGAGTGATGTAGTGAGTGAGTGAGTGTGTGTGTGAGTGACTGAGTGACAGTGAGTGAGTGAGTGAGTGAGTGAGTGAGTGAGTGAGTGAGTGAGCGAGAGACTGAGCAATTGACTGAGTGAGTGAGTGAGTGAGTGAGTGAGTGAGAGAATGGGTGACTGAGTGACTGAGTGACAGTGAGTGAGTGATGTAGTGAGCGAGTGAGTGACTGAGCAAGTGACTGACTGACTGACTGAGTGAGAGAATGGGTGACTGAGTGACTATGGGTGACAGTGAGTGAGTGAGTGAGTGAGTGAGTGAGTGTGAGTGTGAGTGTGAGTGTGTGTGTGTGTGTGTGTGTGTGTGTGTGTGTGTGTGTGTGTGTGTGTGTGTATGTGAGCGAGTAAGCGAGTGTGTGTGTGTGTGTGTGTGTGTGTGTGTGTGTGTGTGTGTGTGTGTGTGTGTGTGTGTGTGTGTGTGTGTGTGTGTGTGTGTGTGTGTGTGTGTGTGTGTGTGTGTGTGTGAGTGAGTGAGTGTGTTAGTGAGTGATTGCTGAAGGAGATGTGCAGCAATGATGTGCTGAAGGAGAAAAGAGTGAGAGAGTCTGTCTTGAAGGGGCTTGTTGTATTATTTTGTCTTGGAAATTCCCCAGTCGCTCAGCTGGGTCTAGCCAAGGAGAGAAGCAGAGGACGAGTGTGTCGCTACAGCTGTTGTGAGGTCAGCAGTGAAGGGACGAGCAGGTGTTCTGCCAAGGAAACCACCTCTCCTGCTGACCTGGGGTCAGTCTGTTGTCAGTCTTGTAATGGCCTCCTTGAGAACAACAGTTCGCAGGGCTGTTCTCAGACCTGTGCTTGAGGAAGTTTCGTAAAGTGTCTCAAGTCTGGTTAAAGGAAGAAAACACGGCTGCTTGTTTTATTTTTAGTGCTTAGTACAAGGTTTTATTGCTGGCCTCTGCAATCACAATCTCATTACAACACAGCATGTTTGTCCTTTTTGAAATGAATTGCAATTAATTTGACTAATTATAGTGAAATACTGCGCGTTTATTTACCCTCCATTTATTTGTTACCGAGTCATTCGTTACATTTTCTCCCACCTTGTCAATCTGATGTCTTCCTCATGCCCCTGTCATTCTGCAAGCTCGTCAATGCTCACTGGTGTGTTAAACACGTTCTTAGTAAGCAGTTTTTGGATCGCCTCATACCAGTGCACACATCTATCCAGCTAAATCAAAGTCTTATATCGCCTTTTTTAGAGGAAATTCTCATTTTCTCGTTTTGCTGCGGTCTTCTTACGTACATGAAATCAATTCACCTCAATTCAATTAATTTTACAGTCATAGCAGTGAAAAGTTTATGTAAAAGCAAGCACTCTGTGTGTGTGTGTGTAGGTAAACCCTACGTTATCGGGACCAAATGTCTCCATGGGGAACATGGGGAAATTTTTTTGGTCCCCTTCTTTACCACCCTTCTTTACTCTCAGGTTGCACAATTAACACTCGCTAAAAGGCAAATGTGAGTAAATTTTGGCTTTATAAAATAAATTAATCAGTTGTCACCACTTATTAGGATATGCAATATGTAATACATGGTTTAAATTGCTTCAATTGGCCCTCACTGATGTAAGCTAAGCAGCAAAAAATATAATTTTTGATTGAAATAAATGCAAAAAAATACAGTAAGACTAAATATATACCGGTATTTATTTCTAAATAAATAACCCCTTTGTTGGTTTATTGTTTATATATTGAGATTCTTTTTTATTCAACTACAGTTCATAGTGATCTCATCTGTCAAGCTTAAAAAGGGACAAGAAGAGTCGTCTATACTGTATGTAACTATTTTAGAAGTCTGAGATGTATGGAAGTTTTTTTTTAATTCCTCCTTCCACTGAAAAGCAAAAGGTGTGCAGGTTTGGAGCGATATGAGTTCATTTCATTTCTGTGTGGACTATCCCTTTAAATGTTGGTGTAAATGTTGTGCCTGTGTAAGAGGCTGATGAGGCATCTCTCCTGTCAGAATGCCAGTCCTCTGCTGATTGCTAGGAGATGTTTGTGGATTCAGAGGATTCTGCAGATTCTCAAGCATCCTGCATCTTCATTAACTTTATGCAACATAACATGTCAAAAAATCCTTCTGTAATAGTCAGATTTCCCTAAATCACACAATCCTGGATTAAAAAGGCAGGGGAGAGAGGGAAAAAAGGAAGTGAGAGAGACTGTGTTATGATATGTAAGAAGCCAGTGAAAGTGTCTGAGCAGAATGAAGACACTCACACGGAGCCTCATGTGCTGCTCTGACACCTGCTGGTGAATGAGAGAACTGCAGGCTGGAGGACAAAACACCAGAGGTCAACCTAATCGCTCTTCTCCTTTATGGAGGACAACAGGGATCCCTTAAAGCTAGGCTAGGCAATGTTTTTCATAAACACTTTTTGGTATACTGGTTGAAACTCTCTTCTCAGCCTAATATCAATCGGCATATCTATTGATATCAACCTGATATCAATAGAAGGGGTCTAAAAAAAAAAAAAAGAAAAAGGAAAAATATCTTCTGTTAGGTGCAGTGTTTGGGATTGTAAACATGGATGTAGACACTTACTGTATGTTCACCTGAGCAGAACACATGTGGTCGATAAATGTGTAATAAGAAAGTGTGTAGGGGGTTTCGCTTTCCTCATTTACTGTTCCTCGCACACTAATGCTTTCAGACTCAATCATCTTCAGCTGGAAGCGCCAGTTCAATTAAATTTGGTGATTAAATAATTAAAGTTGGCATAGACTTTAACTCTGAGCTCCTTACTCTGAATGATGTTTAATGTCCAGCTCAAGTCTTGATGAATGTTAAAAAATATATAAATGCAATTAAATTGTATTATTTATTATTATATTAATACATTATTTTAGACGTATTGTGTTTAAAATACTTCCTGTAATATATTCATATTTAATAATAATAATAATTATTATTATTATTCATAACATGCATTTCTTTGATAGCACACTTTAAGACTATCAAAACCATCAAAAGCCTCAATTTAATTACAGATATTCTATTAACCCTTATGTGCTGTTGGGGATGTTTTCATCCACTATGGGGTATTTTTTAGTCTAAATTTGGCCATAACTTTCTCTGTGTTTCAGCAAATGGAATGATTTTTGGTGACAAATCTTATTTTGACACATATTTTGGGAAAATGCTTTGAAATTTTTCAAAAACTCAACAGTACACTGTGGGCAAATTTACTACCCTTTCGTTATGTTTGTGGCTGAAAACAGCCACTACTTTAAACTGCTGTAAAAATATATCAGATAAATATTTTTTTCAAATTTTTTTGCATAAATCTATTAATCAACCTCCGTCCTGCTCAAAAATACTAAATGTGTAAAAAAAAATCAAGATTTTAACTCTTTAATTGCCAAATTCGTAAATGATGTCACTGATTTGGGAAAAAACACACACAAAATGACTAATTTTCAATATAAAATGTGATTGTGGACTGGATTTTTTTTAACCTTTTATCACAGTCTTGGACATGTCAAAGATCAGAAACAACATTAGTTTTGATGCATTGTTAGTTTTTGTGCAGCATCAGATTTTAACTTTTTCTCCCTCATTTACTGTTTGTGGCTGTTTTTGCCCCATTGACTTCCATTATAACCACATTTTTTGATTGCAAAGCCATGACACCATATAATCATGCATTTTTGATTGTTGGTGGTTTTCCCTGTTGGGAAGAGGTACAATTTGTAATTTTTACTGTTGATAACCAGGTGGAACCATTAACCCTTTAGATAGGCCTGTGCAAAAAAAAGCTTAGTTTCTGGCTTTTACATGGAGTTATATGAAGTGTATATGGAGTATAATAGCATAATAAAGTGTGTGTGTGTGTGTGTGTGTGTGTGTGTGTGTGTGTGTGTGTGTGTGTGTGTGTGTGTGTGTGTGTGTGTGTGTGTGTGTGTGTGTGTGTGTGTACTCACCTTGATGCGTCTGAGAAAATCAAAATATGCACCTCAGCTCTCATAACTACATGGAGTAAACAAAAACAAAGTAAGTGTATTTATGCATCTGCTGCCTTTTGATGGTGAGAAATGCAGACTAAACAAATACAAAGCAAGTGGATTTAAACACTTGCATGCAAGCCTACTGGTCATTTGATGGTGAGAAGAGCAGCAAGCAACATGAGAAAGGGCTTGACTTGTAGTGAAGTTTCAGAGATGATTATGCAGCCTGACCCCTCCAGCGAGCTGCACGATGTATCGTCTTCTCCCTCTGACACCACAGACTCAGGAGAGTCAGATCCTGATTTGGATGTGGCACCCTCATCATCCTCTCTAGCTTCCACTGAAGGCGAGGAGGATTCGGAGGATCCTGGATCTGGGTGGATTGGGAGAAATGGCGAAGTGTGGTTTTCCACCAACGCGGAGACAACTCCCTTTCTTCAGCCTGCCAACTCCCGTGACTCCAGGGCCGACGTGCTATGCCATCGCAAGCGTCCAGAACATGGATTCTGTGTTCAATCTGTCTTTTACGGAGTAAAAATAGGAGGGGAAGGCGATGATCCCACAGGCAACGTGTGGACTCCCCTCTGGACCTGTAGACGCCGGCCAAAATCAGTAGCCCCCATGTAGGCACGGAGATCTGTGGAGTCCACCCCGTTTCTCATTGTGTGGCGCCCATGGAGGTTGGTCATGCTGACAATGAGGTCAATCATCTCCTCAGTAAAAAAACGAATCCGTTGAACACAGAATTCATGTTCTAGATCCTTGCGATGGCATAGCGCGTCGGCCTTGGAGTCACACCTCTGACAGGCTGAAGAAAGGGAGTTGACTGAAAACCACACTTCGCCATTTCTCCCAATCCACCCAGATCCAGGATCCTCCGAATCCTCCTCGCCTTCAGTGGAAGCTAGAGAGGATGATGAGGGTGCCACATCCAAATCAGGATCTGACTCTCCAGAGTGTGTGGTGTCAGAGGGAGAAGACGATACATCGTGCAGCTCGCTGGAGGGGTCAGGCTGCATAATCATCTCTGAAACTTCACTACAAGTCAAGCCCTTTCTCATGTTGCTTGCTGCTCTTCTCACCATCAAATGACCAGCAGGCTTGCATGCAAGTGTTTAAATCCACTTGCTTTGTATTTGTTTAGTCTGCATTTCTCACCATCAAAAGGCAGCAGATGCATAAATACACTTACTTTGTTTTTGTTTACTCCATGTAGTTCTGAGAGCTGAGGTGCATATTTTGATTTTCTCAGACGCATCAAGGTGAGTACACACACACACACACACACACACACACACACACACACACACACACACACACACACACACACACACACACACACACACTTTATTATGCTATTATACTCCATATACACTCCATGTAAAAGCCAGAAACTAAGCTTTTTTTTGCACAGGCCTATCTAAAGGGTTAATGGTTCCACCTGGTTATCAACAGTAAAAATTACAAATTTTACCTCTTCCCAACAGGGAAAACCACCAACAATCAAAAATGCATGATTATATGGTGTCATAACTTTGCAATCAAAAAATGTGGTTATAATGGAAGTCAATGGGGCAAAAACAGCCACAAACAGTAAATGAGGGAGAAAAAGTTCAAATCTGATGCTGCACAAAAACTAACAATGCATCAAAACTAATGTTGTTTCTAATCTTTGACATGTCCAAGACTGTGATAAAAGGTAAAAAAAAATCCAGTCCACAATCACATTTTATATTGAAAATTAGTCATTTTGTGTTTTTTTTTTCCCAAATCAGTGACATCATTTACGAATTTGGCAATTAAAGAGTTAAAATCCTGAATTTTTTTTAAACATTTAGTATTTTTGAGCAGGACTGAGGCTGATTAATAGATTTATGCAAAAAAATTTGAAAAAAATATTTATCTGATACATTTTTACAGCAGTTTAAAGTAGTGGCTGTTTTCAGCCACAAACATAACGAAAGGTTGTAAATTTAAACGATGCACAAGGGTTAAGCCTGGTAAATTTTGAACCTGTTTTATGAAGAACGCTTCATTTTAATTTTAGCTTTTTAATTTTAGATGTTTAAAGTACGGTTCAAGCCTTGATGACAGTTGAAAAAATATGCATAAAATGATTTCAGTCTTTCCATAAATGCAACTATTATTCATTATTATATTATATTATATTATATTAATTTTATTAATTTTTTTTAATATTTAAAATACTTCCCGTATAATAATATTATTATAATGTATAATACTAATACTACTACTAATAATAATTATTATTATTTATTACATGCTTTTCTTTAATAGGTCACTTTAAAACAGGAGCCACAATTATCAAAATCATCAGGAAGATCAAAAGCCTGAATGGACACGATTTGATTACAGATATGCAATTAAACCAGGGAAAATATGAATCTGTTTTATGAAGAAGGCTCGATTTTACTTTGGTGACAGAGGGGAGTGTTTCAAAACAAACACATCCGAGCACAAGAGAGAGGAAGAGGAGTAAACCCCTTATTCAGCTGCTCTGCTCACCAGTCACACCAAGGATCCCAATCAATCCTGGAAATTGGTTTGTTCCCTGACAAGGTTACGAAATGACAGGGTGGTAGAGAGAGAGAGAGAGAGACAGATGGGATGGGAGAAGAGAGAGAGAGAGTCTCCAGCAGGGATGAAGAGAGTCTGGGAATTTGTCTGAGTTTGGGATTACGCTGAACAGAACACATGTGGTCGATAAATGTGTAATAAGAAAGTGTGTAGGGGGGTTCGCTTTCCTCATTTACTGCTCCTCGGATCACTAATGCTTTCACAATTCTGTTGCAGTGAAATGTGAGGCCCATTTTCCTCCCGATATTGCTGAACTCAATATATATGCTATATACAGTATGAGCCAGCAGTCACAGTCTGTTATTCTGGTTAACTCACTATCTGTGTATCTCTGTTACAGGAACATTTCACGCCTGAGTGTAAGTTTAAGGAGTGTGTATTTGAGAACTATTATGTGACATACTCCTCGATCTTGTACCGCCAAACGCAGTCGGGTCGGGCCTGGTACATTGGCATTAACCGGGACGGAGAGGTCATGAAAGGAAATCGGGTCAAAAAGACCAAAGGAGCTGCTCACTTCCTGCCCAAGCTCATAGAGGGTACGTCTTTGTTTAAAATATTCAATTATTTGTCATTTGTTGATACCATTCAAAAGTTTTAGGTCAGTGAGTACGTTTTTTTTATTTTTTTTTATGCATTTATTTGATGAAAAATACAGTTAAAACATTGTAAAAATAGTGTGAAAAATGATTACAATCTAAAATAAATGTTTTCTATTTTAATATATTTTAAAATTTATTTTATTCCTGTGATCAAAGCTGAATTTTCAGCATCATTACTCCAGTCTTCAGTGTCACATGATCCTTCAGAAATCATTATAAAATGCTGATTTGCAAATTAAATGCAGTGCTTTTTACTTTTTACTTGCCCTGCCAACATTTTGCCCATCACAAAAAAGTCATAAATAAATAAAAAAAATTATACTTTAATACTTTACCCATAACCTTAATAAATACGGTTGTGAAACCAAAAACTACTAGCCTAAATTTCAAATATTGTTAAAGACATGTAAACTGTCAGTAATGAAATAAGAACATATAATCAAATTATATGTTTATGTTCATTTAAGATATAACACACTATGTTTACAAGGATACTCGCCGAGACCGGCATTTTTTGACGAACTTTTGTGTGAATATGTCCTTTCAAGTGCATGAAGACGTGAAAGAGAGCTGGGCGCATGCTTCGAATGTGTGTGCACACAAAACTTTTCACACTATTGAATCAAGCTCTTTCGTGTCTTCTTGCGCTTGAATATTTAAATTGGCAAGGCTTAAAAACACATGCAAATGATAAACTTTCATATGCACGGTTGCTCCATTGCGCTTAAAGAAGATTAAGGAAAATAGTCCGAAGCCGTGGTATAACGAGCACACTCCTTAAGAAAGCAGCGTAGCTGGAAAAAAACTAAACTAGAGGTATTTCGCATTTAGTGGAAGGAAAGTATTATTGCATACAAAAAGGCCTTAAAAACTCCTAGATCTCTCAGTAAGAGACAGTGAGAGTTGCGTCAACTATCCCGAGGCCATCGGGCAGTCCTTATGGTTGAGCCCTGAACTAATTACATTACTTAAGTTTTTTTTTTTTATGGTGAGTAATCCGTTATGTTGTTGTACAGTAAATAGTGCAGTTCAAACAAACCTTCCAGCTGTGCTGCCATTTTTGACTGCAGAAGAAAAGGATGCAGGAAAAGAAAGTTTAACACAATGGCTGTGTCTGAAATCGCATACTCCCTTGAGTAGGCACTTATTTTGAATAAGTAATTACTGGTAATTCACAACAGCTAAAAACATACGTATGAATGTTTGTAGTATGAATGTAATCTGGAGATACTAGATTTGTCATTATCATGTGACCTACCAGCGTCAGTTGCGTCGCTTCACTGTCATTCACAAATCCTCTCCTGTGGCCTCATGGGACAGTAAACCCATACACAAAAGAATTATATTTGAAATATATTTTCAGGATATATTTTGGAATATATGCAAATATTTGAAATTGGCCCAATAAATATATTTCATACTTATATTTCATATATTTTTGTTATATTTCAGAATATATTTCAATGTATTTGGAATATATGCCACATATATTTTTGACACTTTTGGGGACCCATACAGAAAAAAATACATTGAAATATATTCTGAAATATAACAAAAATATATGAAATATAAGTATGGAATATATTTATTGGGCCAATTTCAAATATTTGCATATATTCCAAAATATATCCTGAAAATATATTTCTTTTGTGTATGGGTAAGTGCCCATCAAATACACACTTCAGAATCTCACCGAAGGGATAGGTCATCCGGGGACTTTATGCCTACTCTTTTTTGAGTACTGTGAATTCAGACATACTACTCTTGATACATACTGTTTATTGCCTACTATATAGTAGGGAAGTATGCGATTTCGAATGCAGCCTCTTACTTTAGCTATTCATTTTTTTATATATATATATAAGTTTATATAAAGTAATTTTTGCTTATTGGTATGGTTGAATTTATGAAGTTCCTAAAGGGACATGGTGATGGGGAAAAAAGGGGGAAACTATACTTCAATGCTTCTCTTTGCATTCTCTGAGAAACTTGAATTTTGCTCCTTTGCGTTCCTTCACAAAAAAATGTGCGTTCCTTTGCGAACTTTGCGTTTGCTCACAAAGAAGAAAGTTTTGCAAGTGAACGCAAAGTTTCTCAGGGGAACACAAAACTTTGCATTGAAATATATGTTTTCCCTCCCATCCGATCCCATATTTTTTCCATCACCATGTCCCTTTAGGGGCTCCGTATGAATTGGATCATCAAAGGTCAGCAGCAAAGACATTGCAAAGTGAGATTAAATACATAAAGTATATTTAAGGTATTTTTATTCATTTTGAGAAATCCTTTTTTTGTGCAAGTGTGATGAGTAAATGCCTGCTTACATTAGTCTACAGTTATTAGTTCACACACAACGCCTCTGCTCTTACCCATGATTTCTCTCAACACGAGGATAGGAGAGCTGTCAGTCAATTCCTGGAAAAACAAAGTAACTTGCGTTACTTATTTCAAAAAGTAACTCAGATATTTTGTTGTAAATGTAAAAGTAATGTGTAACTTCACTTGTTACTTGAAAAAAGTAATCTGATTACTTAACTCACGTTACCTGTGGTTAAATGTTGACGGACTTTTCATTTCAGGGTGAACTGCCCCTTTAAGAGTCTCTCTTTTTCTCCTGTCTCTTCAGTTGCCATGTACAGGGAGCCATCGCTACATGAGGTTGCTGAGCAAAGCCCGCCTAGGAAAACAGCCAAAACCTCAGACTCGCCCGTCCATAAAAACGGCAAGAAAGAAAAAGTGCTTCCCGTCCCCACAGCATCCTAGCGGCAGGAGAAGAAACGCTTCATTTGCACGGACACGCCATGATCGCCAACAGTGGCACGGGAGGTTTGGTACAAACAATGTTTTGTAGTCCCTCCACCGATCCTCAGAACTTTGACATTTCCAACAATGCATCAGGGCTCGAAAGACCCTTGCCGATAGGTCTAATGCCCACCGCACTTCCTTTTTGGTCTCTCCCGCTTCCCTAACCAAGGGAATACTGAGCAATAATAACCGTAATGGTCTGGGGTCAGAGTGTGGCAGTGCCGCTTTTGTAAGAACAGCAACACCTGAAAGAAAGGATCTTCGTCTTCCTCTCCTTTTTTCGTATTTCGAGAAGAAACACTTCCTCTTTGTGAAGCGATTCGTGCTTGACATTTAAACCCTTTCTTTTCCTTTGTTCAGGCATTTATAGATCCCCCAAATCTGTTTTCTTTTTTTTTCTTTTTTTACAGAGATCCCCCGCCATCTCTAAGCCTTGTTTGTAATCTCCTCTCCCCTCTCTACCTCTTCTGCACTTTGATTAGCTTGAGACAGAAGCCATTTTCCACTTCACAACACAGGAAAAGCCCTGCACACTCTCCTGGGGAACATTAAGGATGCAGCCACATGCACACACACACACACACACACACACACACACATACACACACACACCAAATAACTAACTAAATAAAAGTTCCCCTCCTCTTAGGATGATGATGCTCGCTGGCTCCTGCGCTGATGAGTCTGTGGAGGGTGGACGTGTGTATGTGTGTGTGTGAGTGTGTGCGTGAACAGTAATACAATATCATTTGTAAGATGACTCATATCAGAGGAGGGTGGCATTATTGTTTATTTTGTTATGATAAGTTGTTGTTTTCCTCATTGCAATATGCCCAGAGAGCAATATTGGTACAGCTGCACTCGCACTCCTCCCTTCTTAGCATGCGTGTTGCTTTAGAGCAGAGTTTTCAAAGTAGATGTGC
This sequence comes from Vimba vimba, assembly GCA_022828995.1. Classification (NCBI taxonomy): domain Eukaryota; kingdom Metazoa; phylum Chordata; class Actinopteri; order Cypriniformes; family Leuciscidae; genus Vimba; species Vimba vimba. The sequence continues at coordinate 52,353,998 of CM040818.1, forward strand.
TGACTACTGAGGCTGCAAGTTTCCCAAAGTTCATGTCCCTACATTCAGTTTTATTCTATTACATTTGCCTGAGAGCAAAGGCACTTCGCCCAGCCAAATGAAACAACACAAGTGCTGAAAAGTCTTCTGATAAAACCGGGGAATTGGACCCGGAGGAGCTCATAGGGAATCGTTTTGGGAATCCTTGCACAACCAGAGCTGTAACGTCTGACCTCCAGTTGTTAATAATATCAGTACGTAAATGAAAAAATGTGTTTTGAATGCTATTAGGGAACCTGGTGACACATTGCACTTCTTCCTTTGCAATAATAGTCCTGATTATATTTTCATGCATATCACCTACATTACAGAAATATGATTTAATAATACACGACCGTTCAAAAGTTTAGGGTTGGTAAGTTTTTTTTTTTTATGTTTTTGAAAAAAGTAAAAGTTTATTTGATTAAATATACAGTAAAAACAGTAATATTGTGAAATGTTATTACAATTTAAATGTTCAGCATCATTACTCCAGTCTTCAGTGTCACATGATCCTTCAGAAATCACTCTAATTTGATGATTTGCTGCTCAAGAAACATTTCTGATTATTATAAAGTTTGAAAACAGCAGTGCTGCCTCATATTTTTGAGGAAAATATGATTTTCAGGATTTTATGATGAAGAGAAAGTTGGAAAGAATAGTTTATTTCATATATATATATATATATATATATATATATATATATATATATATATATATATATATATATATATATATATATATATATATATATATATATTTGTGACGGAGGTGTTTACTTTTAAACGGTTGTGTATATAATGTAGCTATAATATAATTTTGGATGTAAAAAATGTTCCCTATTTAAATACATAATTATTAGGGTCCCTATACAGAAAGAACTTGCTGGTTATATCATCACTGTGGTATCAAGAGCAGAGCTTAAACAAAGTGCAAAAATCAAACTTTTCTTCTGCTGAGCTGAATAATTTCTCATAACGTGCACCTGGTGTTGAGGAAATTATGTCTGCGATAATTATAGGTTCAGTCCCCTGCAGCAATGCATTATTGGGAGAAACAAAGTTATTAAGACCAAAGTGGAAAAACTATAAAAATCTGGAATGTTTGCGAAATTCTTCAACATTTCGATCAGGATGTCAATCTTTCCCAGATTACAGTTCACAGCAAATATTCTGCATCTCATTGCTTCTAGGTACACATCAATAAGACTATAAGGCATCTTGATTTTTCTTCATACTCTATAATTTGTTTGTAGTTTTGCAAGCAACATTGCTCATCTCAGACTCTAGCTTTTCTTAAAGGGAGACTTTGCCACTGGCAAAATGCATGGGCTTTCAATAACATACGGCTGCCTGTACAGTAGAAAGGTGCATAAAAATAAATCAGTGCTACCTGACTAGAGAAAATAGATGCTAATTAGGTAGGAAAACTTACCCATAATGCACTGGGCATGTTGCCATCCAAGGCCAGGCCCACCATCTGCTGTGGATAAGCTTACCAGAGTCAAATACCACTTTGCTTTAGTAGGAAATACTACTTAGCAAACTTTTGCTGCATTCAAGTCCTTTTGGGAAGTTCGTATTTACGAGTTGGGAAGTCGTGTTTACGGCAGGTGCGCACGTTCAAGTCACTTTCGTCGGACCAAGATGGCGGTGTACCTTCTCTTAATGAACTACACAAAAATACAGCAAGGTTTTTAACTCTACTTCTAGAAAATGAAGACCAAAGAATGTGGATCAGGTGTGTCTTGCTTTTTTATGTTTTTAATTAAGGTATAGCCACTGTAAACTCTATCATATGGTTGTAACTTATAAATAAATAAATAAAAAAGCCTGCCAATGTCACTGCTTGCTAAATACCTATAAATATTGTTGTATTGACAACACTGACACGCCACCAACTCGTACAGATTGTGGCTCAGAAAATCCTGAGCTTCCCTCTGGTATTTATGACTTTGTGTTGCCGTTCATGTGCATTCAACTCGTAAATATGATCTTTCCAACATGACTTGAAAGCACCAAAATAAGTAGTGCCTTGTGTTGATCGCGGGTGCAAGAGTTCAAAGAGTCAACGTTTATCGGGAGTGAGTTACCAGAGGTGGACAAAGTACACAACTTCCTTACTTGAGTGAAAGTACAGATACTACTGGTCAAATATTACTCCGTTACAAGTAAAAGTTGTAAAGACCGATTCTTACTTAAGTAAAAGTACAGATGTACTCGTTTTTAAAAGTACTAAAGTATAAAAAGTAAAAAGTAAATGTCAATGCATTGTTTTATTATTGTTGCATTGTTGAATGCAATACTTACAGTACCTTATGCCTCTGAATCTATGCCTGCCTTACCCTCATATCAATATCACATTTATTTCTAGAACACAGTTCCAGTAGTGGGATTGAATATGAGATTGAATAAGTCACTCAATAACGTCTACAATGGTTTCGGACACCCAAATGGCTGTTCCCTCAAATAGTGCCCTTGGCTTAGTTTTTTGGCTTTGACGTCAACCCGACTTTCATTTCCAACCAAAATCCAACATCTGTCCGACGTCGGGTTCTGACGTAAATCTGACGTTCATTTCCAAACCAAAATCATCCCCTGACTGACGTTACTACTTTCTACTCAAGGACCTTGACAGAAATGTAGTGGAGTAAAAACTATGATATTTGTCTTTCAAATGTAGTGAAGTTAAAGTAAAAAGTTTCTAGAAAAGATAATACTCAAGTAAAGTACAGATACTCAAAAAGTGTACTTAAGTACAGTACTCAAGTAAATGTACTTTGTTACTGTCCACCTCTGCGAGTTACTTTCGATTTCCAGTGAAGGATCCAGACCGTTGTAGGCAGTCGTGCAAAGAATCGTAAATACGGAGAGAGCGGTGCAACAGAAAATCTGAAAAACCTCCATGTTTGTAGTCAACATTTATGACTACGAATAGTGTTCCAGGCCAATTTGTCGGTCCAGGTAACATGGAGAACAAGTAAACATTGTTCTTTTACACATCCTACCGACACTATAACAATAAAAAGCGGATTGAAAATTGGCAAAGTTAATCTTTAAGTCTTGCATTGTCCACAGCTCATTCAGCTGCCACAGTTTAAGGTTCAGTAATATCTGAAGGGCTATTTACGTAAGGTTTTGCAGGTGTGTTGTTGTAATCACAATCAAGGAAAAGTTGACCAAAGCACATGATTATGTAACAGCTGGATGCGATACTGAAACAAAATCCAGCAGGACAGACAGCAAAGGTTGAATAAATGGCAAAGGCAATGTCGTATGAAGGCACAACTGTGCTTTTGATTAGCATGGTTCAGTCATTCAGTTTAATCACAATTAGACCATGAAATTGATAGTTACTTTCAAATGTCTCGCTTCTCCAATCCCCACTCTTCTTTCAAACTTTGAAATGTCACGGTGGGGCTTGTGCTAACTTGTAACCTGACTGAACGAAAAAGGCTCTTGTGTTTGTAAGGGCTTTCTAATCCAATACTTGAATACAAAAGAAGATGAAATGCCATAACTGCCACTTAAATTACCATTATAACATCTGCTTTGGGACACTTTGAGCTGATTGTGAATACAACATAATATTAGAGAAAAGAAAAGGAAAAAAAAAAGAACATTAGTACTTTTTTGCTTTGATATATTTGGCGTGCGCATAAGGGCCAGATCGGGTGATTTAACAATTATTTTAATGAAACCACTCTCTGTGCACAGCTAAGTGCTTCTCTCTCAATCTCCCTGCTATTTTTCAGCCATAAACACAGAGGCCAGAAGATGAAAGCTAAGGGCTAATGCTTTTCAGAATAGCCAAGCCATTAAAACACTGTACGTGTGTACATATAGATAGAGATGACCTTGTAAACTTCAATTTGATACATTTACTAAACTGACATTTTTGCACATCATATTTCTGTCTTTTTATGTTTCTTCTTTCTTTGAATGTCCTGGTCATGTTGTCAGTGTGTGTGTGTGTTGCCCACTAATGTTGTGCATATGTTTGCATTTAAGGTATTTAATTTAAGTTTAATCTATCTATTCATTGTAATTCGCACGAATTCCAGTCTTTCTAGAAAGATACAGGCACTTCAGCAGATGAGCATTGGGTCAGAAAGTCATTATGATGTTGGGTTATTGGTTAGGGTTAGTCTGTGTAATTGTAATCAGCTCTTAACAGATAATTAACTGACTGATCTTGTTGTGTTAACTCTACACTGATATATTAGCTAGCAACTTTCAGTGTTTATGTTACACATATTACACATTGAATTAATTACCAAGCAATAATATTAACAATCTGCAATTACAAAGCTTTTTGCAAATGATTATATTAAGTATGCATCGTTCATCAGTATTACTTAGTGCTTAAGTAAATCATTTATTGTGACATGAACACTGTGATCCCCCCTTACACATACAGTATACGCACACACACACACACACGTGCGCACACAATTAAAACGTTGTCTTCCTTTTCACTGATTGCCTTTCTCTGTGCTGCAGGATGGGGTTGATCCATATGCTCCATGTTCACTCCCTTTTATTGACTCATTGTCGATAAATGCTTTAAAAACAGATGTTATTTTTCTCTCCAGGTTATTTCAGATAGATTTATCAAATCTGACCTATTGGTTTTGTTCAGACAGACTGCAAAAAATCAGGTTTTTTTTCTTTTCTTTTTTGCAAAATAGCAAAAACATAAACAAATCAAAAAACAAACCACATCCATGTGGTTTGAAATCAATCAGATTTCTAATATTTTTGAGTCATCTCTGGCTGAGCACTCAGATCGTCATTTTTGCTGCTGTGTTGTTAATCGGGATTCAGTGTGTAACGTCATACAAAGTGCTCAAAATTATCTGGAGCTCTGTATTTAGACTCTTTTTCTCTATTTTTTTCTAACTTTATCTAGTGAGCACTATACAAGTAACACATGTAATCAGATTACTTTACCAAGTAACTAAGGTAATGCATTACTTTTAAATTTACTTTTTAAGAGTTACTTTTTCAAGTAATGCAAGTTTCCCATGTATTGACTGACAGCTCTCCTGTCCACATGTTGAGAGAAATCATGAGTAAGTGCAGAGGCGTTGTGTGTGAAAACATGATGGTTACTGTAGACTAATGCGAACAGGCATATATATCTCACTTGCACAAACAGATTCAGTATTCCTTAAAATGAATAAAAACAGTGAAATGCAAACTCAGAATATTAAAAAAAACATGATTAAATGTTAAATAACACAAATGTACTTTATGTATTTAATCTCACTTAATTAACCAATATCTTTGCTGCTGACCTTCGATGATCCAATTCAGCCATACTAATAAGCAAAAATGACTTTAGAGCATCCTATTCTTCTGTGATCCAGAACAGCAGAACAGCAGAAAGGTTTGTTTGAGCAGCGCCCTCTTCTGTACAGACGTGAATTTATTCACTTTTGGTGTGAAAAGGCCTTAGCAAAAAATATAATTTTTTTGTTATTAAAAACAAACAAGCAAGCCCAGGTGAGAAAGAGTAGCCTAATGCAACAAATTACTTTCCATAAAAAGTAACTAAGTAATGTAATTAGTTACTTTTTTAGGGAGTGACGGAATATTGCAACATTACTTTTAAAAGTAACTTTCACCAGCACTGGTAGTCAGCATTTTTGACACACTTTATGCCTTAATGCATAAAATACCGCAAAATGTCCATCCCCCTTTCTAAATGACAGTGACTCGGTTGTTGTGAAGTCTCTTGGCATCATGCTGACACTTCACATCATTATATTCACTAATATCTGAACAGACGGATCGGATTGCCTCATTTACAAAGTCATCAGATTTGAAAACCAAATCAGATTTGTGTGCAGTGTGAACAAAGCCACTATCATTTGTGTTTGTGTGTGTGCTGCTAATATACATTATTTTTATATGTGTGTTTGTGTCCATTTTTAGATAGAATCTATAAAACATCCAAGTTCGCATTGTTTGCTGTTAGCGGCCTGTTTTAAAATTCATATTTTCCTCAGGTAATGTTTTAGTTGGCACTTAGTTTTGGTTGGATTTTTTTCACATATTGTTTGCAAGAATCCTTTGGGGTTTTAAAATGCAGCACATTTACTTTTCTTTCTTTTTTTTTGGTTTGTTTCTCCAGAGTGATGTGGTTTGCTGTGGTTTGTGTCATATATATATATATATATATATATATATATATATATATATATATATATATATATATATATATATAAAGTGTAACATATACATGTTATAATTTATTGCAGTCTGAGCTCTTAATAGACAATCAGACATGAGTTTATCATCATCACCAACAGCAGTTAAAGTGAACAACATCATTTTCCAGACATGAGAAGTGCATACATATTAGTTTGATGTGATGGTGGATTCTGAAGATATATTTTCAACATCAGTGGTGTGATAGATTATTTTACATAAGAGAATTGTTCAGCTGCAGAGACCCTGTATTTACTGATCGTCAGTGTCTGTAATTGCTTTGCGTGCGTGTGTGTGTGTGTGTGTGTGTGTGTGTGTGTGTGTGTGTGTGTGTGTGTGTTCATGTGTGCGTGACTTTGAGGAGTAGCCCCAACCCAGTATCTGCAATGCAGCAGAAAAGACAAAAACTCAACCCTCCTCCCATGTTTCGACCAAAGTCTCGTCCCCCCGGATACATCTCTTAGCCCTCACAACAGCGCTGTGCAAATGTACCACGCTTCCCCTCAGCTGAATGTCATTGCCTCTGTATGTGTGTGTGACCACGAGAGAGAAACTCTGCTGCATTTTAAATGCACATCTGCATTGCACACACAGCAGTGGGGTGTTAGTCTCTCAGCAGATGTGTGTTGCGAGAGTGACCTTTAGAAATCTGAGTTCTTTAGCCCCATCCCAGCTTTAGTATAATCACAAAGTTCTCCCACAGTCCCGTGGAGGTAACCTTTAGTTTAGGGTTTAACTGCTGTTTATGTGGCTGGAAAGAGATGATGTTGGACGAGTCTCCCCTGGCTCATTTTTACGTGAAATAATCTCAAATACAGTCACAACTGTTTTTGTTTTGTCTTTTTTTTATTTTTTATTTAGTATTATTACCTATTTTGAATGGAATATTAAGTATTTGAATTGAATTATAATTATAAAACTATATTATTATTATCAGTTATTCTTTTTAACAGCCAATGTTCCATCTCTCTTTAGACGTTTGTTGACACATTTAAAAATATGAAACATGAACCAATGTAACAGTTTTTACTGTCTAATCTATAAAAACTCGAACCTTGGCTTCCCCATCTCACAGGATGAAAAGCAGTTAAACTTTTATTTTTATAAAATAGGTATTATAACTTATTATTTTGAATTGAATATGTAATATTTTAAGAAAATCATTATAAATATTTTATTATAATTTTATAATATTACATATATATATATATTATCAGTTATTTTTTTAAGTCCCTTCTTCGTTCCATTTGTCTGTGGTCCTAAACATGTGACACTTTGAAACATATGAATCATGAACCAATATGTCAGTGTTTTTACTGTCTGTTTGTTCCTTCAGTTTTTGTGTCCCTGAAAACAAAAAGGTCGTTGTCAGTTTTATTTGTGTTTGCTTGGTATAAATCAGTGAAACAGTGTGGATATGAGTTGTTGCCATTCAACCTTGTGATGCAAACGGTCCCATTTAAGCTCACTTTGGGAAGATCAAAAAGACAATTGTGACCAATGGCGATGGGCCCGCGAACTCTTGGTCTGTGTGTTGAATGCTGATCCCTGATCTAAAGGTCAACAGAGGTCATGATCTTAAACCCTCAATGGACACTGTTTGGGATCTCCTGCAACAAAACTGACTGCTGGTTTGTTACCGTCACCGTTGAAGTGTGTGCATATTAAAATGCCCACCTCACATCAGTTCAAGTCGGAGATGTGCTTATGGACAATGAGAGTCTGCTTTATATCGAAGGAATCCCATAAATTTTGTATGTTCTGCATGGATTATCCAAGTTATTGTAAGGAAGTCTTCCAAAAGAAAGGAAAATAAACCATATTCGTTTTTCTCTTGTCTTCCAAACCAAGACAAAGCAAAGGTCTTCCAGTCAAAGCCACGATGACACTATTTTTAATTTTTATAGCTACAGAAACCAATAACCAACCGGACAGACTCAACAGAATCACTCTGTGGAACTGTGGCTTCGTGCAACTGGACCACTTGGACGGAAACGGCACATCTGTGGTATTTTGCAATATTGGAAGGAACAACCCAATACAGTCATGCATGTACCAATATTTACTGGACACATTAACAATTAAAATGAGAAAAAAAAAAAGGTGAGGAGGATGATTCCTGTTTTAGTATTTAACTCACTGTTACTCTTAATACTCTATTCTGCATAAACTCTCAGCCCCGTATTTGCAATAGAATCTATATCTATTTCTATAAGTCTATGGGAGACGTATTATTAAACATTATTGAATAAAACTAATATATTTGTATGATTGTAAAACCAAAGTGTCGTTTGTTTTATTCTCTACTTGTGAGTGTGTAAACGCTCTGTGACAACAACAGCCATTCAGATGAACGTATAATTCAATGCCCTCGTTTAAAGTAAAGCGTATTAATTGGCGCTCAGGTAAGTGCCAGCGTTCGTCATCTCAATAGAATTATACAGGCGAGTCAGCATTAGTTATGGGTTGTTAAGTTGACTTCTATAATGATTAAATTGGCAGAGGACCAAACAGTGAATATGGTGGGACGGCGCCATTACGGCTGGACGGGAAGTGAGGATGAACGGGAGACGGGTGGCATGTGTCTTTCGCTTCGTTCCCATGCAAAAAGCAGGCTTTCCAAAAAGAGCCGTTTCCAACTTTTATCTGTGGAGGAAAAACTTCAGCAATCCCCTGACCTCTGATTTCAAAAGGCCCATCAAAGTGTCAACACTCGAGAGCAGCGGAATAAATCTCATCCTTTAATCTAATTGGTGGGATAAAGCTGCATAATTCTTTTTAACAGCTCTGATGAATTACATAAAAGTACTGCACATTAATGCTACACCTCGTCTTGCGCCAAAAGTACCCCAGAACTGAATAAATATGCTGGCGTGGATTCAAACACATCAGTTTGCCTCATTTAAAGAGCACGTTTGGGGGAAGACTCAGTGACTACCTCAATGTAGGGTAGGTTACATGAGTGCTCTGCCTCTTTGTAAGGCAGGAAATAGTTTGAAATGATCATGATTTTTAATGTCACACACATAGAGTTAAACCATTCATGTGCTCTTTCAGTCTGTGAATATGGATTTGTATTAGAAAAACAGTAGCCTACCTTTTGTGAATTCAGGCCTACCTTATGTCATCTTTACATTGCAAAAACAGTGCAGTAGCAACAGTTTCAGTGGCTCATTTTTACACAGATGCTACATCGATGAGACGTAAATAAATGCATTTACATTTACAGAAATCTTAATTGCAGAAGTAGCTCCGCTATGCAGTTTAAGTTTCAAATAAGAAAACAAAAAAATTAAGTTTCAAAAATAAGTTCTCTGAAATACTGTTTTTGTTAGCTGACGTTTGGTCTGGGCGCGTGCGCTCATGCTCCGTGAGTGCGCGCATACGGCCGCGCGCCTGTAACCCGAGCACAGTAACAGCGGTCTGACTTGTGCTGGGAAAAACACGAATGGACCCTCACGTTGACTTTCTATGAAGATATCCCTGTGGTTTCATTTGGTGAATCGCCATGAAGGCCCAGGACTGGTTTATTGTCTCCTGCTGCCTCTGTGGCCTGAGCGCAATGGCAGGTAAGTTGAGTTGAAGTTTCCAAACTGAATGTGTGCGTTGTGTTTTCACACGTGTAAATTCCCAGTAAACTTAAAAACTAACATCATAGTAAATCGAAGTTCTGAGGTCCTAAAACACCAGAGGGGGTTGAAAAATATCATTAAAACGTTACTTTTTTCACATTTTAAATGGGTTTGGTACCGTTTTCCACATAATTTTAGTCATTTCTAACATTAACCTAAATGTTTTTAATTAACTCAATTCTCACAATCGCAGTCTACGTTTCCAATTATGAGATAAAGCCTGTAATTTGACCTGTTCTCGTTAATTGTATAGTTTAATCCGAATTATCATAATAGTTATTTAACAGATCATTTGATGTAGACATATGTCATGATTTGGTCAAAGAGTACAGTATACCATAATAGATAAATAAACAGATGTCTTACTACTGTATGACAGAGACTGCCAAATTAATATAACACCCAGTGTGAAAAGGTCAACTGCAGTATCACCTCAGTCATTTGTCAGGAATGCAATATGTCTGCAGTCTATAGCGAACCATAATAGCATTATACTGTACAATTATTACGCCTTTAACAATTCTGCTTTCAGAATTGGCACAAGACCTCATGGTGGTCTCATATGTTCATTTGATAATACATTGCATAGAAATTACATAAGTGTATTTCTTATACGATGTCTGTAGCCTACAATACTCTAGTTCTGTAGTATTTTTCATTCAGAAACACCCAAAGGGTGATTTGATCTCGCATTGTTTCCTATTGGGTTGACTGGTCATTAAGATCCATAAATTGATGTTTTTGTGCTTAAACCAAATGTTCCCAATGGCATGTCACAATAATTGTGTGTTTTGAAACAATGATTGTGTGAAAGAAAGCATATACAACAGAAAGCATGAGAGTCAGGAAGGAGAATTTACCACTTAAGTTGTGACAATAGTACCAAAGTGATTAAAATAAAAGGGACATTTGTTCAAGATTACCAGTTTTATGAATACCCCTGGGAAAACTGTAAATTAACCTCGAGTCAGACTTTCACCAGGAACTCTTTAAATTAAAAGTTGATTTAAAGGTGTTTCGGAGAGGTTAATTGTGGTAATTATTGTAGGGAAGCTTTCAATGGGACTGCTGGGCAGCAGATGGCATATACTCTGCAAGGCCTCATTTATTTCACAATATAAGCGCTCACACAAGAAAAGAAAAAAAGATTTCTCATTTCCATGCAGTTTCAGTATAGCGTTGGGGTTTCTTTTCTCAATAAAAGCCACTTGAAGTTATTACTCACAGAAAAAGTCCGTCAGAATCATGTGAATGTGTGCGCATATGCTCCGAGCAGCAGCCGCTGGTAATGAAGGTGACGCGCGTCGTTTGTTACTGTCAGTTCGTATTCTGGGGGGCTCGAGCTGGCGACACTTGATGAATGTGGCACCCCTAGAAGGCCCGCTTATAAATGCGCCCAACCTTCGAAAGCTGAGGGAAAAAAACAGCAGACATGATGCATATAAACCTCAGAGATGGCCGGGGCGGTGGAGTAAACAGGCACCCTCAAAACTGTGAAAACCCAAGGCTATTCGCGAGGCTCTTATCTGTTCGCCTTTATGTTCAGAGCTCAAATCCATCCATCCATCATTACACTCACATTGCTTTACTCAAAGATTAGGTTGTAAACTGCCTTCTGCAAGACTTTTAAAACCTGCAAGACTTTTAATACTTAAGATTCTTAAGATTAGAGACTTACACAACACTGTTTTCAACTAAAAACGAAAAACTTTGAATGCGTTCTGGCCGTTCATTTACACAACAACAGCGTTTTGGGTGGCTTAAAACGCACACTTTTGAAAACGGTTTCAAAGTGCAAGTTTTTGAAAACGGTCTAAACGATAAAAACGTGAATCTGTGAAAACGATGACGTCATGCACATGCGAATTACATGTTTAATCTATTGTGTTTCATCGCCATCTAACGGCCTGGCAGCAGAATACAGCGGATCCGTGTGAATGAAGATCGTTTGTACAATGGTGTCGTCTGTACGCGGAAAACAAAGAAAAACTTCTCAGTTTTAAGCATATAGTAGTCGTGTAAACGTACCCTCAGGCAAGGTTCAGATTGCTGGTAATTGTTGCCCAAATCTGATTTATTTGCTCATATGTGACTCCTTTTTGTCATGACAGTGTGAACGGCAAAAACCACATTGAATCTGATCTTTTCCGTTCTGATTTGGGCCACTTCCATATGTGGTACTAAGTCCGATTAAGGTCAGATGTTTTGCAATGCGACCGCAGTCTGAACAGTCAAATCGGGATTCAAGCAACTTTTACGTCACTATAGATCGACATTCGTCACAATTATCATGGGAGTCGCTTCAAAGATTTTACATACCCGAACATATCAAGACAGTTGCGAAAGCTAGTCAGTGCAGGACAGTGATGTGTGTGTCAGAACTCCTTAGTATTACAGTGATTGAAGACTGAAGGGTAGAAGAGAGTTGTACTGCTCTATTTACCTGAAAGACATCATCTCTCCTAGGTGCATCAGAATCAGAAGGTAAGCTGATGAAGAAGCTGTTTTCTTCATACAACGTTAAAGTCCGGCCTGCAAGGAGCCCGGAGGAAAGGGTCGTCGTGAGGATAGGCATGACCCTTTCAGCATTCGTCAGCCTGGTATGAGATACACACACACACACATTTATGTAACTTAATGGGCACATGCCATTGTTGCTTTATATTATCATTCATTTTATTATTAACCCTGCCGGGAAAAAAACAGCTAAAACCAGCCTAAGATGGGGTGCGTTTCCCGAAAGCATCGTTAGCCAACTATGGTCGCAAGTTCCCTCGTTACCAATAGAGTTCAATGGACATTGCGATGAACTTGCGACCATAGTTAGCCAACGATGCTTTCGGGAAACGCACCCCTGGTCTTCCAGCCTGGTCATTAGCAGACAGGTTTTAGACTGGGAGTCCAGCTGACCAAACATTTGGACACCAGTTTGACCAGATTAAACCAGCTACATCTAACTTCAACCAGCTCAGACCAGCCAACCAGATTCGGCTGGTTTTAACTGAGCAGGGAAAATAAAGGGGGTCTCATCTCTCATCTTAATGGGTAGTATGACTTTTTAAAGGCTGCTTTGAAATAATGAGTGTTGAGAAAAGCGCTATAAATTAATTTGACTTGACTTTAATCTTATGTTATATTGATTACGGATTAATTTTAATGTGAATTACTTGGTACTTATTATAGTGCTTTTTCTATTGTGAAGCACTTTAATCTGAATTTCTTGAATGAAGGGTGCTATACAAATATAGTTAATAATGATTATTATTATTAGTAGTAATAGTTGAATGGGCAAAAAAGTGGTGATTGTCTGCCTGAAAAGCTCGTCATTTTATCCAGGGTTTCTGTGGGTCTTAAAACGTCTTAATTCGACCTTATGCAAGTTAAGACCTTATGCAAGGTCTTAAATGAGAGCAGAACGTCTTAAATTCATAAAGTCATGGCATGAAATTTTGCATACATTGCAAAAAATGTGTATCTTCCTCAATATCTTTGTCCAGTTTTCCAATACAAATATCTAAACATCTTTAAATCAAGATACATGTTTGTGATGAAAATTAGGCCTTACAAATTTTAACAAGAACAAATGTCTACCAGTGAGTTATGAAAACCTCCCTTTGAATTAAGTTTTTTCTTTTTCTGAGCCCATTGGCAGATATTTGTTCTTGTTTTAATCATAAACTCACACATTTTGTATCTCCAGTAAATGTATCTTGATTTAAGAATCTTTAGACATTTGCACTGGAAAAGGAGACAAAAATAATTGAGGAAGAACATCTGTGTTCAGAAGGTACAGTAAAAAGTTATTTCCATATTCTAGTGGTTGTGAGCAGAGCGATTCAAAACTCATTGTGTTTCTCCTTAGACGTTTACATTTAGAGGACAGATTGATGTATCGTGTTCCCTTTAATTTATTCTTTAAATTTTCTTTACATGGTCTTAAAAAGGTCTTTAAAAAGTCTTAAATGTACCTTCATAAAACCGTCAGAAACCCTGTTCATCATAAGTTGTGGTTTCTTTTTAAAGAGGGACTCAAAATTTGCACATGCATTTCATATAGGTACATCAGCAAAAAACAGACCGTTTAAGTGTGGAAAAAATATGACTGGTTACGATCCTCATAAAAATGAAATCATATAATATGACCGCTTTACAAAGCGCTATTAATTAGAGTTAGGATAAATTAGCCAAAGGAAAACCTCTCCCATTCTTTGCAGGCCCATGATAAAAGCTGGTCTGAAGCAGGTCTGATGGTTGGTTCAGCTGTTCAGTGTGTGAATTTGGTATGTGAAACACAGGGATTTAATAACCCGGTCTCGGATAACAGCGCACACACAGATTTGCATTTGTACTTTCTTATCAATGTTTTGATTTCATTACTCCGAACAGAAAGGAACATTACAGGCTTCATGAACAGAGATTTCACGTGGATTTTGCTCGAACAAACATGTGTGTGTCCAAAACAAGATGTATATTGAGATATTATTCATGTGTCACTCTTAATCAGCCTGGAAGCATCCGCACATTTAAGGCATTGCATGCATATTAATCATATGAAGTGTGTATATACAATGTCTATATGAGTGTTATGGTGTGTATGTGTTGACCCTTCCCCCCCACTGTCTGTGCTCTGTACTGACAGCTGACATTCCTACGCTAGTTTTAAATAGCATTCAGGACTGTGTACTGATCTAACATTGAGTCTCAGGTCTTTCCCTTGTCTGCTAATCATTTCCCATCACTCCCTTCTCCCATTGGAGCCAGTGTTCCCATTGTTTGTGTTGGCTTTAAACACATCTCAGTAGCAGAGAATTTGGGGATTCTTCATTATAGAAATGCTCAATGTTTTTCTTCTAAACTCCCCCGTTTGTGTATCAACTGTCAAGGAAACACGCCAATTGACACGCTTTTTACAATACAGATTATTTCAAAGCAGCTTTACAGTGAGAACAGGAAAATAATGCAACAAAGTTTGTTTCTGCTGGACAGCAGATCTAGAAGAAAATACTGTCATAGTCCAGCTTAAGTAAGTTCAGTGATTCATTCTGTTGTTAATTCATTCGGTTCATCTCTGTTGTAAAAAAGTTATTTAGTTCATTTATATATAATATAATATAATATAATATAATATAATATAATATAATATAATATATATATATATATATATATATATATATATATATATATACATACTATATATACTATATATACTATATATATATATATATATATATATATACTATATATATATATATATATATACTGTATATATATATATATATACAGCTGCTCTGTAGAAAACAGTGATGCCATCATCCAGCTCATTTCTCATATAATGGTGTCAATGCAGGCAGATCAATAATATTGTTGAATATTAAGTGTCCATAAAGAAGTGTATAGTGCTAGATGTTTACAGTGTTTTTCACATTCACAAGAGCTCCTGCTATGGAGGTAAGGCTAGAGAAATGCCCTTTTCAAGCAAAAATTACATAAATATGATTTACCTTGCCCAATATAGCATAGTGTTGAAATTGCTTTAAATTGGGATTCTTGAGTTCATTTTATAGAGCCGCCAGTTCGGGAAGCGGCGTTCCAAGATTGCTGATATTTCTTTGATACTGTTGTCATTGGTAGAGTAAAAATAAACTAAATAACTGGCCGTATTGTGTCTAAAATGTGATTTGCTCAGTATTAAAAACTTGTTTATTGTACTGTTGTATAAAAGCAACATCACACTCATACAATCACAGCCAGGCACTCTAGATATTGTAAATTGTAATTGTAAAACCCAAAGAAACTCTCATTTTGAAACTCTAAACACATGTGCATTCACTAATTGAATTAATTAATTAATTTTATTTGTTCTGTTTCATTTTTTTTGTGTTCTAGAACATGAAAGATGAGGAGATGAACACTGTTGTTATTATGAACTTGGTAAGTCAGCACGATTTCTTTCGACTGTGTGTCATTTTAAGAAATAACGTCTTGAAGCGCAATTCAAATTCATAAAGCTTTATTTGCATCGAAGAAAAGTTATCTATCATCTATCATGACAATTTAGTGGACTGAAATTACCACGTTACCTCACAAGACAAACTCTGACAATAATAACTTGGATCAATATAGCATAACTTTGAATGCAAAATGAAAGATTATGCAAATGCCGTTAATAATATGTATTGAAAAATGTGCAGAGATATTGCATTTGGTATAGTTAATGACACAAGCCAGATCATTTGATTAAATGATGAACTGGTTGTACTTATAATTTCAGCGATGACCCTCATCTATCTGTACATGAACACACACAAACTCACACACACCTTTTGTGCTCCTGCAGGAGTGGAACGATTATCGCCTCTCCTGGAACCCGAAAGATTACGGGGGATTTGATGTGTTGCGTATCCCGTCTTCAAAAGTGTGGCTTCCTGATATTGTTCTCATCAACAAGTAAGTTGTGTGTGTGTGTGTGTGTGTGTGTGTGTGTGTGTGTGTGTGTGTGTGTGTGTGTGTGTGTGTGTGTGTGTGTGTGTGTGTGTGTGTGTGTGTGTGTGTGTGTGTGTGTGTGATGCTTCACATATTACCTCAGAAAGCCTAGTGTCAGGCACATTATCTTAGAGAGTCTTTGTTGAGTTTCTGCAAGAACAGCAAAAATAACAAAGAAATTATCAAAGCGCTTGTGAAGCTTGTCGAGAGATGCATGCACACACATTACTTTCTCTCTCTATCTATTCCTTTCTCACACACACTCGCTGTAATGCCTAGGTAGACCCTCATCACTGCTGATGTAAATATCCTGCCTCCTTCATTCATCTCTGCTTTATAGCCAATTAAACAACACTGCTGTCTGCTATAAGCCTCTCTGGTCCAGCGTTCATTCTCACACACACACACACACACACGGCATCCCACACACTGTTCAGTGAGGGAGATCTTGGAGTCCCACAGCACCATTACCGTAATAGATGGGAAGTTTTAAATGCCTGTTTTGTGTCCTATGAGGATTATACACCAGTGCCGTACGGTTTAAGGGCTCAAATGGTCAATCCATCTTAATTGTAGGTATTACTCTTACTTATTGTGATAGTCATACAATATATCATAAAAAACATAATTGGACAGTGACATGTCAATAACTCTAACCTGACAACGATAATTGGCTGTCGACCTCCAAAAAGGACAACAAAAAAAATGTTACATACACTTTGTACCCTAGTCATATGATAGCTTGACTGAAATGTGAGCCATTACTCATTGTAAATCTTACCTTATTCAAAGACAATAAACAACACACAAGATGAACAAGAGCCAGTGCCATTTCCCAGAACCTGGGAGAAGGTGGGATTTTTTGTGTGTGTGTGTAAACCTTCCCTTTAAGTTCTCGGGTGGACTCTGAAATGTGTTTTAAGATTGTGTATGACTGCAGGCCAGTATCTGCACTCAGAGAAACCTCCTGTGTGTCACATTACAGACTATCTAAGACATAATGGAGATACAGCATCCCTAGCCGCGTTTCCATTACAGATTTGCGAAAAACTTTTGCGATATTTTCTAAATGCCGATAAAAAACCATTGCGAAATGATGCTTGTTTCCATTAACTGATGTTATGCAACTGAAACGTAATTTTTTCCCTCTCGCGATAAATCATTCCAAAAATCATGGCGATGGATGTTAGTAGGTTTAAGCCACCACACTTGCCATTACTTTTAATGGAAGGAGTCATGGTGTGTTATCCAAGCATTAATGACAAGGAAAGACTTGTGATCTGTTTTTGGGTGTTTCTCCCTCATTTCTGCTTCAAGGTCTTGATTGTGGCATTTCTTTGAGGTTTAGAATCCAGTATTCCTGCAATTCTTCTGTCTTTTATCAATTTAATAAAGAACTCTGTCTCGTATTCTGTCCAAACATACCACGTCATCTACGTCAGGTGACCTGTAAATGCGCAAAAACTGTTTCCATTGCAGTTTTGCGAAATATTTCTTTTTCGAATTGCCTGAAAAACCACCTCATGTGAGCATAAAAACTTTTTTGCGATAAATGGGAGCTTTTGCGAAATTGACGTGTTTCCATTGGGCGTATTTTCAATTCGCATTTTAAATGATGTTTTATTAACAAAGTTCGGGAGGAGCACGTTCAAATAATCAAGCAATCAATCAATCAATCAATCAACTCATCAAACAATTACCATGTCTACCCTATCAGCATGAGAGGAAGCATATATATATTCACTCTGTCTACTTACCTAACTTCCTTGACAGTTTCAGCATCCCTCCACCACCCCGACTCCTCACTCTTGGCTTGTTCTTTCACAGCCAGGAATACGGGGGGAGTACTCTGGGTTCGGGCCAAATACCGAGCCCGGAGCCCTCTCCTCGGACAGCACGCCAAATACGCATTTATTCTATCTGACTTATTTGTAAGTGTGAACTCGTGAATTTCGCAATTCGTATTTTAATTTGTGCAATTTGAAGGGTAATGGAAACGCGCCTATTGATAGAAAATAAGTTGATGTGGCTACTTGCATACCCTGAAAGTTACCTCAGGTTTTGGAACTGAAAGTTGAGGTAATCTTAACCAGGTAAGTCGCATAACCTACTTTCTGGAATACACACCGGTGTAAACAAACCCAAAGAAACTCTCATTTTTAATCTGATATTGTCAATGTGGACTTTCAGGGGAAAATAGTGGAACCATTCAAATTGCCTCAATGTGGAGGTTTAGGTTTGTAGTAGCTATGCAAGTTTATCTGCGCTTTAAACTTCTGTTTGTGTGTGTTTGTGTGTGCAGTAATGACGGCGTGTTCGATGTAGCTCTACAGGTCCACGTGCAGGCCTACAGTAATGGTCGTGTGACGTGGACTCCACCTGCTCTTTTCAGGAGTTCTTGCGGAGTGAAGGTAAATTCTGCAACTCAACAGACATTCTGTTCTGCATAATGGACCAATAAAAACATCAAGTGCTCCATAATGTTTTAATTGTTTAAATCAGTGCTGTGAAACATTAACAGCATGGCGTAACAATTCAAGATGTGCATTTACATTATAGGTGATGGTACTTTCATGGTTTTTTTTAGCACTCATTTTTTAGTTCTTATTCTTGATGAATGTTCAGCACCTTTCGGTAAATACTGTAGTAATAAGAGTAAGTTATGGATGAGACCTTTAAATACTGTAATGATGTGTCGAAACATAAGACGTTTAATGACGCATTAAATCACAAGTGTTTATAATCCGCTCAACTGCACTATGAATATATTACAGTTGTACACTGCTGGGGTGAATTTCTTGTTTAAAAGAGTCTTATTTACCTCATGTAAGTGGCAATCTCTCTCACTTTTGTACTTGTTTTGTGAACTTTTCCCCCTCCTCATTTGTATTGCTGCTTTTGTTTGGCCTCGCTCTAGTTTGGCTGCGTTTGATGATGTTCCGTCTGGTCTTTGCATGTGTGAAATCAGAAAGAGAGATGATTAAAGGAAGTTGCACGTCAGCCAGAAGCGCACACGCACTAACATGCACAAATCACATTCTCCATCTGCAGGTGACATACTTTCCTTTTGACTGGCAAAATTGCACCATGGTTTTCCAATCTTATACGTATGATTCCTCAGAAGTGGATCTGCAGCCTGGCCTTGATAAGAATGGAAATGAAATCCGAGAGATAGTCTTGGACACAGGCTTCAGCGGTAATGGCGCTCTAACACTGTCACAATGCACAACAACCTTTTAAACATTCAGACAAAGCTTTTTCAAGCCAATGTGAAAGATTGTCTTGAACCCATCTAGTTTTATACCTTATTTCAGCCTTTGAAGTGAAATGTCATTTTAACTTTTTTGTTTATTTTATATATACTTTTAAAGAGGACCTATTATGCCCTGTTTCAAACTCTTGATTTTGTTTTTGGGCGATGCTTGAATGTTCAGAAAACACATTATTTTTCCAATATTCTCCATTGTTGCAGCTCCTCTCTTCCCAGTCTGTCAGTAACGCTCTGTTTAGTTCCTGTCTCTATGAAGCCCCTCCTTCTGAAAAGCACAGTGTGCTCTGATTGGTCAGCTATACCAGTGTGTTGTGATTGGTCAACCGCTTCCAGCATGTTTGGAAATGTCCCGCCTCCTATCATAACCATGAGTTTCAGCCCAAAAAATATGGACGTAGTGTCCGTGATGTCATCCGTAGGTTTCTGAAGAGTTTTTTTGAAGCCCAAAGTGGGCGGAGCTGGCCATCGCCATCTTGGATAAACAAAAATGGGCAAAGAGGCGAATTAGCTGAGGTGACATGACGGCTAACAGACAGCAGACAAACGACTAGTAGTGACAGCAGCGGCAATCCGCCTGTCACTCAAGTGGCCACGCCCTTAATTATGCAGAACTTTAGGACTTAAAGGGATAGTTCACCCAAAAATGAATGGCGTGAATGGCTTTCTGTCTTTGGAAGTCCATCAAAGCGCATCTGTTCATGATTAAAGTGCTCGATGGCTCTGCAGGGGTTAATAAAGGTCTTCTGAAGTGAAGCTCATAAAATAACTAGCTTCCGGTTGTACGTCAAGTTCAAGTGTTACTCTCTTGGTGTTAATTGATGCGTATGGTCGTCTGCCGGAAGCCAGTTCTTTTAGTCGATAAAGTTTTAAATATGGATATTTTTCTTACACAAATGCATCGCTTCATTTCAGAAGACCTTTATTTTCCAAAGACAGAAAGCCATTCACTCCCATTATCAAGCTTGGAAGAGCCAGGACAATTTTTAATACAACTCCGATTGTATTCGTCTGAAAGAATAATGCCATATACACCTAGGATGGCTTCAGGGTGAGTAAATCATGAGCTAATTTTCATTTTTGGGTGAACTATCCCTTTAATATAATTTAAACGGATGCGTTATAAAAAAAATCACCCCCATGAATTGTCATTAAGGGCAAAATTAGCTATAAAGACCAAAACCACTTTTTGTACCAGGCTGTAAACATGTTTTTTTCTGCTGTAAAGTTGGGCATATTAACATTGGGGGTCTATGGGATTGACTCTCTTTTGCAGCCGGTCTCTAGTGGCCAGTCGAGGAATTGTAGTTTAAGTCTCTTCCGTGTTGGATTCAAGAGACAGGCAGGTTTCAACACACTACTAACTAACTCAACCAGGCCTCATGCCTTTACTCTGCATATGCCTTGGGCAGGAATTATTTAAATGAGGAATATTGTGACGTGTTCGTTCCTGGAAGAAAACCCAAGACTACAATGGAGGCGTTTCGGGGAGTTCAGAAACAGTGACACTGATATAGAGAAGAACTGCCTTTGCTTTGCAACTTTGCAGACCTTTTTCATGCTTAAACAGCAACATTACACACTAAAGAAAGTTGAACATGTTAAGTAGTATAATAGGTCCTCTTTAATGGGATGTTTTAATACACTTAATACTTGAAAAATGTTATATTTAAAAAAAAATTCACCTAATGACTGGTTGACTGCACTCAAAATGGCAATGTTGTATAATGTCATTGTATTGTTTGAACACTACACCTACACACAGAGACAAACACCAGTTTGTTTTTCTCATCATCATATCTTCTGTCATCCCAGAGAGTGGAGAATGGCACATTCGTCATAAGGTTTCTCAGAAGAATATGCGAGAGGACCTGTATGAGGACATCACCTTCTACCTGATCATCGAGAGGAAGCCCTTGTATTACGTGTTTAACATCGTCGTGCCCTGTATCCTCATCACCATCATTGCCATCTTTAACTTCTACTTACCACCTGATGCAGGTAAAGAGTCTTTGCTCTGTTTTTTTTTTTTTTTTTTTTTTTTTTCAAAACTGATGCCAGGATTGTTTAAAATATTTTTTGTCAAATCCACTTTAAATTCGTGTTTTTCGTGCTTCGCATTTTGCTGCATTCAAAAGTTCAAGTTTGGTGAACTCTGAGCTGAGAATTCACATCACGTGGAGACGAGTGACCTGTAGAAGGACAATATGTCTCGGCGTGACCCCTTGGCTGAATTATTAGAATAATATTTTTGCAGTAAAGTTGAGAAGATTGTATATTTTTTTATTACTATTTGTTATATGTTGAATTCATGTTTATAAAAACGACGCTTCAGAGCGTGACGTCATGTCACGACCGTTGCAGTGTCTCGTGCTCAAAGTCTAGTGTGACCGTGGCTTTAGACTGGTTGAAGACTAGATGTCCACTAGTCCAGTCTTGAGATGACAAGAGCTTGGACAAGAAGTTGAATCTCATACTCTGCTGTTGTAAAGAGCAAACCTGCACGATCGGGCTGTTGTTAAAATGCGGGTGGAAAAACTCAGATGGTCGTTCAACACAACCGCCAATATAAATAACTTTTTATTAGATTGAGGTTTTATTGACCTTGAACTAATGAATGTCCAATTATTGCCCATTATAAATAGATCTTTTACCTGCATGGATAAGCTCCTGCTACAACAAGATCAATCTTTCAGTTCTACCAGTTAAGAGTGTAACAAATGATGAAG
Source organism: Vimba vimba (assembly GCA_022828995.1). Classification (NCBI taxonomy): domain Eukaryota; kingdom Metazoa; phylum Chordata; class Actinopteri; order Cypriniformes; family Leuciscidae; genus Vimba; species Vimba vimba. Next base: position 52,376,343 of record CM040818.1, read on the forward strand.
GGATCATTAGTACAAGCCTATTGCACTGCTTATACAGTCTGGTCTATTAATTCCATTATATAGTACAATTAACCTAATCACATAAAAGCACATTAAGACTCTGTATAAGTATGTCTTGTGTATGCACGAGTAGATCAAGAGGAGCTCTCTTTTCTTTTCAGGGGAGAAGATGGGTCTTTCAATCAACGTACTGCTGACTTTAACTGTCTTCCTGCTTCTGCTGGCCAACAAGGTTCCAGAAACATCTTTGGGTGTTCCCATTATCGTCAACTACCTGATGTTCACCATGATCCTGGTCACCTGCTCCGTCATCCTCAGTGTTGTGGTGCTCAACCTTCACCATCGTTCCCCCAACACACACCAAATGCCTCTCTGGGTGCGCAAGGTCAGTACAGGAGTACAGTACAGGAGTGTCAGAGAATGTCTCAGGCCCTGTTTACTCCTGGTATTAAGATGCGTTTTGGTTGATCGGATCACAAGTGGACGACGATAAATACAGGTGTAAATGGGGTCTAAAACGTTTTTAGCTTATCCACTTTCGGCCACTTCCAGAGATAGATGAAAACGTATTAAACCGGATTGCTTTCGTAGTGTAAACGCTCATGTGGTCGAATGTGTTCAAACAGCCACAAAAGACCGTCTTCTCTCCGTCTACTGACCTCATGCGTAACATTATGGGAAGAGCTCTAGACAGAAGGGGTTTAAACTTTGTCGGCTGAAGACCCAAGTTTGGGTGATTTCTGATTTCTAACACACACTCTTCGGCTTGCAGCTGTCAGAGCAGAAACTAAAGCTGATGCTCTCTGTGTGTTTTTCCCTTGTCTCCGGACGTGTTCATATGTAAATTACACATGCTTATTTTGTCCTTTAGATCAAAAGATCTGAAAAGGTATTTAAACTCAACTTTCAACAAACTAGAATTTTAATCAATGAAGTTATAGTTAAAGGTACACAATGCAACTTTTGTCCCTTTAGCGGTTAAAAAACAAAACTGCATGCATTTTGCAGAGGAACATTGTTTTGGTTGTGCTTCGGCTCTGCGTGACTGTGCGGATGAATATGATTATACTGCTCATAAAACATTCACTATAGGTTTAAGAGATATAACCAGTTTAGATGGAAAGGATCTCAAGCTGGCTAGCTGAAGATATTACTGTATCTTTACCCGTTAATACACATGGTACTTCCTTGAAAATAAATTCCAGCACAGCGATACAACAACCATAATGAAATGAGCCTTCACAATAGATAATGCTTTATAATGAACTCTGTTGGAGAGAAACATATGGCTATTTATATGTTCAATAAAATACTTTACTCACCTGTTGAGTAATAAAAACACCATCATCTCTGCGTCGCTTTTACAACATTTTTATTCCTTCAGTTCTCGCAACCTCCGAAAAGCCAAGCCAATGTTGATTCTTGTTTTATTACGAGCTCTGTCTCGTTCTCTTTCTCCAGCAGACTCTCCTCTGTTCACCGTTTGTTTAAACGAGTGATTCTTGGAGGATGGAGATTTAACTGGTCAATGTCAACCTTTCTCACTCATGAAACGAACCTCTGTCACTCTCACACCAGACACACGTCAAAGTAGGCGGAGAAACTTCTCTATATTTACGGATGTGACGAGACACACACGAGCGAGAGACGCATGTTCACGATTTCCTGCAAAAACCATCCCCAGTCTAGACATATAAACACTTATAATAGGCGTACCATTGTGAATGGGTAAGACAAAAACACATTTTGGGAGAAGGATTGATGATGCATTGACTCATTATTTACATTTTGTTAATTTTGAACAAAAAAAAGTTCCTTAGTGTATCTTTAAAGTCTTTCTTGGACCAGAAATGTTTTTCAATTTTTGGTTGAGAGTTAAGTAACCATTAGCAAAACACAAAATCAGCCTGCTTTTGTAATGAGATGCACACCCTTTTGTGAAACTTTTGTGGAGTCAGCGGCTTTCAACAAATTGAGGGCTACATTGTTAAAATGACAGATGCAGAAAACATTTCCATTTAGCATTTTCTTTTATTCCCGGACACTCCAAAACAACCCTGTCGGCCAATTACAAACTTATGAAAAAAGGATAAAAATGTTGAATAGAAAAAGGCTAAAAATAGGAAATTCAGTTTAGCAAACAGACTGTGCAGCAAAATAAAAGCATCTTTTCAAAAATCAGCCTATTATGTTAGACTATTAACCTTTATCGATGGCTGTAAGCTCGACATTATTTCAAATTATTAGAGTCACGGCTTCTCCATCACACCACAACGACCCTTTTACACCTTCTATTCACACTCGTTTCAAGCACAGCCCTACATGTATTTCTAAAGATTATATATTGCAGCATTTCTTTATTCAGATTCAGTTGCAGGACATTCATTCGTAACAGCAAGGCCATGTGAAAATAGACACGTGATGCAAGGCTGAAAGATGATGTGCTGGGCGAGTGCAGTCTGTCTCTTTCTTTTAGATCCTTTGTGAAGTCATGCGGAGGAAACGAGGACTCAGCCATCTCTACACAACTCAACACTCAGTTTTAAGAAGCACTGTAGTGCTTTTAATTAAAGGGATAGTTCACCCAAAAATGTAAATTAGCCCATGATTTACTCACCCTGAAGCCATCCTAGGTGTATATGACATTCTTCTTTCAGACGAATACAATCGGAGTTATTTAAAAAAAAACGTCCTGGCTCATCCAAGCGTTGTAATGGGTGTCAATGGGTATATACTTTTTGGAAGTCCATCAAAGCGCATCAATCCGTCATAAAAGTGCTCGAAACGGCTGCGAGGGGTTCATAAAGGCCTTCTGAAGTAAGAAAAATATCCATATTTAAAACTTTATCGACTAAAATAACTAGCTTCCGGCAGATGGCTGTACGCAAGTCTTTTCCACTTCCATTTCATGCAGACTTTAATTTTCAAACCCTAAATTTTCATTGCTGCCTGACATCTATAATAAATATATATTTTTTATTATATATAATAAAAATCCAGTGGACTTGCACTGAAGGAGGGGCCTTTAAGTTTGCACTAGCAATCTCCCTCCACTCACGCTTTCTTCAGAACACGTAAATGTGTTTCTGCTATTTCTGAAGTCTTTATATTTCCGAATTAGAAGAACTTGAGGTTTAATGGGCCTGTTTTTACTGCATTTCTTCTAGATCTTCATCCACATGTTGCCTCCATACCTGGGGATGCTGCGACCTAAAGTAGAAACCCCTCTGTTTCTCGAGAAACCTTCCAAAAAGGAGAACATCCGAGCCATCAGCAGAGTGGCAGATGAGTACTTCATCCGCAAGCCCAATAACACCAACTTCCTCTTCCCCAAACCCCACAGGTGAGCCTCTGGGGTTATCAGAAGGTCTCAGATCATTAGGGTCATGGGTCAGACGGGTCAGTGAGAATGGAAGGGAGAAGATAGCTGGTTTTAGGGGTGAATGGATAGGCTGCTTTCTGGAGATAAGTGTCACCACTTGAGCTCAGGTGCAGAATATATTATGTATGCAGTAATGAATCTGGAATAAGGATTCATTATGATTATTTTGGAGGCACCTTTAAAGACCAAAGACACATTGAAAATCTGGGACTCAAACATCTAAACCAAACAAAGAAGTATGAAAGTGAAAATGAACTAATATCTGCACTATATCTAGGTCACTACCCAGTTAACAAGGAACGTTCTCAGAACATTCTGGCAAGATTCTCTCAAAGTTATGAGCGAACATTATTCCAGTAACTTTTTTAACGAAAGTTATCTGGTTTTTAATAATGTTCTCAACTTTTGCACAAAAACATTATTTATGCATCGCCCATGGAACCAACGTTTTTTTCCTTTAGTTGAATGTTCTTCTAACTTTTTTTTTTTTTTAAATGTTATATTTGTTACAGTACTTTATAATGTTCTCTAAACATTCTTAAATGTTCCATTTTCTGTTTGCTAAATTAGTAACTGGAATGTTCCCTTAACATTCGCATGACCAAGAAAAAACTGGATGTTCAGAGAACATTGAAAAATAAAGTTTTTATAACTTAATGTGAACGTTAGCAAAACATTCTTAGAACATGTCTTTGTTAGCTGGGGAAACGCATAACAAAATTTGTAACATTGACCATGTGACTCTCCTTGGAGTTCATGCAAAAAAAATGTAGGCTGTTTAATTATAAAAATGCTAAATGGAGGCACTAGTGGTCTCAGACTGTGTGTGTGTGTGTGAGAGAGAGAGCATGGCTGAACGCTTTAGGGTTTGATTAATCCTTTACTCTCTCTCACACACTTTAAATCATCTCAACCAGGGAATTTCTCTGTGTGTATCTGATGTGTATGTGGGCGGTGTGAAAAAAGGGAAGAAATCATCACTAAAATAATAACGATCAGCACAAATGGGCTCTGACACATTAGACCTGGCCTGCATCAGGCTCAAGAGAGGAGGGAGGAGAAATCGAGACAGGACAGAGTGTGAGAGAGAGGAAAGATGAGGAAGAGAAATTCGATGAGGCAGTGGTATCTTGCTTTTTAATTGGTTTTATAGCGTGTTTTGGCAGCATTGCCACCATGGTTTAGTCAAATTAGTCTTTCCTGATTAGTCATCTGTGTCTGTCGATGTACAGACTGAGGAGGGAGGAGGATGAAAGAAGAACAAATCTCCAAGACTGGCAGAGGATGCCTTTGACCTTTTCTTTCGTTAATTGAATACTCTGCTAGTCTTGTGCAGCCACTAGCCAGACTTTGATTATTGCCATCCGACTTAATCAGGTCAAGATATGTAAAACGTATGCTGTTTTAATGTTTTTTGCTCACCAAGGCTGAATTTATTTGAGAAAAATACAGTAAAATCAGTAATATTGTGAAATATTATTACAACTTAAAATAACTGTTTTCTATTTTAAAATATTTTCAAATGTAATTTATTCCTGTGATGAAAAGCTGAATTTTCAGCATCATTACTCCAGTCTTCAGAGTCACATGATCCTCCAGAAATCATTCTAATATGATGATTTGCTGCTCGAGAAACATTTCTTATCATTATGAATGTTGGAAACAGTTGTGCTGCTTTAATATTTAATAGAACAGAATTAATTGAAATAGAAATCTTTGACATATTATCTTTACTGTCACTTTTGATCAATTGAATGCATCCTTGTTGAATAAAAGATGTAATTTCTTTCAAAAACAAAATCATACTGACCCCAAACTTTTAAATGATAGTGTAAATCTGAACTCCATCATTCCACAATATCAGACTGGCACGATATTGCCAGTTCAGTCAGTTATACTGATGACATCAAAGACATTTGTGGAAAATTCATTTTAGACTTTGTTCAGAACTTCTGTTTTTTCCTAAATTAAATATACTAATTATTTCACTGAAAGATTCAGTGCCATGAACCTTGCAAACTTTGAAAATTCCAGTGATTTAGTTCTTCCTCGCTCATTTTAGCCTTCTGGTGATGTTCTTCCCCGAATAACTGATGAAATATTGTGCTCACTGACTCCAGAAAGTTGTGCATAAGCCAGTAAATCAGATTGAGGCTTGCCATTCTGGATATGCATCTGATTGTAGCGAATGCTTTTGATTTAGAGAAGAAAAAAAAAATGTAATGAGTTTTTTATTTATGTTTTATCATCTGCTGTGAGCTTTCCTGTCGCTCAAACAGTAGAGTGTTGGCACTTGCAATGCCAAGGTCATGGGTTCGATTCCCAGGGAAAGCAAGAACTGATAAGAATGTAAAAAATGTGTACTTTGGAATGCAATGTTTAGCCCTATTCGCACTGGATTAGTATTATCTGGAGACCTCGTGTGATTTAGAAATTACCCCCCCACATCTGAATTTCGTATGGCGCATTCGCACGGGATAAGCGCATTTTACTCGAATTTACTGACTTATCTCCCGGATATGATGTCAATAGGCTATTGCTTGGAAATGTCTTGTCGTTATAGGTCTAGCTGTATGATATATCATAAACAGAAGAATGTTCCTTACCGCACGCTGCTATACATGTCATCCATCTCCATCTAATGATGGTTTTCAGCTTTCTCTTTCTGCAAATTGTATAGTTGTATTGTATAGCGATGTGACCCAGCACCCAAAATACTATCAAAACACTCCAACACAGCCTCCATTCTTCACGAAAGATGGATAAAAGGCGCACAGGAAACAAAACCCTTGATGACAGTGATGCCGATTCGCACGGGACTGATATTATCACAGGACCTCAGTGTTCGGTGAAATATGATAGGTCATTTGCAGGGGAATTTTTACTTTACAAATGTGACCCTGGATCACAAAACCAGTCTTAAGTCGCACGGGTATATCTGTGGCAATAGCCAACAAAACATTGTATGGGTCAAAATTATAGATTTTTCTTTTATGCCAAAAATCATTAGGATATTAAGTAAAGATCATGTTCCATGAAGATATTTTGTAAATTTCCCACCTTAAATATATAAAAAAAATATTTTTGTGAGTGGATACAGCACAATCGCCAATAGAAATGGACAACTTTAAAGGCGATTTTCTCAATATTTAGATTTTTCTGCACCCTCAAATTCCAGATTTACAAATAGTTGTATCTCGGCCAAATATTATACTATCCTAACAAACCATACATCAATAGAAAGATTATGTGTTCAGCTTTCAGATGATGTATAAATCTCAATTTAAAAAAAATGACCCATAAGACTGCTTTTGTGATCACAGACATGGCCGATTCACACGGGATTAAGATCACAGACAACCTCTGCAATTATGACGAATGACTAGAGGTCACCAGGTAATACCTGTCCCGTGCGAATAAGGCTTAAGTCGCATTGGATAAAACGCATAAATGTAAATGTGATCATGTTAATGCTGTTCCAGGCTCTAAATGAAGGTACACGCTAGATGTTAAACACACTCCTCTGCTGGGTTAAAGCTTTCCTCTGCTCTCTTCTCCCGATCTGCTGGTCTCTCCGCCCGGCATTGACGTATGTCTCAGTCTAATGGGGTTCCTCTCGGGTCACTGAAGCTCACTGGGGAACCACAGACTACCTGCAATGAGCTCCTGTTCCAGCACCTGAATACACAAACACAGACGAGAGCGGTGAGGAATGAAGAGTCACACTGACCCCTTGTGGTGGGATGGGGAGGTGAATATCTGGAAAATTGATGAGGAGCAGTGGGAGAGAAAGAAAGAGAGGGGATTCATAATGAAACAGATGTTAGTGAACAGATTCTCAAAAGAGGAATGCAACACATCAGCGGTGATAAGCATTTCATCAGCACATTGGAAGGATTTCATGGGTGGGTGGTTACACCATCAGCATAAAACAGATTTGAGGAAAAAAAGAGAGATTATGACTCAGAGTGACTGACTGAATGATTGAGTGAGGGTTTTAAATGAAAGAATAAGCATGACAGTAAGTGAATGAGTGATTAAATGAATGAGTTAAAGCGATAGTTCACCGAAAAATGAAAATTCTGTCATTAATTACTTGTCGTTCCAAATCCGTAAGACTTTCGTTCATCGTCGGAACACAAATGAAGATCTTTTTTGATGAAATCTCTCCGATCCCTTTAGTAACAGCTACGCAACTGACACTTTAACTCTTCAAAACGTTCATAAAGAGATGGTAAAACTAATCCATGTGAATTGAGCAGTTTAGTCCAAATTTTCTGAAGAGACACGATCACTTTATATGAAGTTTTTATACGTTAGTCAGTCAGTCCTCATTGGAACGGGTCACCTTGACACGGGAGTTTTGAGAAACTGCCTCTTTTTCTGCTGTGGGATTATATGGACACACACACACACACACACACACACAGCAGGAATGGTGCACAGCCCAATGCATTCTTAGGCTTTAAATGCTTCCACCCTTTTCTCAAGGACAAAGTAATCAGATCCACTGTGGATTTAGACTTGCTGCCTGAGGTTTCACTCTGTGTTCATAAATTCCTGATACAAATTTACTGAGGTCAACCCTTCAACTTCAGAAAATAAGAAGATATTTAAAGGAATAGTCCACGCAGAAAAATGAAAATCATTTGGTCATTCCAAACCTGACTTACTTAAATGTTAGTAAACAAACAGTTTCATTTCCAGTTGACTTCCATTATATGGATAACAAAATATAGTCTATTGGTCTATCCCTTTCAGTTTAAACATGTTTTACCGCAAACAGTAAAGCTACATTTTATATTACATGCATTTGGCAGATGGTTTTATCCAAAAGCTACTTGCATTGCATTCAAAGTATATATTTTAACAGTTCATGCATTTACTGGGACTGAAACCCATGACCTTGGTGTTACCAGTGGCATATGAAAATGGTTCATATGTAACAGAACATTTCTGGTATGTTTGTACAAACATTTGAAGGTAACTCACTACCCTGAAGTAGAAGTATGTATTTACAGTAAGTATGTTCAACAGGACCTTGTGCTTGCATTCTCATCAGTGTGTGTGTGTGTGTGTGTTTATATAGAGCATGTTTCTGGGCAGTTCACACATAAAACAATCCCAAGCCTGCCCCGAATTGAATAAATCAGTGTTGCAGTCAGTGTTGTGGAAAGTTACTTTTAAAAGTAATGTTACAATATTGCGTCACTCCCTAAAAAAGTAACTAATTACATTACTTAGGAACTTTTTATGCGTTGCGTTACTTTCTTGCTTGTTTTGTAATAACAAAAAGAGTTATATTTTTGGCATTTTCACACCAAAAGTGATACTTTACAGAAGAGGGCGCTGCTCAAACAAACCTTTCAGCTGTTCTGCTGTTCTGGATCACAGAAGAAGAAAGTTCAACACTCTTACTTCAGCAATAAAACAAACAAACACAAATTGGATGTTAATCTAAAGTCATTTTAGCTTATTAGTTTGGCTGAATTGGATCATCGAAGGTCAGCAGCAAAGACATTGGTTAATGAAGTGTGATTAAATGCATAAAGTGCATTTGTTTCATTTTTGTTTAACATTTAAATATTGCAGGTTTGTATAATCTGAGTTTGCATTTCACTGTTTTTATACATTTTAAGGAATACTGAATCTGTTTAGTGCAAGTGAGATGAGTAAATGCTCACATTCAGTCTAGAACTACAATAACCATCTCATGTTCACACACAACGCCTCTGCACTTACAGTGTACTCACGAATTCTCTCAACAAAGCTGTCAGTCAATACATTTCCGTTACTTTTTTGAAAAAGTAACTTTGATGTAAATTTAAATGCATTACTTTACTAGCCTGGAAATCCAGACCTAAATCTGAAAGATTAATGGTCTGGCATCGACTAATGAAACTCGGCCAGCTCGAGGGGCGGCACCAAGCATGCATTTGAAAATCTCACTGCACGCAATTGGATAACACTACGACCAATCACAACAAGCCCCATACGCTTAGCTACCAGCGGAGCTAACTGGTAGATTAGACTCTTGCCGTATCCGGTCTGCAAAACAGTAAAAACGCCCTTCTTGCAAAGGAACGATTCGAGCGGCGTCTTCTGTTCCTCTTTTAGAGAAAAAGCCAAGTCTAACTCGTTCATTGTAGCGGCCAAAGCTGTTTCAAACAACTGGTGTTCATCCATAGCCATCTTGCAATGTTTACTAATGACTTCGACGTCACAGCGCTGTCGTCATCTGTTTAGCTCCGCCTATATCAGATAACCCGATGTGATTGGTGCAGCTCGGATACAAGGGCATATTTAATGAGCATCATCACTCGACGCCAGAGTAACTCGCTGAGCAAATTCAACTTGTGCTCTCACGAGAACTCTGGATTTCCAGGGTATTACTTTACTAGTTCCTTGAAAAAATAAATATTTTCATAAACGTGCTGCTTGTAATGCTAATCCCCAACACTGGTTGCAGTGTGCAGTGATATTGCTCCTGTGTTGCAGGTTCCAGCCTGATGGTCAATGCACTGACCTGAGGAAGTTCATTGACGGGCCGAGTCATTTCCTCAGTCTTCCTCCAGAGCTCAAGGCAGCCGTGGAGGCCATCACTTACATCGCAGAGCAACTGCAGGCCGAGAAAGACTACGAGGCTGTAAGTCATTTACAATCACAACCAGAACCATAGGTTTGCTTTTCCTGCTTCAGAGCTCTCGAAATCTATACCTTCCCTTCGTTCTCACTGTTTTCCATCTCATTTTTCTCCCCTTCTCTACTGTCTCTCTCTTCTTTTCCTCTTTCTGTCTGTCTCTCAGTTGAAGGAGGACTGGCAGTATGTTGCCATGGTGGTTGATCGACTCTTTCTCTGGATCTTTGTGGTTTTTACCACCGTTGGGACGCTGGCCATTTTTACTTATGCCAGCTTCAATACCACTCCCACTGACCCCTTCCCCTAAACCTGACGTTCTCTCGCGCCTCGATCCTCAAAAACATTGGCATGTGATGTGTTAGACACCGTTCAGTGCATATTTATGGTCTTTTACTGTTACAAAAAGAGCACAGCAATTCATTCACAGAATATTTCCATTAAGACAATGGATGGATGTGTCTAAACAGCTTTATTATTGCTGAGTTCAGTAGGATTTTATACAATTAGGTCTTAGCATTGATAATCAGAAATGTTTCTTGAGCAGCAAATCAGCATATTAGAATGATTTCTGAAGGATCATGTGACACTGAAGACTAGAGTGATGCTGAAAATGTATTCTTTGATCACAGGAATAAATAATGTTTTTAAATATATTCAAATAGAAAACATTAAGTGTAATAATATTTCTCAATATTACTGTTTCTCAAACTTTACTGTATTTTTAATCAAATAAATGATACTACTTTTTACAGAATAAAAGTGGTCACTGCGGCGGCACCCTATCAAATGGTACTAATATGCACAATTTAGATACTGATATGTATACTTTAGAGGAACTATTATGTATTTTTAAGACAATAAAATGCACCCTGTAGGGGTAAATATGGTACAAAGGGTTACCTTTAGAAAGGGTGCCGCCCCAGTGACGGCTTTTATACCTTTTTTTCTGAGAATGTAGTCTACATGCATCTATGCATGGTGTGCAAGACATTTTTTGATACCCAGTGTGATGTGTGCTCTTAAGTGTGTGAAGGCTGTTCTAGTCATGATGTTTTTAAAGAACGTTTTTATGTGATGAATAAAGAGCAAAGGTGATCAGGAAATCTGCTTTTTTTTTCTTCAGAGAATACAAAAACTGTTTCTTGCACCGTGTGTGTGTGTGTGTGTGTGTGTGTGTGTGTGTGTGTGTGTGTGTGTGTGTGTGTGTGTGTGTGGCTCAGGTAAACCCTATGGTATGGAGACAAAATGTCTCCACAAAGATGGCAATATCTGAAATCCCTGTCCTTGTGGGGAAATGTTTTGGTCCCCATGATGAAAACAGCTTATAAATCACTCTAAGTGATGTTTTTATATATATAAAAAAGTGTGTGTGGGGATGGGTCCTAATGGGTAGGGTTAGTGTAAGAGGATAGAATATACAGTTTGTACAGTTTAAAAATCATTATGTTTTCGGAAAGTCCCCATAAAACTTTCCATAGTTTTGGAGAGTTTGGCTGTACTTCTAAGGGCCAAATACCCTCAGTTATATTGATGGGAAGGTTTAGGGGTAAGGCTTTTGGTTAGGCAATAGATAATATCATGACCCTGATATAAAATCAGTTGAAGTCTATGCAATGTCCTCACTAATATCTATCTATCTATCTATCTATCTATCTATCTCAACATTTTGATTGCAAATAATATATCAATAACATGTTTTTGAATGAGAGTCAGAGAGGCGGGGTAAATCAAATACATAGAGGGATCATATATATATATGTACATGTATGTGTGTGTGTGTGTGTGTGTGTGTGTGTGTTTGTGTGTGTGTATGTATAGTTTGTGTTCTAAGGTAGGCATGAACAATACAGTAGGTTCTACACTACCTATCAAGTCAACCCCTGAATATTGAATTAATTTCTATTCATTTTAAATAACCAGCTAATATTCATTAAGAATACAGACAAACTTTTTATTACTGTACTTGTCTAGATTAGCATTATGTTGGTAAAATGTTTTTATATATTTTTCTTCAACAAATGTAATGTTTTAAACTATTATTATTATTTTTTTCTGCATTTTTGTGGTAAAATTAACTTTAAAGAAGATCTACATTTCTCAATGTCATTCATGGAGATAACATGGAAAATGTGTGGTTTTAGTGGAGGATTTCTGTCACCTGGTGGAAAACAAACACGTTTAACATAAAATTATCACTATAACCAGTAGATGGCAGCAGAGGACCACTCATTAGCTCATTTGCCATTCCCACTCCCTTTCATAGCTCTTTTCGCGCGTGTTGCTTTTGGATTTATTTTAAAATGAATATTATAATAAATGTTAGCAATTTTATTGCACTGAAGTATGAAGTTTAGCAAGAGTATATGAAATAAATGTAATGAATAAATGAATAGCCTAAATATATATGCCCAGATTTGAAGTGGATTGGAAACAGTCTTTAATTACTCCCACATCATATTATGTAAACTACATTTATGACAATGAGCTATACAGATGCAGATATCATAACAATCTATCAGTAAATGCAGACACATTGTTCTCTGCTTTTGATGCTTTCACTGGATTGAAGAACACACTGAATAATGCAGACTAGAATACGGGGATGAGCCGAAGCCTGTCGTCGGTTTATGAGTTTTGAAGGGGACTGAGGCAATCACAAATTAGTGTACATGTATAGTTAATCGCACAATTTTAGGAGGGCTGGGTGGAAATTTAGGGGGGCTAAAGCCCTCCTAAAAAGAGCCTAGTGACACCCCTGGAGTAGATGCAGGGAAAGCTTTGTGCAGCTTTGTGTTTAAGGGTGTTTTGAATGAAATATTTTCAGAGTAGATGTTTGTGTGGCTTGTGTTGCACTTGTCTGAGTTTAATTTACAGCCTGTTTGGCTTACAACAGTTATCTAAAGCATGTTGACTGTGGTCTAAATCAATAAACAGCCGTTGCTGCAATGATTGTTATCATTAAAATGTGACCCTGGATCACAAAACCAGTCATAAGTCGCACGGGTATATTTGTGGCAACAGCCAACAATACATTATATGGGTTAAAATTATAATATAGCATTTTAATTAATAGTAAAATTCCATCAAATTGAACTGAATAATCCTTAAATATTATTCAAATTATGAATTAAGAATGGATCTTAATAAAACATTTTGTATAAATCTTAAACTTTTTTTTAAACTTTCTTTTTTTTAAATGTATGAATATGAATTGCGAACTTGAAATTGAAATGTATTAATCTTTAAGGCTTATAAACACTTTAAAAAAAAAAAATGCTGGGTTGTTTCAACCAATGTTTGGGTCAAATATGGACCAACTCAACCGTTGGGTTAAAACATTAATAAAAAAATGTATACCAATGGTTGGGTTTGTCCATATTTGACCCAAACATGGGTTGAAACAACCCAGCATTTTTTAGGGTGAAATGTTTGTGTGTGTAACCCAGATTTTTTTGATGCCGGAGTGATTTCTGTTCACAACGCACGTTTTTCGCTCAACGCACTCTGATTACCTTCCAAGATGGTCATGACAAAATTACCCTCAAAAGGGTTGTACTTTTTTACATGTTCATCTTTCTTTAGTGTGTAATGTTGCTGTTTGAGACTGAAAAAGGTCTGCAAAGTCCCTCCAGCAGGAGTTCTTCTCTATATCAGTGTCACTGTTTCTGAACTCCCTGAAACGCCTCCATTGTAGTCTTGAGTTTTCTTCCAGGAACGAACACGTCACAATATTCCTCATTTAAATAATTCCAGGCCAAGGCATACACAGAGTAAAGGGATGAGGCCTGGTTGAGTTCTTTTCGCACGGGATAAGTATTACCTAGTGACCTCTAGTCATTTGTAATAATTGCGGAGGTTGTCTGTGATCTTAATCATGTGTGAATCTGCCATGTCTGTAATTTGTAAAGTAAAAATTCCCTCGCAAATGACCTACCGTATTTCACCGAACACAGAGGTCCTGTGATAATATCAGTCCCGAGCGAATCGGCATTTAGTTAGTAGTGTGTTGAAAATGGCGGTTATGGAAAGAGGCGGGACATTTCCCAAACACATTCGAATCGCTTGACCAATCACAACACAACACACTGGTACAGCCGACCAATCAGAGCACAATACGCTTTTCAGAAGGAGGGGCTTCAGAGACGCAAACTAAACAGAGCGTTACTGACAGACTGGGAAGAGAGGAGCTGCAACAATGGAGAATATGGGAAAAAATACGATGTTTTTCAACATTTAAGCATGAAAACCTCTTCTGTTAGAGCCCAAAATCAAGACTTTGTTAAAGGGCATAAAATGGCATCTTGTAAAAATAGCAAAAGGTACTTACTAGAGTTAGTGTATAATTACATATTGGGCTATATTGAGAACAAGTGTGAAAGGGAAGTCCCCATTCCCCAAAGAATGCGAGCAGTGTAACAGTACATGTGTGTGTATGAGAGTGTGTTCAATTATGTCCTATCTCACCCTCCGGAAAGGAACAGTCGTGCCCACCTCTTCCCTTTGTTCTCCCACAAAAATATCCCCTCTGCCACACACACACACACACACACACACACACACACACACACACACACACACACACACACACACACCATCAACAGGTGCCTGATCAGGGCTGCCACAGATTCCAAACACATTCTTTTCTCCCTCCCATAATTCTTTGGCCTCCCGACCAATCACGGATCCTGCATTTCACAAGTCAGGTTGCAGGGAGGAGAAAAATTATCAGGTGACCATGTCAGGGGTTTGACGGAAAGGTTCGGCCCTGCAGCCGGCATCGAAATGACCAGAATCGCATCGGGCTGTCGGTTAGTGAGAGCGCAGAGACTGTGGAGCGGGATATGCGAGTTTGTTGAGGTGTGTTTGTACGCGGTGGCAGTGGTGAAGGGACCAAACTCTGGATATACAGCTTGTGCTTAACATGAAGACTCTGCTTTGGGTCCTGTGGAGCTGCTGGCTTCTGACTCTCACAGGTAACACAGATCGGGTAGTTGTGTGTCCTTTTGTTATGGGAAAAGAGCATTTGTGTTGAAACAATTACACAACCCTTTAAAGGTTTGGGGTCCATGAGGTTTTTTTTTTTTTCAATGTTTTTGAAAGAAGTGTCTTTTCCTCACCAGGGCTGCATTTATTAAATACAGTAAAAACAGTAATATTTAGAAATAATATTACAGTTTAAAATAACTGTGTTCTATTTGAATATATTTTAAGCTGTAATGTATTCCTGTGATCAAAAGCTGTATTTTCAGCATCATTTTTAGTTTTTGTATTTTTAGTGTCTTCAGTGTCACATGAACCTTTCAGAAATCATTCTAAGATGCTGATTTGCTGCTCAAGAAACATTTCTTATTATTATCAATGTTGATAAAAAAGTTTTAGGATTCTTTGATGGATAAAAAGGTCAAAACAACAGCATTTATTTGAAATGTAAATGTAAAAGTATTTGCTTTCTCTTTTGATCTATTGAACACTTTCTAGCTGAATAAATTCCTTTCAAAAACATTTACTGACTTTTTAAACATAGTATAAAATTACAGAATGTGTGTGTGTGTGTGTGTTTATAACAGTGTGCATTCTTCTTAATATTTGTTATAAAAAAAATATGTATGGTAATACATTTTGTATATTCACTACATATGTGTGTACAACTGAATTTTTTTATTTATTAAATATATTTGTTGTTATATTTGTTAACGATTGATCGATCTAATATTATTAATAATGATCTCGTAATTTGGACCACTTTAAGACGTGCCGCACAGATCCATTATACTGTAACACGTGTGTTTTCTTTCTCATCCATGTATATTTATTAAAATGTATTATAAAATATGAAAAAAAAAAATCTATTATTTTTGCATTGCAGTAGGTGGTCTAGTTTATCAGAATTGACGTCATTGAGGATAGTAACAGGTGTATATGTCACCGTTGTGTGTCAGTTATGTGCTTTGATGAACTGTGACTGCTACTGCACATTTGACCTTGTAATAAGAAGACAAAGCAAGCGGCGCTGAGGCCAGTGGCTCTGCATGCTGAAGTGGGTCAGAAAACCCTTTTATGACTGAAGAGAGTTCAGTGCTGGGCTTATTTTGATTAAGAAACACGGAGAGGAAAGGAGTTAATCACATACTAAAATAAAACAAGCGTGTCTGTGTGTGTGTGTCCAGGGGCGTCCGAGGCTGAACGGAGGCTACTGGAGGATTTGTTTCAGGATTACAACCTGAAGGTGCGACCGGCGCGGACCTGGGATGAGCGAGTGATGGTCCGAGTGGGAATGACTTTGGTACAGCTCATCAGCTTGGTATGACACACATAACACACACACACACACACACACACATCTGATCCTCTCTTTATTCATTCTTTTTTTCCCAAAGCATTTGTCTCTCTCTCTGTCATCGCTCACACAGTTTGTGTTCGGTGATTTTGCTGCCTCTGACCCACTGGTTCAGAAACATTTCCCTGACATTAGAGGAACATTAGCGCTCCAGCTTTCCAGTCATGCATGCAGCATTAGCTTTCATATGGAGGACTGACAGCATGACACACTCGACACACACTAATGTCTCTATCTCTCCTGTCTCACAGAACGAGAAGAATGAAGAGATGACAACAAACGTGTTCATGAATATGGTGAGAGGCAGAACGTTTATCTCATCCCTTCTAAGCGCTGGTTATTTTACGGCTAAATTGACTTGTCACTTTTTATATCTGCAAGTAATTCCTGGATTTAAAGTCCCTTTTTTTAAAACTGTCATGTGCTTTCTTCTGATGTAGAGCAAATAAGTGTGCTCGTGGTGCTCGGTATAATGATGCTCTGTCTGTGTGTGTGTGCGTGTGTGTGTGTGTGTGTGTGCGTGTATGAGAGAGAGAGAGAAAATGTTTACTTAGCTAAAAGGGTAAGGTTTGGGGATAAATTTGTTCCCAAATTATCTGTCAAAATGTAAGGGACAAGGGAATATCCTCATATATAAATGAGATATCCTCATTGGACATACCATTAAACTTAATATACACTACCGTTCAAAAGTTTGGAGTCAGTAAGATTTGAGAAAAACAAAACGAAATTAATATTCAGCAAGGATGCATTAAGTCAAAAGTTACAGTAACTTTTACATTGTTTTAAAATATATATATTTCAAATAAATGCTGTTCGTTTGAACTTTCAGTGTTTATGGTTGTATCACAGTTTTCACAACAACTGTTTTAAACATTGATGATAATCAGAAATGTTTCTTGAGCAGCAAATCATCATATTAGAGTGATTTCTGAAGGATCATGTGACACTGAAGACTGGAGTAATGATGCTGAAAATAATAGCAATAAATTACATTTTATTATATATTATCACATAGGAAAATAGCCATTTTAAATTGTTAATTTCACAATATTACTGTTGTTCCTGTATTTTTGATCTAATAAATGCAGCCTTAATGAGAATAAGAGACTTTTGAATGGTAGTGTGCATATATAAGCAGTTTGCATGCATGCATCTCTCTCTGTTTTCCAGGAATGGATCGACTACAGGTTATCCTGGAATCCTGAGGACTACGACAGTATTGACGTTGTGCGAATTCCTCCCATAAAAGTGTGGCGTCCAGACATCTACCTAATCAACAAGTGAGAACATCCTCATATAACGCCACACTGACAACATTTGAAAGATTTTATTGAATTGATTTATAACAGGACTCCTGCCACAATTTCTTTCTTTGTTAACATGAATGGAAAAAACAAATCTACCAACAAAATACATCTATATTCAAGATACACTGTTTACATATTTATACTTGACAAGAATACATTTTTGCAATGCAATCTAATAATTGTTTAGGAACTTGCTAAATCTTAAGAAGCCAAATTTAAATAGGTATTTGGTTTAAATGACACTAAAGCATCTAAACTGCTCAGGGCACATGGACTGTGCGATGTTCTCCCTGTGTTTAACAGTAATGATGGTCAGTTTGACGTGGCTCTGTATGTGAACGTGCTGGTGAGGAGTGATGGGACCGTCTCCTGGTATCCGCCTGCCATCTACCGCAGCTCCTGCTCCATAGAGGTACATGTAAACGTCTTAGTGTTCACACATTAGAGGAATGTTCTGGGATCAGTTGAAGTAGACTTCCGTTGAATGAACAGATGTCATACGTTTTTGACAGAATCAAAGAAACTATTGTTAGTTTAACTTGTATTGAACCTTGAACATTGACTGTTGGCATATACTGATTGAAATGGCTAAAGCTAGGGTGTGCAGTTTCAGAGGCTAGTAATAGCAAGCTAGCTTTGAAAGCAGAAAATCCCAGCCTCTCTTCAGAGCGTCTCAAAAAGCCACGCCTCCTTCAAAACGCATGAACGCCTGTTTACATTCACTTTAGACGCGACTGGTATCCGATACCACAGCCAGAGCAGAGTCTGCAAAGCGTCACGACATTAAGGCTGCGTTTACACTGCGAGTCTTTTTACACCGCAGACAATTTTCATCTGATGATCACGAGGGAGAGATCGTAAGTGTGAATTACCTGCATGCGTCTGTATGTAATAGTGAGGCTTGTTAGTTTATTTACAAAAACAGTAATGTAGCTTTCTAAGGAAGCTTGTTTCTGCCAGAGAATAAAAAAAAATGTGTTTACATCTCGTGAGTTTATTTCTTGCAATTGCGAATTTAAATCTCACAATTCTAACTTTATAACATGCAATTATTGTGACTTTGTCACGCAATTCTGAATTTTTTTCTGAGAATTGTGAGATATGAACTTGCAATTGTGAGTTATAAAACTCAATTATAAGGAAAAAAAGAACAAAAAGTCACAATTCTGACTTTATATCTCGCAATTCTGACTGTCAGAATTGCGAGATATAAACATGCAGTTCTGAGAAAAAAAAAATTTCCTTAGAATTGGACTTTATATCTTGCAATTCTGGCTTTATAACTCGCAATTGTGACTTTATATCTCGCAATTCTGAATTGCGAGATGTAAACTCGCAGTTGTGAGGAAAAAAGTCAGAAGTGTGGCAGAACCTGTCGCCCTCTGGAAACCGGATATACGTGTTTTGACACTTAAATTAACTCATGTCTCAAAACATTACAATAATATTGAACGTAAACAACGTACAGAGCTCTAGTTGTAACACCTGACTGCTACAGATTCATTTCGCCGTTGATAGTGTTGCTATTGAAAGGTATAAATCCGGGTAGAAATTCTCCGGGTAGAACGTCACGGGTTGCCATCTCTTTCAACTACGGTAGTTATGGCGTGAACTCGTGAGGAACTGTAAAAGGCGGCTGCTGTTTGTTTGTGGCGCTCAGTGACTGACGTCTGTCTACAGCTCTGGATAGCCTCATAAAACACTCTGATGTCTGTGAGAGCAGGTGCGCAGAGGTATGGAAATAAATATGTTGACATCCTATCTATCCTCACTCCGAATGCAATGATTGGACGAACATTTTTTGGACCTGAGACTTCCACAGAAGATATATGTACAGTTTTTAGTATTTAGACCACTTCTGCTATTGAATGCTTTCATGATGTGAAAAGAATTTCAACCAGTATAGCCTAACAAAACATTGCCTACTGTAGCTTTAACTGTTATTATTGTATTGTACTCGTTGTTCATTTCACAGTAGTTTAAAGTTGTGCTCTATAGGTTGCATACTTTCCATTCGACTGGCAGAACTGCACAATGGTGTTTCGTTCCTACACGTATGACTCCTCAGAAGTGGACCTTCAGTACGGTCTAGATGAAGATGGCAACGAGCTCCATGAGATAGTTATTGATGAGAACGCCTTCACTGGTTAGTGTACTTCCTCTTAAATGTGACAACTTCCTGTCCAACATCATAAACGACGCAAGAATGTCGGTGTTCAGTAAATATGTACATTTATAATAATAGTTTACGGTTGCCAAGCAATGTAGCAACTCTGCAGATGGCACACTCTCTCCTTCCTTCTATCTCTTTTTCTCTCACTAGTCCTCTCTCTTCCCTAAGAGAACGGCGAGTGGCAGATTTGTCACAAGCCCAGCAGGAAGATCGTCCAGGAGGACCTGTACGAGGACATCACCTTCTACCTGATCATCGAGAGGAAGCCTCTGTTCTACATCATCAACATCATCGTGCCCTGCATCCTCACCAGCGTGCTGGCCATATTTGTCTTCTACCTGCCACCTGGCGCAGGTGCCCATCTTTAATTAGAAAATCAATACCATGACTGTTTTATGTTTTATGAAACACGCTGACTATTTAAAAAACACTACTATCCAAAAGTTGGAACGTTTTATTTAATGTTTTCTCTTATGCTCACCAAAGCTGCATTTATTTGATCAAAAATACTGTAAAAATAGTAGTATTGTAAAATATTTTAGCAATTCATAATAGCTGTTTTTCTATTATAATAGATCTTAAAATGTAATTTATTTCCAAGCTGAATTTTCAGCATCATTACTCCAGTCTTCAGTGTCACATGATCCTTCATAAATCATATTAATATGATGATTTGATCCTCAAGAAACATTTCATCAATGATAAAAATAGTTGTGCTGCTTCATATTTTTCTGAAAACTGTTGATACATTTCTTTTAAGGATTCTTTGATGAATTGAAAGTTCAAATGAATGGCAGTTATTTGAAGTATAATTATTTTGGAGCATTATAAATGTCTTTACTAATTATAAAAGTATTGATGTCTTTAAAAAAAACTTACTTTCCCCCAAGCCTTTGAATGGTAGTTTTTTACAAGACTCAAAAAGTATTTAAGGTCTATACAAAATGTGGATGACAAAAAAAGATGCATATTCTTTTGCAGTGTTATTTTTGTTTTATTATAAGTTCATTCATATTTTGAATTAACTTTTATTTTTACATTTTTAGTTTCTATGTTGAATTTGGTTAAATTTTTTAGTAATTTCATTTTTTTTTTTTTTTTTTTTCAGTTTTAGATTTATTTTTTAGCTTTTATTTATTTCCAGTTGATCATTTTAGATTATTGCCAAGGCAACAATTTTCTCATTTCCATTTATTTTTTCATCTAATATTTAAATATTTATTTTATTTCACCTTTATTTCAATCAACAGAAATGTATTTTTATCATTTAAGTTAACAGAAAAAAGACCTTTTTGTCTTTTGTCTGCATATTTTTTTAATTTGCCTCCATGCATTAAATAACAGTTTGAACGTTTCCCTATACAGAGGCTTAATGGCCTAAGATATGCCCGTATATACAGTATAAGACGTGATTTCTGACCTCTCCCTCAGGTGAGAAGATGACTCTATCCATCTCAGTCCTCATTGCTCTCACTGTTTTCATGCTGTTGTTGGCTGACAAAGTCCCAGAAACATCACTTGGCATTCCTATCATCGTGAAATACGTGATGTTCACCATGATCCTGGTGACGTTCTCAGTCATCCTAAGCGTGGTGGTCCTGAACCTCCACCACAGGACTCCCAGCACACACCACATGCCCGTATGGGTGCGAAAGGTGACGCATTTTGATTTAAAGAGCAGCTTCTTTACATTATTCCATTCAATTACTTAAAACTGAAAGCATATCCTGTCGTCTAACATTCTGCAGGTGTTCATCAACTTGCTGCCTCGTTACTTGGGTGTGCTCAGGCCCCAAACTGAGGAACCAGTGGAGGACGAGACAAAAGAAAACGTCCCACTGGGTTGTTTGGACCAAGGCCTCAGACCTGGAGGTGAATATTTCATCCGAAAGATCAACCCAGAGCTGGTAATGCCATGGAGAGGAAGGTAAGTGTTCAACATTTTAGTTAAAATCAGGCTGGTTTTGCAGACAGAAAATAAGCTGCTTCTGTATCTAACAATTTGTGTCCTCTAAAACTTTTGAAGTCCCCCAGTAGTCAATGATTTTATTGCTTAAAACTCATCTTTGATCATCAAATAATTTTTTCATTGAAAAAAAAAAAGTCTTCATGCCTTAAAATAGCTTGACTGTAACTCTACACCCTTGCCTCATTTAGTTCTATGAATATGCAAATGAGCCCCGCCTCCACTCACTCACAGCAGCTCAGAGATCCACACGTTGATCTGATTGGTTACAAGGTAGTTTGTGACGTCAGAAACACCAACGATTTCAAACAGTGTTTTTGAGACTGTCTTTGGTTCACTGCAGTTTTAAGGAGAAAATACTCAGCAATGGTGTTAACTTATGAATTTACACATGGTTTGTCTTAAAGCATATTAAAAATAACACATAGACATATTAACAACATTTAAAAGCTTGATTTTCACCACAGGGGGACTTTAGGTTTTATATGTGAAAAAAAAAAGCATATGAAAAAAAGTATGAGCTGTTCTGTAGAGTTGTGTTGAGTAATGTCTCATTTGGTTGTAGTTGAAGTAGGTTAATT
Organism: Vimba vimba; assembly: GCA_022828995.1. NCBI lineage: Eukaryota > Metazoa > Chordata > Actinopteri > Cypriniformes > Leuciscidae > Vimba > Vimba vimba. The sequence goes on from CM040818.1 coordinate 52,398,732, forward strand.
GAATTTCTAATCTATTGTGTTCTATTTGGGCGGGGCTAATGTGTTATATGGGCGGGACTAATGTGTTATATGGGCGTGGCTAATCTATTGTGTGGGTGGAGCTTGATTTTGTCCATGGCAAATTGATTGGATGGTTGTGGTTTGCTTTCGGTGGATCTCATGTGAGTGACAGGTTGTTATATGAATATCTGAACATGCAAAATATCAAAGGAAAAACAGAGCCTCTGCTTTTAAACAGCAACGAAAAAAGTTTTATTCTAGCTTCATGCATTCTTTTTCATCAACACTTGAATGTGGATAAGTTTCATTAAAAACAAACAGCAACATTTGGAACAAAAGTTGATAAAATCGCGTTTTGCTTTTTCAAAGATTACAATGTGCTTTAGCAATGCTTTTATCTCTTGATTCAGTACTCTTTCAGAAGATGCCTAATAGCGTCCCCTACTGTATAAAAGTGAAAACACAGAAAGCCGGAAAATTTTAAGAGGAAAAGAGTTAAATGTGGAATTCAGGTCATTGGAGGAATGTTATTCATGAGGCATAAAGCAGTGTGAAAATAGCTTGAATGTTTAAATCTCCGCCAGCAGCTTGTGAGTGAAGCCGGTCTCCCACTTCCCATCTCGAAAATGTCAGAAATATTAGCTGTTGTTAAGACTGTTTAAGACTGGACGAGAGACGATCAATGAAACAAGTGCCTCTGATGTCTGATTGCCTCTCACGTATTGCACTGGATCAATTTGGAAGGCAAACAACTTCACAGCCAAAACAAGAACTGAAGCACAGCAGGAACATAAACCAACATCGTGGAAATAATCCGCGTCTTGCTGTAGCATTTGCAATGTGTGTCTTTGTGCTTGCAATGTAATTTCATTGCCAAATGATGAGAGAATTTAACTTTTTTACTTTTGACTTTATAACTTGTCATAGACATTTTAGAGCATGAAAGTTATCCTATAATTGGCCCTTTTTAACTGAACTAAAATATGGAAATTGTGCATTAGTATTTATAAAATACTACTGACAAACCGCATAATGTGTGCTTTAACTACACACGTTGCCATATGAACTACCGGTCAGTAACTTCTCTAATCTAAGTGTCACAGTTACTTGAAAGCTGTTTTTGATTCACTAAAAAGAGCTGACTCATAACAGTCATTCATTCTGTAATCGAACTACTCTCGTTGTGTGCAGCATATTTTTGATTCACTAAATCGAACCAACTCATCAGAGTCATTTGTTCGTGAATCAGACTACACTGGCCGCTCTCTGTGTTTTTGATTCACTAAAAAGATCCGGTTCATAAGAGTCATTTGTCCAGGAATCCGACTACATCGGTCCAGCTGTATGTTTTTGTTTCTCTAAAATGAACCATCTTTAACAGTCATTTGTCCTGAAATTGGACGACACTGGTTGCGCTGTATGTTTCACACTGTAGATTCAGTAGCTGTGATGAAGTTGAAAAAGTTTTGCTGAAAACCTTGTTTGACTATTTTTAGTAGAATATTCCGCACAAGCAGAAGAATGAACATGCAAGGACCGTTAAAGGTGCTCTAAGTAACTTTTTTACGTTAACCGAACAGCTTCGGAGTCATTGGAATGGTTATATGACTGTTTTCGGGCTGAATGGTGGTCTTCTCGCACCCCCCGAGCGCCTATGAGCGGAAAAACCACACTTGCAACTTTGGGCCGGCGAGCCGCCGGCCACAGCGTCAGAAAGTATCGCGTGATATTAGGTCTCGCGATGTAACGAATTGCTTTACGGCACTGCACACATACACTATCTAAACATTTAGATGCTGGCCTTCTGTGTATCATACATACCTCAGTGGACATGGCTCCGTGCGTTCGCTGTCTTCTTTGAAAACAAATGCACATGACCAGCGGGAGAAGATGGTAGGGGGGCAAGTCGCCAACGAGTTTTGACGACAGGGTTGTCAAATATTTATTCCGAAGCTGTAGGGGGAGCTCTATAGAGAAACCCGCGAGCAAAACGCGAGAAAACAGCGAAGAAATCGGCAAAGCTGCATAATGCTGCTTTAATGGAAGCAAACATCATTCGGATCGTTTTTATTTAATTTTTTTTTTACTAAAGTGGAATTCTCAGTTCTGTAAATGTTATTTCTGGTTTATTATATAAAAGACTCGATAGTTTGCCTAATTAATTTTTTTTTTTAAATGTCTTGTCAAATATTTCTGACTGCAAATGCTCAAAACAACTCGTGGGGTGGGGGGGGGGGGGTGATATTGACAAAAAATGATATTTCGATATTTTGCTGAGTGTGTTTATTGTGTTTCCCATTAACAGCTGACTCCTAAAGTTTTTGTCATTCTTCATAATCATATTCTGTGCGGTGGTTAGTTCGCAACAGTGACAGAAATGAATATTTCAAATAAGTTTAAATAGTTTTTTACCTTTTATCTGCATTTTTACCTTTATAAGGGCCATTTTTTCTTACCTAATTAAATGTAGCCTCTGTATCATTTATTATGTGGCGGAAAGTCACTGTTAATGAGCGAATCGAGTCATTAATTAAACCGATTTGTTGAAACAGCTGATCATTCCAGGAACGAAGCATTTGACTTTCTTATTGAGTCAGTCATTGAATCGTTCACTCAACTGATTTGTTCAAATGGAATGATTCATTCAGTAGCAAAACACAGCTGTGTTTGACTCAGAGACGCAAAACAGTTCTGCTGCTGTGGCTTTATTTGGAGCTATTTTTGTCGATGAAATAGGGCAAAACTATTGTGTCTAAAATGTTAGTCACTTAATATTAACTTCTTGTTTATTAAACTGTAGTATAAAATCAATATCGCATTTGTAGTCTGCTGGTATGATATTTTGGGGGGAGGGGGAATGGCACTCTTTGTGTGATTGCTTAACTATATCATAAATGTAGCCTAAAAGACTACTCAATACACATTTTTATGGAGTAAAAGGCTACATCATGCAGTGCATGCACTGTCTTGGGTGTTTGTGTTTGGTGTTTGCAAAGTGAGGGTCATACTCGATAATATCTGATTGCACATCGTTAAAACAACAATTACGATAGTATCATAGACTATATATACCCATTGCACACTCTTGTTAGACACAGTTCATGTTCACAGTGCATGAACACTTACACAAAAACACACTTAGATGCCAAATCAATAACAAGAGTATAATGTGCTTGTACCATAATCTGCTGGTTTTTAAGCAACTCATAAACGCGGATCAGGGCGGACGGATGATGAAAGTCTCAGTGCTGGCTGTTCGTCCTCTCAATCCAAGGGCATTTGATCTCAGCCCAGTTAAGCCCAGTCACCCCTCTAGAGTCGCCAGAACCTAAGCTCTTGTTGAGCTGAGGCATTAGAGTGAAATGCACACAAGAACAGCAGGGGAGGCCGAGGGTCGAGGATGCACATAAATGGATGAATGGGAGGATAGACAGATGGATGGGTTTTCTCTGTAAACGTGTAGAGCGTGCAGAAGAGAAAGGGTCTCCATCTGTCTGTAATAGACATAACAAACTGTCTATTCCCCTCCTCATCTGTTTGAGAAAGGCTCGTCTCGCTGTTATAATGTGGTGCCCTCTCTTTAGCCAGTCTAACAGGTGGTCTCTGCTACAGCTTTATTATCGTGCTAAGCTCACAAGTCCTTCAAGAAATGCCGCCGGTCTTGAGGGCTACCGGATTAGAAAAGTGATTTCAAGGAAAGTTAATTTTTATTTGGGTTTGGGTTTATTTGTTCATAAGTGATAATCCATTGTCATTAGCAGGTGGTACTTTCTATCCAAAATTTGGAGCAACCCAAAGGCCTAAATAACCCAAATTTCTTATGTCGTTTTGTCACTAGCGATTTAAATGGGTGGTATCTTTTTCCACAAGATGTAAAATAAGTCTCTGATGTCCCCAGAGTGTGTATGTGAAGTTTTAGCTCAAAATACCCCACAGATATTTTTATATAGCATTTTAAAATTGTCACTTTTTGAGGGCGAGCAAAAACGCAGTTTTTGTGTCTGTCCCTTTAAATGCAAATTAGCTGCTGCTCCCGGCACAGGGGGCGGAGCTTCAACAGCTCATGTCCTTTTACCTCACACACACATGCACTGGAAATTTTAAAAAATTGTAGCCTTTTATGTTCAAACCGGAGTCAGACAATGATGGAGAGACTCAAGAAGAAGTGACATGTAGAAGCAACAGGACGTTTCTGAATGGTTAGTTGGTGAACCCGGGAGGAATGTCCTGTAGTCCCTGCCAGCCGTTTGTTGTAGTCCTTAAAAAGCAATTTCTTTAAAAGCAAATATCTCCCTTTGCTTTGAACGTTGAGCATCATGACTTTGCAGATGTTGTTTATGCTCAAACCGCAGCATTACACATTAACTAAAGTTAGAAAAGTGAATTCATAATCAACCACCCCTTTGAGTGTGTCTGATGTCTGAGTTTGCTTGGTGTGAAGAATGAGTAATGAACTCAGGCCTGCCTGAAAACAGGAGTTCGGAGACCTGATTCGCAACTGCTATGAAAGCATATCACATTGTATTGTGATATTTTGCAAGCAGAGTTGCAAATGTATTTCTCCTTGCTTCTTGTTAAAAACAAATATACTTTATGTATTTAGCTCACTTTATTAACAATGTCTTTGCTGTTGACTTTCAATGATCCAATTCAACCATACTAAAAAGCATGAGTAAATGAGTAAAAAAAAAAGTTTTTTGGAGGCGTTTTCTCCTCCTGAATCCTTAACAGTGGTATTTTAGTATTATTTATTCACTATTATAGTAGGCCTACTTATTCATATTTTGAATTGGCATACATTTATATTTTCAGTTCTCCTTCCGCTCTTCAAGTCTATGGCAGCCTGCCTTCTGACAATACGCATCCTTGAAAGGCTTATAGTTCATCATAACATCGTAATATACATCATATAGATAATTCACCCGCTGTATTGCTAAATCTACCCGATTTTTAATATCACCCGAAAAATATACCGGGATAACCTGTCTTCTCTTGAGACTCCCCTACTTCAGAGTGATCATAGTTAATGATATGCTAAAGCCCGCCCCCACGCTGATCTGATTGGTTACAAGGTAGTTTGTGACGTCAGTGATTTCAAAGCGTGTTTTTGAGACTGTCTTTGGTTCACTGCAGTTTTAAGGAGAAAATACTCAGCAATGGTGTTGCCTTATGAATTTGCACATGGTTTGACTTAAAGCAAATTAAAAACACCACAAAGACATATAAACAACATTAAAAGCTGGATTTTCACCACAGGGGGTCTTTAATAGTTTCTGGTAATCAAGCTGGTACTTGTGTCCATGATGCAAATATACTGCAGAAAAGAGACCTGTGACAAGGGTCGGGTCGAAGCGGTTCAGTCTTCTGCAAACTAGTTGTCCAGCAACAGAGTAGTTATATATTCAGTAATGTTGTCGAGGTAGTTTAAAAAAAAAAAAAAAGGTGCTTTTAGCATGCGGCTAACATTAGACTTTTAGCATATTAAAACATTCTTCGAGAAGTCGCATTCATTTCCATTCCTGGCTGTTTTTGAATGCAAAAACATGCTCGTCTCATCAGGATCAAATGAATTTGAAGGCAGCCTAAAATGCTTGGTAGAAGAGTGAGTGTTGCTCTGATGAACTAGTGTTCACTGATATGTTCATTTAACTGTCTGAAGAAACAGATGGAAGAGTTCTCTGTGTTGAATCTGTGTTGAATTGATGTGCATTGTTTGCGTAGCGTAAAGGTCTGTGTATGTGATCATGTCAGGACGTGTCTTTGTATAATTAGGTGTAGGGCTGCAAGATATTGAAGAAAAATATGATATGCGATACGATAATGCTTAAAAAGTGTGTAAAGTAAACTTAAATTATCTTTAAAATATATTTATAATTATATAACCTACATACGTGTTTCACATTCTTTTTGTGACGAGAAAACATCCCTACAGCTTCTGAAAGTGAACAGCAGTGTTCTACTGAAATATAAGAAGTGTTATTTTAACATCAGTGTAAACCACGGGGTTTAGGGTTTCAGGTTAGCATACATTAGGTTTATTTAACAACAGAAACTGAATAATCAAATGTAAAGATAAAACACTGCTTAGTTTTCACTGTATGAATTAAATATATACTGATTCTTATTAAAGCTACAAAAGTTATTCAGCCAAGAGCAGTGAGTGATTTTCTCTTTGTCTTTTGTTCATGACCCCAGTTATTGCAATATCGTGATATGTACATTTGTGATATTTCGATATATTGTGCAGCCCTACTTAGCACTAGTGTGTGCTTACAGCAAAAGCACGTACACCACATATACAGTGTGTGGAAACAAACGCCTGTATGAGTTCCTGTCTATACCAGTGTGCATCTCATTGACCGTGCATGTCATGTGCCGGACGTGTGGTGCTCTCTATAATCCCTGTTGGAAAAAACTCACCCTTGAAAGAATGGGAATGTGAGAGAGGAGAGGTCAGTCCCAGACACAGCACAGCTCTCATTCATTCTGCACTGTATGACAGACTCATTCCCACTATAGCACAGAGCAACACAATCCTGAGCTCTGCAATGCTCTCGCGCTACTGTACAACACGCCATGCAGAACGCTATATTAGTGATGCACACTTAGCACTATTTCTCAGACTTAGTCATTTATTACCATCAAATATTAAATTTAGTGCATAAATTAACAGCAAACTGAAATCTTAGTGCAAGCTTAAGAATTATGAGCAATATAACAATCACAATATTCCTCATTTAAATAACTCCTGCCCAAGGCATACGCAGAATAAAGGGGCGGGGCCTGGTTGAGTTAGTTAGTAGTGTGTTGAAACTCGCGGTTATGGTAAGAGGCGTGGCATTTCCCAAACACACTCGAATCACTTGACCAATCACAACACACTGCTCCAGCCGACCAATCAGAGCACACTGTGCTTTTCAGAAGGAGGGGCTTCATAGAGACGGGAACTAAACAGAGCGTTACTGACAGACTGGGAAGAGAGGAGCTGCAACAATTTGTTGAACATTCAACCATAAAAACCCAAAACAAAATCAAGACTGTAAAAGCGCATAATAAGGCAATTGTGTGCAGTAAAACGCAATTTATAAGCACCTTTTAAAGTCCCCCTGTGGTGAAAACCAAGCTTGTAATGTTGTTTATATGTCTATGTGGTGTTTTTAATATGCTTTAAGACAAACCATATGCAAATTCATAAGTCGACACCATTGCTGAGTATTTTCTCCTTAAAACTGCAGTGAACCAAAGACAGTCTCAAAAACACGCTTTGAAATCACTGGTGTTTCTGACGTCACAAACTACCTTGTAACCAAAAGAGTGGATCTCTGAGCTGAGTGAGTGAGTGGAGGCGGGGCTCATTTGCATATTCATAGAACCACATATACTAAATAAGGGCACGGGTGTCGACTTACATTCAAGATATTTTAAGGCATGAAGTTTAAATTTGTCGTTTTTGGTGACCAAAGAGGAGTTTTAATAGATAAAAATATTGACTACAGGGGGACTATAATGATAATTGTCATATATTTTAATAATCCACTTACAGTAATTTGTGTTGTGTTAATACACTTATGAACTTTTGTATAGGGTTAATTATTCTTTATTTGTGTGTGTGTTTTAGTCATAATGAGAGCACTGTGAAGTTGCAGAGGTTCTCAAACAGTGACAACTATTGTCTGATTCTGCCCCCGAATCTCAAATCTGCGATCGCCGCCATCAATTACATGTCTGAACAATTGAAGAAACAGGATGTGGATGATACTGTAAGTCTATAAACACTCACACACACACACACACACACCTTCCATCTCTCTTTTCCACACATACTCACAGAAACACAAAGAAACCTTTATCTGAGGCTCGTCCTCTTGGTCTGTCCCTGATCCTCATGATTATTCATAAACTGCCAGCACATCCTGGTGTGTCAGAGAGATAAACGTGTCCCGTTGTGTGTGTAGATGACAGATGACTGGCAGTACATCGCTGTGGTTTTGGATCGGCTCTTCTTCTGGCTCTTTGTCATCATCACTTCACTGGGAACACTGGCCATGTTTCTGGATGCCAGTTTCAACTACACTCCTGACCAGCCTTTTCCATGAGCACATCCCTGATTACACAGCAGACACACTGAACACACAACACAGGGACTCAAGGGGGCGCCAGAGAACCCTCTCTCTCTCTCTGTCTGTCTGTCTTTATTTCTTCCTTCCTTTCTGTCTTTCTTCCTCCCTTTCTTCCTTCCTCCCTTTCTTTCTTTCTTTCTTTCTTTCCTTCCTTCCTTCCTTCCTTCCTTCCTTCCTTCTGTCCATCTTTTCCTTCCGTTTCTTTCCGTCCATCCAGCTTTTCCTTCGTTCCGTGTTCCATCTGTCCATCCTTCCTTCTTTCCTCCCTTTCCTTTCTTTCTTTCCTTTATTCTTTCCTTCCTTCTTTTCTTTCCTTCCGTTTCTTTTCGTCCATCCAGCTTTTCCTTCCGTCTGTCTAGCCTTCCTTCTTTCTTTCTTTCTTTCTTTCTTTCTTTCTTTCCTTACGTTTCTTTCCGTCCATCCGGTTTTTCCTTCCTTCCGTCCTTTCTTTCTTTCTACCTTTCCTTCAGTTTCTTTCCGTCCATCCTTTCTTTCCTTCCATAAGTCTTTCATTTCCTTCCATTTCATTCCATCCATCTGTCCTTTCCTTCCATCTGTCATTTCTTTCTTTCTTCCTGCCTTTCCTTCTGGTTCTTTCCATCCATCTGTCCTTTTCTTTTTTTCTTTCTTCCTTCCTTTCTGTCCTTCCATCCTTCCTTCCTTCATTTTCCTCCTTTCCACCTTCCTTCCTTCCTTCCTTCCTTCCTTTCTTTCTTTCTTTCTTTCTTTCTTTCTTTCTTTCTTTCTTTCTTTCTTTCTTTCTTTCTTTCTTTCTTTCTTTCTTTCTTTCTTTCTTTCTCCCTTCCTGAATTAATGTTTCCATTTGTTAGTAATATATATATAATGTTTCCATGACAATATATTTTGTTAATGTCAAATTCTTTCAATTCATCCATGACGCTTATAATCATTAATTTTGTGCTCTTATTACATACATGTATTTAGGTCATTAGATTTAATATACCTTTAAGAATAACTGGGGGTTTTTTTAGTTTTTTTTTTAGTATTATTATTCATGGCATAGTCTGAACAACCTATTTTCTTTCTTTTTTTTTCTTGATCCAGTGTTCATAATTTATTATTATTATTCATGGCGTAGTCTGAACAACTTATTTTCTTTTCTGTCTTTTTTTCTTGATCCAGTGTTCATAAAACAGAGAGAGCATGTAAATTGTCTTTTTTTTATTTCATTGGTTTTTGTCATTTATTTGTTTGTTCAAGAATCCTAAAACATGCATCACATGCAGCACAGCTGTTTTCACCTGATAATAATCAGAAATGTTTCTTGTGCATTTTAAAATGATTTCTGAAGACCATGTGACACAGAGTAATGAAAATTCAGCTTTGACCACAGGAATAAATGACATTTTAAAATATATTCACATATAGAAAACTGCTGTTTTAAATTTTATTAATATTTCACTGTTTTTACTGTATTTTTGATCAAATAAATGCAGCCTTGTTGAGCATAACATACTTCTTTCAAAAACATTCAAAATGGGCATTATACTTGTTTTGAAGCAGAAAAGAAACATGATTTACTATTAATTCATGCATCAAGGGTTAATCAGCCTTTGTGAAAGTAGTTTGTTATTTTCAGTTGCATTTATTTAAACACCATTGAATTCCTAGATTACATCAGTTTGGACTCTACCTACATTTAAAGGCTCCTAGTTGCATAAGTAGTAAAAGAAAGAGGTAAGAAATAATGAAATAAGGAAAGCTCATTAGTGGAGTCACTGCTTCTGAGGAGAAACCAGAGGCCTGTGTGTTTTATTGTTAACGGTTCAGTGGGCGTCTAAGGCGGCTTACACCAGTTTAATCTCGGCTGTTTTCACTGTCTATAATCTTCACACACACAAAAAAAAAGCCCTGGAGCCAGTCAGAAGAGGAGCCATGAAGGGGTTTCTGTTCTTCTTCGGGCTGATTTAGCACTGTCTGCTCCCCCTTTACTGAGTGTTTTCTGTTTACTGGAACTAGAACTTCGGAAAAGCGTTAAAGTTTCTTTTGTGTGTCAAGGCTATTTGGCCCAGTGCTCACGAACTGGCCAATAGGGTGACAGATAAATCACGTTTCCAGGGGTGACCGGGGGAGTGTGTGCTAATATCAAGATGTTACTGAAGCAAATCCAATCCTTCTTCTATCTTCCAACTCTTATTCCCCTTCTCCTACACATCAGAATTATGATAACAAATGTTTTTTTACACATGTGTGTGTGTACTGTGTATAATTATTTTGTATATATATATAGATAGATATACACACACACACACACATATGCATATATATATTTAAGATTTTTTTGCATGCATGTTATGTATAATAAAAGTTATATATAGATGTTTTATATATAAATCACAAATTTTTCTAAAAAAAAAAAAAAATTCAAAAAAGAAAACGTGTGTGTATTTATATATACTGAATACACCCCACACACACACATATATTATGGAAACACAAACTTTTGTTTTGGATGTGATTAATCGTTACATAGCCCTACTTAAGTCTTACAGTTACCTTTAGAAACCTTCACACAACCATCAAATGCAAAACTTCATATATATCAGGGTGTTGCACCGACATTTTCTGGAGTGAAAACCATTTCCTCTTCTAACAGCATTATTGCTTCAGCCCTATTTTCTCTCTGGTTAAAGGTATTTCCTCTTTACTTTGGTGAAAATATTGTAACATTGACGCCAACTTTGTCCTGCACACAATAGTTGACAGTGTTCCAGGCCTTTCACTGGAAGTGCAGAGGTCACCTGATGAAGTGTTTAGACGTGACAAACGTGCCTCATGAAAGGGACTTACAGATCTAAGTTGGGGGTTCAGAGACTGATTAGGCAATAGCAAGTGTATTAAAGTCCCCCTGTGGTGAAAATCCAGCTTTTATGTGTTGTTTATATGTCTATGTGGTGTTTTTAATATGCTTTAAGACAAACCATGTGCAAATTCATAAGTCATTAAAACTGCAGTGAACCAAAGACAGTCTCAAAAACAAATCGCTGGTGTTTCTGACGTCACAAACTACCTTGTAACCAATCAGATCAACGTGTGATCGTCAACGAGTGGATCTCTGAGCTGAGTGAGTGAGTGGAGGCGGGGCTCATTTGCATATTCATAGAACTACTATACTAAAAGAGGCAAGGGTGTAGAGTTACATTCAAGATATTTTAAGGCATTAAGAATTATTTTTCAAGGAAAAAAAAGTTTACATAGGCTACATAATAAAATGATTGACTACGGGGGACTTTAAATATTAGACCTACACGTGAAGTTTTTTTTTTATAGGCACCAATAAGTAAAGAAAAAAAAAGAAAGGTTTCTGGAATCCATCAATGTAATTTAAAACATTAATAATATTAATACATGTAAATTGTAGCTAAAATATCTATTGCTATAATAATAATAATAATGTTGTTGTTGTTTTAAAGGGAGTTCACCCAAAAATTTAAATTCTGTCATTAATTACTCTCCCTCATGTCGTTCATCTTCGGAACACAAATTAAGATATTTTTGATGAAATCCGAGAGCTTTCACAGCCTCGCTTTCAATCCTGCACTTCATGGTAAAAGTCAATGCTGCTGCTGGGAAAGGTCTATGTAAAAAAAAAAAAAAAAAAAAAACTTGTTTCGCTAAATTATAATTGACTTTTTATCCCAGACAGCATCATAGTGTCAGCCCAGATCCGGCCCACATCTGGTACACATTGAATGTACCAGATGTGTCCCGGATCCGACCGACAGTATGTTGCTGTCTGGGATGCCATAACTTCGACTTTTTATTTCACCATTTTCATGTATTTTCTCACAACTTTTGCTTTTTATGTCATATGTGACTCTTTGGCCCGGTTTCACAGACAGGGCTTAGACTAAGCCAGGATTAGACCATAGATCAATTGGGACATTTAAGTAATTTTTATAAACATGCTTAGAAAAAAACATTACCGATGTGCATCTTAAAACTAAAAAGGCACTGATATATTTTTAAGATCAGTCAGTGCAAGTTTATTTCAGTGGAAACAGCTCAGACTTACATTTTAGTCTAGGACTAGTCTTAAGCCCTGTCTGTGAAACCAGGGGTTTATGTCATAATTATGACTTTCCTATATGACGGAAACGGGCTTATTAGAGACACTTCTCTTGATTGGAGAATATGTTCTAGAGAAAACAAACCCGAAATGTTGTGTGGAAGAGTAACAAAGGTTTAAACCTTCAGGGATGCGAGTGATTCTGTGTGACGTGACGTCAAGACAGGCACGGGCATCGCGCGCGCGCCCGTTACCCCCTCATTCCCCCTCGAGCTTACACTTCGTCATCAGTATTTTACGCAACACTTAGTTGACATCTCTCTGTCGAGGTATAAACAAACACCCCTGGCTGAGTGAGTGAGTGAGTTAGTGACTGCTGGTTTTCGTCTTGGAGAGTTGAGTAGCCTTGTTTTTCCTCATCAGTTTGAGTTTACTCGGAGAGGTTCCTCAGAGAGTTACAGGTGCGGGACAGGAGACAGGATTATCCGAGTCAGTCGAGTGTATTAGGCTACTAACTGTTGCTCAGCTTGCCATTTAAGTGAAAACTATGGCAAACTCGGGCGTTCAGTTGCTGGGGTTTGGTCTGTCTCTGGTGGGCATCATTGGGCTGATCGTGGGCACCGTCCTCCCGCAGTGGAAGATGTCCGCGTATGTGGGGGACAGTATCATCACGGCGGTCGCCACTTACCAGGGGCTGTGGATGTCCTGCGCGTTTCAGAGCACCGGACAGCTTCAGTGCAAAATATACGACTCCGTTCTACAACTAGACAGTGAGTTAAACCATGTTATTCTAGTTTTTTTTTTTTTGCTTTGCATCTATCTATCTTTCTGTCCGTCCGCCCGTGTGTCGCGTGTCTCTCACACGCACTGTAAAAAAAAAATATATATATTTTTTTTTTCTTCCATCTGTTTCAACTTAAAATGTGAAGTTCAGTGGCTGCCATACATTTTTTATTATGCTCAATTTGACAGTACAAGTCATTTACACTTAAAAATCGAGTTGAACTTATTTTGATACTTTAATTATCAGATCATTTCGAAGTTAATGTAAATCATAAGTTGCAAAAAGGTTTATCATATATTTTTATACACACATTGATTCCCCCTAAAAAAAAAATAAAAAAAATAAAAACCTCTCACCCTCAAGTTGTTCTAAACCTTTATGAATTTCTTTAGAATTTCTTTTTGAATTTCTTAAGAAGATATTTTGTCTGTAACTAGACATTTGATGGACCCCATTGACTTCCATAGTATTTTTTCCCCGTATTATGGAAGTCAATGGGGTCCATCAACTGTTTGGTTACCCATTTTCTTCAAAATATCTTCTTTTGTGTTCAGCAGAAGAAACTCATACAGGTTTGGAACAACTTGAGGGTGAGCAAATGAGGATGTTGATTAATGTTACCTATAGTAGGCTATATCTGTTTTGTATGTTACTTAAAATGGGCTGTAGATCCACATGTAAATCAGCCAGGTGATTGAAAGTGAATAAATATCAATATAAGTGTAGATATTTCCAGTGATCAAAATATATCACACATGGGATTCATTATAGCCTGTATAATGTTCCTTGATTAATGGAAAGGCGCTATATAAATAAATCTTATTATTATTATTATATACTGATCAAGAGGCCTGTCCTTTTATTTACTGTAAATCTATACAGAAGGTGTTTATTGGAATTCTCTGGCATATCAAGCCAGTCTCCAACTCTTCACACACACACTCAAATAAACACTGGTGTCATTCCCAGCCACCGCTTGATTAATGGATGCTGGCCTCGTCAGTGGGAGTTTGAATCTACAGTATTCCTGTAATGTCACCAGGCAGGACAGGTAGCCATGGTGACAGCAGCACTCTGAAACACTGGGTTAAAAACAACCCAATTTCAACCTAAGGGCTGGGTAAATATAGGACAGAACACATGTTGGGTTAATTTTACCCAGAAAATTGGGTTGTTTATTTAACCCAGCATACCGTATAGCAGGGGTCGGCAACCTTTTTGTCATAAAGTGCCATTTTTAAGTTTCCAAGTTCATCACTGTGCCACAACACACACATAGCCTATATATATATATATATATATACACACACACACTCATATAAATACACAAACATTTTACATTTTCATAATGGCTTACACAGAAATAGTACAGAAATGTAAATATTTCTCTTGAAATTTGTTTTAGATTTAGATAGACAATAATAGTATTTATAACTCCTAACTAAAGATGCACCGATTACAAATTTCTAGGCCATTCCGATTTCCGATTTTTCATTGATGACCAGCCGATAGGCTACTGATTTTTTTAGCCGATTCCGATTTAATTTTTTCTAACCACTTTACAGCACACACAAATATTATTTTCTATATATATATATATATATATTGAAATAAAATACCATATCCTTTTACCCAAACTGAATAATAAAAACAAGTTTAAATGGGTAGATTTTATATAAATATTTTTGAGTCTTAAATTTATTTTCTGACATAACCTAATCCAGTTCTTGTTAAAACACACTAGACATGCACATTCTGTGCATTTTGGGCACTTCTGTTTGGAATCATATTTATTTTGTCCATCAAAATTGTGCTTTCACTTTAGCCCCTTTCACACAGCGGCAAATTGCCCGAGTGCCTTCTGTGTGAACGCAAACACGAACCGGGATTGATGCAGGGTTGGGGACAGTAGCATTGCCATGTTCAGTCCCGGAACGCGCGCTTTGTGAACAAAAACCGTAATAATTCCGTATCGTAGTGATGACGCTGAAGTGAGGGATCGTTCGCCAGCTGTGAAACGGTAGCCTAGCCTACTTAATGCGCAAGTTTATGATCGAATCAGAAAGAAAAAATGCACAAGCGTGGTTTCTTGAGAGAGAGATCGCAGGCCATAAGCAAACTTAAGACGCTGCTGAAACATTTTAAGTTACATCGATGTCACGTGTCCTTACGGGATTTGTACGGCTTGTGTGTGAACGCACTCTCTTATTCAGGAAAATCACTGGCAGTGTGAATGAACCAAAATCAAACGAACCCGGGTCAAATCTCGGGTCACTTCATCCGTGTATTTTCCGGAATCTCTGTGTGAAAGGGGCTTTAAATTGAGCGTGAGCAGCGCAGACAAAATAGACTCGGCGGCGAAACGCTCGCTTCACTGCTGCTCACGCGACGCTCCAGTTGGGCGCTCACGCGCTGCTCCTGCTCCCGGTGTGAATGCACTCATTGATTAACATGCACGCCGAAAAAAATATGCTGAAACGGCCGTAATTCACGAGGTTTCCTACATGTGCGTTCCGTGTGCACGTGTGATGCTGATGTTGCGCGATTTTAATCATGGGGAGCCCGAGTGCATTTGACCGGCATAAAACTAGACTACTTTATCTGAATGAAATACATACACTTCTCTCGCATTTGCTTGTGTGCCAGCGATTAACCCTCCGCGTGCCAGTGTTGGCACGCGTGCCTAAGGTTGCCGACCCCTGCCGTATAGTTAATTCATTTTTACTATAAAACTAGCTTTTTTGTTGTTGCTTTTTAAAAAAAAACTTCATTCATGAATGAATGTCTACAGATTAACTTAACAAATATTATAAATTTTTATTCTTTTTTTTTTTTTTTTAATTAAACATTTATAAGTACCGTAATTCAAGTGTAAGCGGGAACTTTTAACTTCCGCCCGTCGACCGCCGTTTCACAAGTTGTCGAAACTCCATAACCTGTCCATAAACAATCAGTGTACAGATCTGAGAACATATTTTAACATCATGCGTATTTATATTCTGTATCTTTTTGAATAAAATCATAAAAGTTTATGCAAGGCATCAGGCGTTTCCATCAAGAGAAAAAAAGCGACGCGACACTCGTTTAGGTGGCTCGCATCGCGCCCTTGTATGTTACTTTGCATAAAATTAAACGATATACAGCACAATAACGAATTTATGTAATAAAATGTACACACACCTGTATTTTACCGAAGACATGCACCATTTTGACGGAGCTGCACTGCTCTCTCCTGAAGAGGTCGCTAAAAGCCCGCGATAAATAGGCTAACTCAATCATGGGTTGTTATGTCTGACCCAAGATCTGGGTAACACGAGAAAACTACCCAAACACTAAAAAAATGACCCAAAAGGCTCAACCCAGGAGAAAAATAACCCAAAATATTTTTTAGAGTGAGTCTGTAACCCATTGTTCCTATAGCTGCCAAAGTATTTTTTTATTTCCATACCGAACTAGCAGTAATGAATTATGAGTTTATTCATTCACTTGAGTGTTTCAGTTTATGGGCTGTCTCCATTCCCTGCATGCATTCCCCGAGGACTGGGATGGGAAAACCACAACCTCACGTTCCAGTGTGCAGAAACACTCTACGGATTAACGTAGACTGTTCAAAAATGTGATTTAGCTCTTGCGATTCGCTCCTTGAGTTGATGTATTTACTGAAGGGCTCTGTGCAGAACATCAGGGGTCATTTCTGAGAAAACTGCGGGACGTTTCCAGTCGAAACCAGCCGAAACTGCACCTGACAGCAGGTTGAGTTAGGATGGAGGGAGGAGCAAGAGAGAAAACAGGGGGATGAAGAGTGACCCTCTGAATTCCACAGCTCACTGTGTTCTGCGCCTGGCAGGAGACGCCTTATTGTGTTTTAATGAATAAAGGAGAGGAATAATTCTTCCGCTTCACTACAGCTTGCACCCCTGCCTCTCACACACCTCCTCTCTCTCTCTCTCTCTCTCGGTTGGATGTGTGTGTGCACATGTACAGGAATGCACTGGCACAGACTGGTTCTTGTTCACTCTTTCAGCTGAATTGCCCAAGTCAGGGGTTTTCAGTCTTTTAGATGTCACTGCACGAACCCCAAATATGATCATCCCTGTGTGAAGGACAGGACACCCCTCCGAAAACTGATGAGGCATCTGTCTTTTAGAAACCACCAATTTATACACATTAAAAAATAATATTATACATATAAAATTAGTTTCAGTTACATTATTATATATTTTGTTCTACTCACTTTAGTAATGTATTATATGTATTATTTATTTTTGGTTTATTTAATTTTAAGCTAATTTAAATTAATTTATATTAATACATTTTTATTTTATTTATTTCAAATGTATTTAATAGATTTGTAACTAATATTTTTATTTTATTTTAATCACATTTTTATACTTAATTTATTGCTTTACTCTAATTTTAATCTAATTATCATTATTTAATGATTATTTTTACAGTTTTTCTCTAGACTTTTCCACGGACCCTCTGTCACTTTAGCAACTGTCTAGCAAGGATTTTAATTAATTTTTTAAAATTTAATACTATAAATAATATTAACTTATTAATTACATATAATTATATATAATATTAAAATATAGAAAACTTACATCTATTTCCTGTTGGTTTGTTATATAATTAATATTATAAATAATAATTTAATATTAAGGATTTATAATTTATTGTATAATATTAACTTATTGTTGTCATTATTATTATTATTATTATTATTATTATTATTATTATTAAACAGAATTATTTCAAAGCTATTTCCTGGTGGTTTGGCCAATTTTTGATATATTTAATGCTATAAATAATAATAATTAATATTAAGTAATTTGACAATTTATTGATTAATATTAAGTTATTATTGTCATTATTTTTTATAATATTTAACAAATAATAGTATACTAAACTAGCATTTATTTAAGCTATTATTGTCATTAATATTATTATTAAACCGAATTATTTAGCAACTATGTTTTGGTGGTTTGGGCAATTTTAATTATAAATAATAATGTAATATTATAAGTATTAAAATATTATATATAAGTATTTCTTTATAATTTATTGTATTAAACTACTTTTATTATTGTCATTTTTTTATTTATAATATTTATTAAGTAATCATTTAGTAAAGTAAAATGTATTTAAGCGATTATTATTTATAATAAATTTTCCTAGTGGTTTGGTCAATTTTTGTTATATTTAATTTTTATAAATTATATTAATAATTTAAAATTAAGGATTTTTATCATTTATTGTATAACATTACGTCATTGTCATTGCTGTTTTTTTATAAAAGTAAAATATAAATTATTATTGTCATTATTATTTATATATTTATTTATTATAATATTAAACTTATTTATTCAATTGGTTGAGGTATTGTGAAGATGATCTCACAATGTGTGTACAGTTTAATTTATTTTTTGTTATATTTAATATTAATAAGAATAAGAATGTAATATTAAACTGATGTATTTGTCAGGTATTTGCTGGTGGTTTGTCCATTTGCATGTCTGACAGTTGTTAAGTCTGGAGTGTAGTGTGTCACCGTGTGTGTGTCCTGCAGGCGATCTGCAAGCGACTCGCGCGCTGATGATTGTGGGCATCATCGTGTCCATCAGCGGTCTCGGCGTCGCCTGCATGGGCATGAAGTGCACCACTTGTGGAGCTGATGATAAAGTTCGCAAGTCTCGAACGGCCGTGACGGGAGGCATCATACTGCTAGTGGGAGGTGAGCGTGTGTGTGATGGGAAGGTTTAGGGGTCGGGTTAGTGTGTGAGTGAGTGTGTGTGTGTGTGTGTGTGTGTGTGTGTGTGTGTGTGTGTTGGGTAGGTTTAGGGGTCGGGTTAGAGTGTGTGTGTGTGATGGGTAGGTTTAGTGTTTGTGAGTGTGTGTGTGTGTTGGGTAGGTTTAGGGGTCGGGTTAGTGTGTGAGTGAGTGTGAGTGTGTGATGGGTAGGTTTAAGGGTAGGGTTTGTGTGTGTGTGTGTGTGTGTGTTTGTGATGGGAAGGTTTAGGTCGAGTGAGTGAGTGAGTGAGTGGGTGAGTGAGTGACTGCGTGTGTATGAGTGTGATGGGTAGGTTTAGGGGTCGGGTTAGTGTGTGAGTGAGTGTGTGTGTGTGATGGGTAGGTTTAAGGGTAGGGTTTGTGTGTGTGTGTGTGTGTGTGATGGGAAGGTTTAGGTCGGGTGAGTGAGTGAGTGAGTGAGTGAGTGAGTGAGTGAGTGAGTGAGTGAGTGAGTGAGTGAGTGAGTGAGTGAGTGAGTGTGCGTGTGTATGAGTGTGATGGGTAGGTTTAGGGGTCGGGTTAGTGTGTGAGTGAGTGTGTGAGTGTGTATGTGATGGGTAGGTTTAGGGGTAGGGTTAGTGTTTGTGTGTGTGTGTGTGTGTGTGTGTGTGTGTGTGTGTGTGTGTGTGTGTGTGTGTGTGTGTGTGTGTGTGTGTGTGTGTGTGATGGGAAGGTTTAGGTCAGTTTAGTGTGCGTGTGTGTGTGTGAGAGAGAGAGAGAATACTGAGACAGACTGTTCACGCTAACTGAAGCAAGTTTACAGTAAAACATCTCTTATATAACATCAGTCTCGGCTCAGTCTGTGGGTCAGTGAACATCAAAGAAAACAGGGCAGCGAATGCTTTGATGATATATGAAAGAATGAAAGATCTTCTGTCTCTTCTTTGAAACACTTTGTGTGTTTTGTTCCTCCAGCCCTCTGCGCAGTGGTCGCCTGCTCGTGGTTCGCCCACAATGTGATCCGAGCTTTCTACAACCCCTTCACTCCAGTCAACACCAAGTGAGCGCAAGGAATTTTACTTTGCACAATTTGTGGAGCAGAGTGTCCCAACTCTGTTCCTGGAGGACACCCAAAAACACACATTCTGAAAGTCTCCCTTATCCGACACACCCATTTCAGTTCTCGGAGCTCTTCTGCTAGTGCTTATGAGATGAATTTGGTGTAATAGATTACGGAAACATCCCAAATGTGCAGTGTCTGTCGGGGAGAATCCAGGAACAGGGATGAGAATGCCATTATATAGTAAATATATATGAGGTTTCATTTGTGCCAACAATTAGTTGACTGCTTTATACTATAAATTTGTGTCATTGCTAGTCAGATAAATTAGTACATGTTGATATGAATGTTCTCTGTTCATGTCGTATTGTTCTGTCGTCTTTTGTAGTCTTCTTCTGTCGTCTTTACTATAGTCCTTACTGTCGTCGTCTTCTTGTTCTCTTATAAAAAGAGCGGTGAAAGACCCCATGTATCTCTGAAGGGAATCGACTGTCTTTGCTGTTTCGATTACTTATTACCGCAGTATAATGCCCATAAAAGTGTAAAAGTAGTGTTTTTAGCGCAACGCTAGTTTGCTAACCCACTATATTTCTGCTGTTCCATAAGCGCCACCTACTGTCAGATAGTGAATTTACATTTTCATTTTTACTGTATGCCGTTTTTGTTCTGACAAATGCGAAAATTGGACTAAAGGTTATTTAATGCTTTCTAAAAATAAAAATCTACACAATTCGGATGAAGAATAGATAGATAGATAGATAGATAGATAGATAGATAGATAGATAGATAGATAGATAGATAGATAGATAGATAGATAGATAATTTGGAAGAAGAATAGATAGATAGATAGATAGATAGATAGATAGATAGATAGATAGATAGATAGATAGATAGATAGATAGATAGATAGATAGTTCGGAAGAAGGATGGATGGATGGATGGATGGATGGATGGATGGATGGATGGATGGATGGATGGATGGATGGATAGAATATGACATAGAGAAGTAGAATAGAGAAATAGAATAAATCATCTTTTGAAAAGTAACGTAATCAGTTACATCGTTACACCAGTAGGTGGCGATAAGTGACTGTTAAAAAAAGTATTTGTATTTGAATCATTCATTCTAGAGATTTGTTCAAAAACACTGATTGCTAAAGCAAGTGAAGTCTTTACGGGCGAGTCTTTGAATCATTCATTCATTCATTCATTCAAACCGATTAAAAAAAATACTTCAAATGAATTAAATACTTTTATAATTAGACTGCAGCAATTAACATTGTTGTAATATACATAACCTCTAGTATATTAAATGTTATTTTGATTAGTTGTTTATTCAGAATCGTGGAAGAATCATGATCTCTATTTAAAGGGGTGGTATAATGCTCTTTTCACAAGATGTAAAATAAGTCTCTGATGTCCCCAGAGTGTGTGTGTGAAGTTTCAGCTCAAAATACCCCACAGATATTTTATATAGCATGTTAAAATTGTCACTTTTTAAGGGTGAGCAAAAATGCACCGTTTTTGTGTCTGTCCCTTTAAATGCAAATGAGCAGCTGCTCCCGGCACAGGGGGCGGAGCTTCAACAGCTTCTGTCCTGAAAATTTCAAAAACTTTTTTATGTTTAAATTTATGTAGATGATGTGGAGTTAACTATCTTCTAATAATTGATTAGCATATTCTATCATTATAATCAATAAATCGCGTTCCCAGGGGCGGGGTTTATGTAAATTTTAGGGTTGGTGATGTCACTAACCCGGGAGGAATGTCATGTAGTCCCTGCCAGCCGTTTGTTGTAGTCCTTAAAAAGCAATTTCTTTAAAAGCAAATATCTCCCTTTGCTTTGAACGTTGAGCATCGTGACTTTGCAGATGTTGTTTATGCTCAAACAGCAACATTACACACTAACTAAAGTTAGAAAAGTGAATTCATAATCAGCCACCCCTTTAAAACAAAAGAATCGTGATTCTCAGTTCATCCAGAATCGCACAGCTCTCCTTCACATTCACAAACTATCATCTAGATCAGTTCACCGCATTTCAAATTTACCATTGTCATAATGCTTGCCTTTTCTCTTTCTCTTTTAACGTTAGGTTTGAGTTTGGAGCAGCCATTTTCATCGCTTGGGGCGGGTCGTTTCTCGATGTTCTCGGTGGAGCCATGTTAGCGGCCTCCTGCACTCGGAGCAAACAAGTGTCCAAATATCCCAAAAGTAACTGTGCACGCACTGCCAGCAACAGCAGCAACAAAGAGTACGTGTGAGCAACACTGAGACACTTCTACAGCTCAAACTGAGAAACAAAGCCGTTTACAATAATGTCCCGTAATACAAAAAGGCAATCAGTTGTCCAAAAGTTCAAATAAAAAAATAGATAATATATTTGCAAGCTCTCTGGGAGTTTTTGAAATGGAGGATTGAAGAAATCTAGTGCCAGTAAAAATACTCACAGCCTGCTCTGACTCCTCAGTCTTTCAATCAAGTAAACGACTAGGTTGTTTTCTCTGTGTGAAAGAAGAGGAAATGTCTTGGATGGCGTTTCCCAAGTGTCCACTAGGGAGCGCTATAGCCTACACACTGAGCAGGTGCGAGTCGGGACATTCTCAAGATTTGCTTGTTTTTTGGAGTATTTATCCTATAGCAGCTGAAATGCTAACATTATTAATCCTCATATGAGGCACTCTTATGTAATCGCAGTGTTTCATATGGTCGAGCACGATCATGAACGTCGCTTTGATGTTATTTGCTTAACACATTAACTCATCACTTGTGTTAATGCCACATCGTGTTGATTTTAACCACCCGTGAGTCCTTCTGAATATCTGTTACTTATAAATGTTTCATGATAACGTCAGTGTTAGTTAGATATTGTTTATGTATTTGTTTTACATGCTTATTTTCAATAAAGTTTGCTTTATCACATTCCCAGTGTGAATCTGCATTACACACATATTTTTTTGAATATAACGTAAACCTGGAAATAAAAGATTTCACTCTTTTTGCAAATTTTAATCAAGAAAAGATCATGCAAGCCTGCAAAGTTCTGACATTTAAAGACCCCCTGTGGTGAAAATCCAGCTTTTAATGTTGTTTATATGTCTATGTGATGTAATTAATATGATTTAAGACAAACCATGTGTAAATTCATAAGTCGACACCATTGCTGAGTATTTTCTCTTTAAAACTGCAGTGAACCAAAGACACGCTTTGAAATCGCTGGTGTTTCGTCACAAACTACCTTGTAATTGATGAGTTTTAAGGGATAAAATGATTGACTACAGGGGGACTTTAAGTTCATTTTTCAATTGAAAAAACAAACCTTTTTCCGACTAGCCCCTAATCAAAGAAACATTAACAATGGCAATAAAGTTACTCATGCATACTTTATTTATAACTCCTATTCCACCGCATTCCCCCAAAACAATTTACAAAAATCCATTAATTCCCATGCAAACATCTAGAAGTCTAAGACGTTTTGACTAACATATGAGATTGTTTGTCGCAGTCAGTATGCATTTAAGATTGTACTTGATTCAATTCAAAAAAAAAAAAAAATGAACAGGCACATAGAAAACAGTGACTAAACAAAAACTCCTTACTATTAACTGATGTCATTTAGAGAAATATATCGAGGTAGACCTCGTTTACCAAGGTAACCACAGGTCTCGCCAAATGACGAAAATGAGTTTCACTGGAAAACGTCCTCTTTGGGAGATGAGTAATCCAACCTGATGAGGTTAGCTTTCATATTCTGCTGTAAAGTGCAAATGTAATAAATATAGCCCTGTTGCATTAGAGATCATCAAGATCTTCACCCCATGAATGAAGACACCAGACATCGGTTAAGTGACGAGCAAGCGTAAAGTGAACAGGAAGCAAAGTCCACAGTTCTCTCGTTTGACCTCGAAAGCTGTAAAAGCTTGTACAGTGAAGGTGACGACGAGTGAGAACGTGTGTGTGAGAGACAGATTTGAGTTGGATTTGGCACAGTCAGTCACGCATCAGGCAACGGGTGATACTCTCTGAGACGCCGGGAAGCTTCTGTTGTTGTTTATGATATCATCCAAGTCCTCGTCATCAATAACCACTGTAAAGGCAAAGGAAGAGAGGTTTCATTTGACAACAGAGTGGAAACGAGTGAATGTGACAAGTTCAAGGCCTCCTGGGAAGTTTGTATTTACATAAAATACACAAAAGTGATGAATAAAGAATGTGCATCGGGTGTGTGTGTGTTTTGCTTTGTTTTTATCCAGTTTATGAAGATGCTGCCAACTGAGTCGTTAGACACTACCAGTCAAAAGTTTGGGATCGGTGAGATTTTTAATGTTTTTAAAAGAAGCCTCTTCTGCTCACCAAGGCTGCATTTATAAAAACTAATATTAAATATTATCACAATTTAAAACAGCTGTTTTCTATGTGAATATACAGTGAAGTGTAATTTATTCCTGTGATCAAATCTGTATTTTCAGCATCATTACTCCAGTCTTCAGTGTCACATGATCCTTCAGAAATCATTCTCATATGATGATTTGATGCTCAAGAAACATGATTATTATCATTGTTGAAAACATTTATTATTTACATTTTTATTTCAGGATTCTTTGATGAATAGAAAGTTCAAAAGAACAGCTGAAATGGAAAGCTTTTGTAACACTAAACACTACCGATGAAAAGTTTGGGGTCAGTAAGAAGTTTGATTTTATTTTTTGGGGAAAAGAAATAAAAGAAATCAATACTTTTATTCATCAAGGATTAATTAAATTGATCAAAAGTTACAGTAAAGACATGTCTAATGTTACAAAATATTATATTTCAAATAAATGCTGTTCTTTTGACCTTTCTATTCATTAAAAAATCTGTTTTCAACATTGATAATAATAATGATTTTTTTTAGCAGCAAATCATATTAGACTGATTTCATGAGGATCATGTGACACTGAAGACTGGAGTAATGATGCTGAAAATACAGCTTTGATCGCAGGAATAAATTACATTTTACTATATATTAAAATAGAAAACAGTTCTTTTAAATTGTCATAATATTTAACAATATTACTGTTGTTTTTGTATTTGTAATCAAATAAATGCAGCCTTGGTGAGCAGAAGAGACTTCTTTAAAAAAAAACAAAAAAAACAGCAGTGTATATTGTATCGTAACTACAATATAATTGTTTTATTGTAGTCTAAATTAAAAAATATATATATATTTTATATAACAAATTTACAGATGCTGCATCCATTGCGTCCAACATGTTTTCTCACCGACACACTCATCTCAGAAACGTCTCAGTTTGTTCTCGTAATTACGACTTTGTGGTGACTATCATGTGCGTTCAACAAAGTTCCCCACAAAGTTATTTTTAATAACTAGAGAAGGGAACATGTTGCTTGCGAATTCTCAATAACAACCTGTTACTTGAAAGTAAAATGTATACACAACATTCTTCTTTGTGACTATTATTATTATTATTCATTTATGTCATCTGATTGTGGTTTCATGACTAAGAGATGACAGAATGTCTTTAACATCACAGGACGATGTTGTGAAGCGGTCATTTTCCATTGCTTTTACTCTGGTATAATTACATCTGTCAGATGTAGTGGTCAGATGAGCATTGAAACGTGCAACTAAGATTATTCAATAAACTCTGCTCATTTTTAATCATTATTAACACTGCTCTTTTTACATTACAAAGCTCTTCTTACTCAACTTCTTGGCTGTTAATACAGTTTTGGGTGGAAGACAAGACACTGGTTTTGGGAACCAGACAAGACTTGCTGTTTACAGGTTTAGGATTCCAGACAAAAGAAAACTCATATCTTCTGGCAGGATCCAGCATCAGATCATCTCACATTTTTTGACATGCTGGCATGATCTAACATTTTGGCGTAGACTGCAGGATGTCGGCACGATCTAACATTTGTTTGGAATCTTAAAATAGATTTAAAAAAGTTTGTACCAAATTCTGTAGCTGGAGAGCTTTAGGAGATAAATATAACTTATAAAACTTTTCCTGCCGCCTCCCCCCAGCACTGCAGATTTAGGATTTTTCCCTTATTTTGAAAGACCCAGTTGAGGAGTTCATTCAGCTGAATTACATATGGGAAACATCCAAGATGTGCAGTGCTGAGGAGGCTCTGTGGGTCATTATAAAGGGTTAGTTTGCCCAAAAATGTAAATTCTGTCATTAATTCGCTCCAATCCAAACCCTTAAGAGTGTCGTTCATCTTCAGAACATAAATAAATATATTTTTGATGAAATCTGAGAGATTTCTGTCCCTCCATTGACAGCTACGCAACTGACACTTTGAAGCTTCAAAAAGTTCATAAAGAGATCGTAAAACTAATCCATATGACTTGAGCGGTATAGTCAAAACTTCGCAAAATCGATCGCTTTATATAATGAACAGATTTAATTTAGGCTTTAATTCACATCTAAACATTGATTAGCGAACATAAACAGAAGCTCAGCCTGCTTGATGCGTGAGCACAAACCTCATTGGTTCTTGCAGAAGCTCAAACGTCTAGAATGAACCTCATTGGTTCTCACACGTCAAGTGAACATGTTTGAGCTTCCATTTAGGTACCACAAATTATGTTTGAGTTGATGAATGTTTATATGTGAATAAAAGCCTAAATTCAATCTTTTTTATCATAAAGCGTTCCAGTCTCTTCAGAAAATTTGGACTGAACCGCTCAATTCATATGGATTAGTTTTACAATCTCTTTATGAACTTTTTGAAGCACAGAGGGACAGAAATCTCTCAGATTTCATAAAAAAAGATCTTAATTTGTGTTCTGAAGATGAAGGAAAGTCTTACAGGTTTGGAAAGACATGAGGGTGAGTATTAATGACATTTTTGGGTGAACTATCCCTTTAAAAACAAAACTTAATTTCGATATTTTGGTCTCGGGGTCAAGGATTTTAAAAGACAAAAAAAAAAAATCTCACCCAAGTACCTACATATCAGGCCAACATAAAAACACAGGCTACTATCACACACACCTCTCGTAGAGCGGCCGATCTGCCCGAGTTTGGGGGCTCGCTGCCCTCTTCGCGGGGCGGACAGGAGGTCTGGTCGGGTTCGCCCTGCCTGTCCGAGCTCGTACGGGATCACCGGACTGGGTTGTAAAGCACCTGTCGGTGGTATGAGATCGGGCATCTCTGCCATGCCGTACATGACCTCCTGCTGTTGTACTTCGGTGGGTGTATTCATAAAAAAACGACCACAAGTCGCTGGTTTGGCTGTGCACTTCCGCGACGGCGACTAATGTTTCTCAATCCACCTAAACTGATACAGTGTTGACAACACCTGGGGAGGGGAAAAACGAGAAAAATAAAGCGATTAACCTATATGCCCAAAATAGTGAAATCTATAACATTAGTATCAATCAATCGGCGTACAAATACACCTTGTAAACACACAAGTGACGAAGAAAGTGTTCGCGTGCACCGGATGAGCTTGAGTGTGTTCACGCTTGTCAACAACAAAGCTTTCGCTTACATTACATTATGTTGTAGCCGAAACATGTAATATATACACATTTAAAACAACGAAACGTATCCTTACCTTGGATGTGTCCGGAGTGTGGATGCAGTTGACACGTATTTGGTTTCTGTGTCGATTTGTACGCCGTGTTCAACGCGAGTCGGTAGTTGCCGATAGTCTGTCGTAACTCTCACTTGGGGATTTCCTTGATCGTTTCTGTATGCGTCACTGCGAGGGAGGGCCTGAAAGCTTCAATACACACACACTGCGAGCCGTGTGTAGGTGCTTAATGACGGTTCGCCCACCGTGTGTGTGGGCTCGCCAACTCTAACCTACATAATACGCGAGAACCCACACTGGACGTTATAGAGAATGTTTCACGGTTTGTCTTAAAATGATTCAGATTACTTTATTAGCATGACGCACTTGTAGGCTATTTATTGTCAAAACATTACAGGAAGGGGGAGAAAAAGAAACAAAAAGACAGATCATGAGAAATTTGTCAATTGTAACCATTTCCTAAGCGCTGGGTAAGCTGGTAAAAATGTGGGTATTGTGAAATAGCCTATTAAAAACATGCAGTAATTGTGATAACACCTGTTTATTTGAAAAAATAAAGTCCAAACAGAAAAAAAACCTGCATTGCAAGTTGCTTTGTGTGTCTTCATATGACTGCTAGTTGGGATGTCTTGTGTCATTGTTATTTATTAGGGGTGTAACGATACGATACTCACGTCACGATTCGTTACATATCACGATACTGAACTCAGGATACGATATTATTGCGATACTCCAAGACATATGGTAAAAAGTTAGCAAAAAATGTACTGTTGATTAAAATAGCAAATATGTTATTGTAAGTATTATGAATAGGCTTGGACTTGGTGCTGGTAACCCAATGCACAGGACAATAGTGACACCAGAATAAAAATATAAATGATTCTGAAGCTGAAAATACAGAATTATTTTAGACGAAAATGCTTGCACTCTTTCATTGATTTTAAAATAATGTAGGCCGAACGGTAACAGAAAACATTTGGCTTTATCCGGACCTACAAATATTCCTCCATTGCATTATTATACATTAAATTCAACATTATATATACAGGTAGTAGTTTAATGTAGTACTGACACTAAATCTCTGAAAACTTTTTTTCCCACACTGTAATTTTTATTTTGTGTGAACCATACACAATTGTCACTACCTACGACATATTGTTGCATTTTTGTATTGCAATATGTTGTTACACCCCTATTATTTATACAATAATCCTTGAATTTGATTCCAAGAGTGTTGATATAACAGTCTAACATCAGTAGAACCAAATCGTAGCATGTTTAAATGAGTATCCAAAAGGTACCCGGATGGCTTACTATTTCCGGTGAGAATTCGAAGTGCAGATCCATGCACACTAATGGCTAATATTGCCCATAACCCATTGCATGTTGGACGAGGTTTTTGACTACATACACAAATAAAAAGTGTTAAAAAACTATGTTTAATCTGCAACAACATAGTAAATGTTATGAGAAAAAAGATCTTTGGTCATTAAATTTGAAATGCATCATTATGCAAACACATGAGGAGAGTTCTTCATGTGAAAGACCTGCTAGTGTCAGATCAACATGCTTCTTCATTTCTTTCCAATAGGGTAGAAAATTTAATTAAACTAAATGTGGACGATGTTATCTGTGACAAGATCATTAACATGTAGTTTAAACAATGACAGAATGCACATAACTAAGCCACAGAGCAGTCAATAGAGGCTATAAAAGTCAATGTCCCAAAGCTTGCCTATTCTGCTACACAATCAAAAGTATATACTTTTTCAACACAAAAAGAATACATAAAGCATAGTATAAGTAGGAGCGAGTTGAATCATTAGCCCCTTTCACACAGCAATCCATTGTCTTTATTCACCCGCATTGGGGAGAATCGCTTTAGTTTCACTATCTGTTCAATTTGGCAAAACAAATTTGACGCCTGAGTGAAAGGCATAAGGGGATGATTAAACAGAATGTGTTTTTGCTCTTAAAAACACGAGACACACATAATAACCAACTTGCAGAGCTGTAAAATGAAATTCCAGGACTTTTCAAGCACTACTTTTTTGGTTTTCAGGGACTACAGTCAGAGATCTCACTTATCAGACAATATCTTTATTATCTTTCAAATTCTAAAAAAGGTAAACAGATAAACAAAAATAAACTAATGAAACAAAATGGTACAAGTAAAGTGTAGCACAAGCAATGACTGTGGTAACTTTAACCATTGAAAGGATACTATGACACAGATATCGCTTTGCTTATTCAAACAGATTTTTTCTCCCATGAATATATGATTGACCTGAAGAATGAAAGATGCATCATAACACTTGGATATTTATAAGAGCAAATCAAGCTCATAGCCATGCGAAAATGGCTCTATATCTGTATCAGACAAGCTTACTGTAAACAGCGCGGCGTAATCAAGTCACCTCCATAAGAACTTTATTGCGTCAGCACGCTCTGTTGTTGTACTTGATTACACCGGTAATCTTCATTCCGCGTTCACACAGAGCAGTAATTTACTAGTAATGTTACAACTTCCCTTACTGGTAAATTGTCGGAACCAGTTTACCCGTATTTTTTGAAAAAGTCTTGTTCAACCATGATCTGTGACTGGTAATTTACCTGTAGAAACTGTATGTGTGAACGGGGCTACTTTCAATCTTACAATCAGTAGATGCTGATGCAATCAATTCGTTAAAAGAAAAAATATTCAGGATCCGTTATGAGTCACTGAATCGTTTACTCAACTGAAAAAAACTTGGGGGAAAAAAAAACACTGGATCATTCGGAAACCAAAAACCAGTGTGTTGTTCATAGACGCACTGTGCAACGGTTCTAGCTTTGTCCGCTTTTTTTGTTGTTGCAACATTGTATTGTTTTAGTAGCCAATAGTAGTAGTATAGTAGTTGGGAATCTTTATATTCTAAGGGTATAGTTCATTCTGTGGATACAAAAAGTGAGATTGATCACCCAAAATCTTCTGTATCTGATTAAGAATGGATTTCGTGAGCTTCGAATTATAAGGTTCTATCTCCACTTTTGGTCGAAATTGAGTTTTTGACATAATCTGATCCATTAGGTGTTTATTAATGCCTGTGTTGTGTTATTTTTGTAAAAAAAAATATTTTGTTAGTAGTTATTAATAAAATAAAAAGGTTCCATCTCTCCATTGCCAGCTGGGATGTAAAAACTTTGATGCTCAATATCTCAGAACTACCCTAAACGGAGATAGAACCTTATAATTCTAAACTCACGATTAAATCTTGTAGGTTAAGATGTTCCACTTGCCCAACAATTTTCAATGCTGTCAACACCAGATGCACCAATTTAGATTTAAGCTGTACAGTTATGTTCCCAAACCATACCGTAATACTATACCTAACAATACTTTCCAAAACAGCTTTGTAAAACAACAGCATGAGCTTGTTGTTAACCCCATAAAGATGTAATCTGCGTAAGAAGTACAGTCTCTGGTGTAGACGAGTTCAGTGTGTGTCTTCAGCTAATTGTAAGTAAATATTTACTCATCACTGTTTTACGAAATAACTAATATAACGTGGTTTGTTTAGTAAGAAACACAGTTGAAGGCAAGTTTGGCAACTTTACAAAAATAAAATAGGTGCTATACATGTAAGAACAACAGTAAATCTTTTACTTGGCTACACATTTGAGTAACAAAATCTCAACAATCTTGAGTGGGTTTGTGGAGTTACATCTAGACACTGTCTGCTCTGTTTGCTGCATACAAGAGAGAAACTGTAAAATATGAACAACATATTGCTTAGTGCAATGTTTCATGGCTGATAAGAAGTATGTATGCATCGAAAATGTTTGCAATTATGTGTGGCCAAATTCGTCACTTATGTTTGAATCCTAGATGGTGTTAATGTCACAATCTATGCCATATAGACCAAATAAACTGTACGTCTGCATTATACTTCTGATTCACACTAGAGATGCTCTGACCTCTGAAGCAACTCTAGTGTTGATATATTAGATATTCAATCCCACACGACAGGATCAACTTTATCAGATTTAACATGTTTTCTCTTGAGTAATGTCAGATTACAAGCAAACAAACAGTATCTCCTTTCTCATTCAGGTAAAATTGTGGTATGCACGATGGACATGTCGAGACTTATTTGTGCTGTTTAACTAAAACCCCATGAATAGCTGAGAGTATAAAGGGGGTGAAGTGGGGAGGGGAGATAATCATTGTACGAGAGGATAAAAGGAGAAAGTCCTTCACCAAGCTGGAGCAGCGCAAGCGTGAAGATGTCCAAACCAATCTGTCTGGTGTTTGCCTTGCTGATTCTGACCACAATTTTGTGCAACAACTCAGGTAATTTCTGGAACAGTATACATTGCTTACACCACTAGCTTTCACATGAATATTAATCCCAAGGGATTTTTTTTAACATTACCTTCGAGTGAACGAGTTACATCTTAAATTTACGGTAAAAAACTGGCAGCTGAAAATTTACCGTAAAAAATACGGTAGCCACTTAAATTTACAGTAAAAAATTGTATTTTATTATCTGATATAATGTTGATTTACCAAACTATTAAAGTACTAATATCTGTTTTGTACCATTGACAACCGCTAATCACAGTGGTGTAAATTATACAATGACTTGTTCTTTTTCACTTCCAAAAACTGTCAATTTAACAGTATTCTACAGTAAAATTACATTAAATGTACGGTTAGATCTATCACAGTTATTCACCTGTAAATAGAAGAGAAACTTTCTGTTAGCCTTTTAACAGCTTTTCACCGTAGCATTTTTTACAGTCTTTTACCGTTAAAATCACAATTTTTTTACAGTGTAGTCACAAAGCATATGATATTGTGGTTTTTGAAATCATGGTTGTTTATCCTTTCGATGTGAGACTAATGTCACCTCATGTCTCCACACAGTCTGTTCACTGAGGGGATCCTGGAAACAATCTGCTGCTTGTGGCTGCAGAAGTAAGAAATAAGTCTTTTTGCCAAAGCATTGTGTGCTAAAAGTATTAATATGGACCACGAAAGTATTTCATTTTTTTAATGTAATATTCAAATCTCTCTTCTTAGTTCTTCATCATAATAATAGTCTGCAGTGTACAAAGAAACACAATCCTAAAACCACTGAAGAGTACTACAAAATGGTCGGGTGTATTTGCAGGAACCGCCAGAAATGTAAGTTAAACATAATATAGTATAACAATTGCAGTTATGGAAAATATTACCATTAATCATCATACAAAACTCTGTTTTCTCTTTTACACAGATTTTAGAGAAGCCTCAAAGAAATGGTATCTGAACATGTGCAACTCAAATTCTCAAACTCCTTTGTGATCTCAGCTTTATAAAGTTTCTCGGGATGATTTATCTCATATCTATACCCAACATGTGCATTTAAAGTCTCTATGATGAAATTACTTCAGTACAATCAAGAACGATGCTAAAAGTGTGATCATTTTGAGTGAATCTTAAAACAACACAATAAAAGTATGTAAACTGTTGAAACATGTTTTATCACTGTGTGTTTGGTATGATCACAATGATATCTCCACTGGTCATCTTTGTTTACAGCAGCCTTTATACCAATACAGGTTTCTTTGGCCAGATTTAGACTGTATTTGAAGAATCATGCATGTTTTAACAAGGCACTCGCCCCTCTCAGGTTCAACTTGGACCAAAAAGTACATTTTTACTTCTGTATCTGTAAAGCAAATCTCTTGAGGTCTAAGATCTTTCTAAAGATCACACTTGTGAGGCTTAAATTTGCTGCATTTTCACTCCTCAGCATCACAGAATCTGATAATATGATATCTGTTTTCATGACTACGAAGATTTCTTGGAATTACTTGATTCCATGGAACCAAAAATGGCCGCATGTTACACAATTCTCCTCTATATGAGTGTGCATTTTTATAGTTTATTTAATACTTTGGTCCAACAGTCTTGTTTTTATTTATCATTTATATTAATAGGCCTATTACATTACTGTTTTCAAAAGTGTATTTTGCTAGGAAATATGTTATTATACATTATCATTATTTTTTAACCTGCTGCTGGGTTAGAACAATAATCATTGAATTAGACACATTTGATTGCATTTAATACTCATATTCTTGTCTGTGCTTTTGTATTTTGAGCACCTAAAATATAGCGATATATTAAAACTGATGAATGAAAACATTATAGCGTTCAGTAAATTGTTTATGAGCATGTAACAGTTTTGTTTCAACTTTTAGTCAAATTCATGAGAACCAGAGCATATTTAGGCATACTAAGGGAGGAGCTTGTCTCTCAGTCAACAGCTGAAGTTAACAGTTTACTGCACAAAGTAGCAGAAAAAGAAAGCAAAGCATAAGATTTAAATAATTATTCAATACGTCATCAATCCTTCTTCTGAGATGTGTTTTTGTCTTACCCTGATACATTATAGTAAGCCTATTATAAGTGTTTATAGGCTAATAGGCGGAGATGATGGTGTTTTTATTACTCATCAGGTGAGTAAACTGAACATATAAATAGCCATATGTATCTCTCCAACAGAGTTCATTATAAAGCATTATCTATTGTGAAGGCTCATTTCATTATGGTTGTTGTATCGCTGTGCTGGAATTTATTTTCAAGGAAGTGCCGTGTGTATTAACGGGTAAAGATACAGTAACGACTTCAGCTAGTCAGCTTGAGATCCTTTCCATCTAAACTGGTTATATCTCTTAAGCCTATAGTGAATGTTTTATGAGCAGTATAATCATATTCATCCTCACAGTCACGCAGAGCCGAAGCACAACCAAAACAATGTTCTTCCACAAAATACATGCAGTTTTGTTTTTTTTAGTGTACCTTTAATAATTGATTTATCTGACGAATTCGATGGACTGTGGTTTGTGTACATAAAATATCAACAGGTGATCATTTTTCATCCAGGCTGCTGGTAAGAATTCATGTTGTATATACTCTTTTCAGTGTCACAGCTGCTGGAATAATAAGGCGTTTAATATCATTCGGCGTCTTGAAAGACCTCTTTTTCCCTGGAATTTAAGATTTCAGAGTAGTAAAAAGGATATTGTTAAGTTTCAGTTTAAACAGTCTAATACAATACATTTTTGTAACGGTATTGCAAATCAACATTAAAATTGCACAGGTATTGCTTTCACTATGTAGAGATCAGAATCCCCCTGCTCCTGAGAGTGGTACGCCCCAACCTGACCCAGGGAGACGGGATGGCAAGTGGAGCTCTGGACTTTGTGAATGTGGGAGGGTAAGGATGATAGTGAGTGTGTATTACTAATGGCCAATCTGCTTAAAGTTGTTTGTGTTTGAGTTGTCGTTGTGTGTTTGCAGGTGCTTTATGGTGCTTGCCTTTATTTGTTTTTAAGGGCAACAGGAGGATCCCCGTGTCTACCCTTAATGAACTGTGTGTATGTCGAATGTGGAACAGCAGAACGAGAACGTCACGGCATTGAGGTGAAATGAAATCACTCGTGCAGTGACGTTAAATGATATTAAACTACTTCTCCAGGAGTTCATATACTGTGACATGAAAGAAGAACAGCATCAGAATGTTCTCGTAGGCTATAGGGGTGAGCGTAAGTTTTAACACACAGTTTACAACTTTACACTCATGCCAGCATGACGAAACTTAGCGAATTTACTAGTTGCCATTATCAACACTAGGCCTATATATAGAAAAAACTGCACCAAAATTCAGAAATATTTGGAAGATATCACATTTATTTGACCATTGGCAATGGTAGGCAACTGAAGTTAATTTTTCATCTCTGTTTTTTTTTGTGTGTGTTTATTTAAAATGAGACACATCTGATATTATTTTAATCTTATATCTGTTATTTAACATTTGTGATTCTTTGACTGAGAGTCAATGTTCAGAAATGGTTAATAATTATTATGTTTTGAACTGTTTTCCGGTGTGTTCAAACTCAAAAAATAGTTTATTTTTAAGAATTAAAAATGCCATTATTTTATATGAAAAAGTTAATAGTTGTATTTTATTTACAAAATATTATAGTTTGTTTTGTCTTGTTACAATGTGTCCCACCTATGGGGCATGTTGTCACATTCACTTCCAGGGGAAAATCAAGAAAAAACTATACACTGTCTGTATCAATGAAACAAAACCACATAATTGTACTAGGCATGTGTGAAATTAATATGGTAAAAAATGTATTCTCTGAACCCCAAGTGAATTCAAAAAGTGTTAGGTTGTGCCCCACTCTCCCCTTTATTAGTATGGAAGTGGCATTATTATATTGCACCAAATTTCTGTCTGGAAGCCTCTGTTACTCTCTCAGTATTATTCGAATTCAACGTGGGATTTACAATGGTTATGCAAGCATCAAAACACTTACACAAACAGGCACCCACACATGCACACACACACAAACATCCACGCACATGACCTGATGCCCACACACACACTTACATTCCACCCTTATGACCCTCTTCCAAAACCAAGTGCGATAAGCATCTTTTCTCAACACCAAACTAACTGAAAGTTCTTCTGGAAACTCACTCCCACGACACAAACCAGTGCGCCGTGACTCTGCGAACTGTACATTAGACTACATGAGAAATCTGATTTTTGCAGAAAGAGAGAGCTCGATCATATCAGACTGGACTCATAAAGTCATGATCTGATTTTTATTATTATTATTTTTATGACAAACTGCAAGTATTGAATGATTTCTTAAACTTAAATTGGATTTATTATTGAAATAATCTGGATGGAATGAGGAGCA
Organism: Vimba vimba; assembly: GCA_022828995.1. Lineage (NCBI taxonomy): Eukaryota > Metazoa > Chordata > Actinopteri > Cypriniformes > Leuciscidae > Vimba > Vimba vimba. Next base: position 52,434,753 of record CM040818.1, read on the forward strand.
GTCAAAAGTGAGAGTCTAAGTACAATAACAAAGCCCTTCATTTTTTCACCTTGATATTGAAGACTCGCATCTTTTTTGCTTTAGAAGTAAATTCAGAGGTGCAGTATGTAATGTTGACAGCTAGTGGCTGAAACGGGCACTGCAGTCCAAATTCAAAACATAGGAGAGAGTTGTTTCTCCCGCCTCCTCCTCCTCAGACTCACCAAGGGTTGCCACAGATTGAGGACATGCAACAGGAACAAGCGCAATTGACAGCTGAAGGCGACGAGCCTGATGTGGGATTGCGTGGAAAACTGAAAGAGCACTAGTTGTTGAAAGAGGAGCTTAGCTTGTAATACTATAACAAGTCTGACCTGCTCTGTTCAATTAAAAGAAATTATGCAAAGCACATGCTCATAATTGGCCTTTTTTTAAAAAACGTTTCACCTTGTCAGTACCAGGAAAGTATCACGAGGAAAGATTAAATGAATAATCAAACTAAACTGATCTAAAAAAATGTATGAAGCTAAAGCTACTTTCCACTCAATTATTATATAGTCTCATGATTGCTTGGTAATTTTTTTTTTTTTTTTTACTTTTTCAAATTAATATATTAAGATCAAAACAATTATTATGAATTTTACATAAAACTATAACAGTCTAAACAAAGAGTAATAATAAACCATTTTAATATTTCTGTATGATATACTGTTGTTTCTATTTCTTCTATATTCTGTGAATTCCATTAGAGTTCACCTTGATGTTGGTGGTATTTTTTGGCGTTATTTTAAATTTTTTTATTCATTTTATTTTATTTTATTTTATTTATTTTTCTTGATGTGTCTGTGAATAGTGTGTTCTTATAAGATTTAAGGGGTCGTTTGCACGACACTGCTTTCAACTTAAAACAGCGTTTCAGGGGCCTAAAAATACACGTTTTAAAACGGGTTTCAAAGTGCAAGTTTTTGAAAACAACGCTGTTATCATCTCGGTGTAAACTAAGATGAACAAACCAAGACAAGAGAATACCAGAGTGACAGAAACATGACAGTTAAAGGAGTAGTTCACTTCAGAAGGAACATTTCCTGATAATTTACTCACCCCGACGTCATCCAAGATATTCAAGTCTTTCTCTCTTCAGTCGAAAAGAAATTAAGTTTTCAGAGGAAAACATTCCAGGATTTTTCTCTATAGTGGACTTCAATGGGGTCCAACGGTTTGAGGGTCCAAATGTCAGTTTCAGTGCAGCTTCAAAGGCTCGACACGATCCCAGCCGAGGAATAAGGGTCTTATCTACACAAACCATCGCTCATTTTCCAAAAATAAATAAAAAATAAAAATTATTTTTAACCAAAAATACTCTCTTGCACAGCTATGTGATGCGCCACGCATTACGTAATCACATTAAAATCTCACGCATGGGCGGAATTACCAACCTAGAGTGTTTCTAAATAAATAAAAGGTAATAATGTCGGACAATTTTGAAGTTGAAGGAGAAAATGAGATGAAGTTTCTTCATCCTACCGCGGTACTTCTGCCTATATCACGCGTGACCTTTCAACGTGATTACTTAGTTTGTGTCGCATCACAGAGCTAGTGCACAACGAGCATTTGTGGTTGAAAAGTATTATATATATATTTTGTTTTTAGAAAATGACCTATCATTTCTCTAGATAAGACCCTTATTCCTCGGCTGGGATCGTGTCGAGCCTTTGAAGCTGCACTGAAACTGACATTTGGACCCTCAAACCGTTGGACCCCATTGAAGTCCACTATATGGAGAAAAATCCTGGAATGTTTTCCACTGAAACCTTCATTTCTTTTCGACTGAAGAAAGAAAGACATTTTATTTGATAGTCAAGAGGTCTCTGGCAATTCCTGTTCTATCAAGTCAAATGATTTATTATCAATAATAATTTGCAAACTTTAAGTTTGGGACCTGACCTCTAAGATGGCACTTCCCCCTAAAATGTAGATAAGACCACCCCGGATGCCTTGTTAGACTTGCACGGGCTGTTTCACGGAAACTTAAGCCTATAGAAATGCATGTTTGAGCTATTTCAACTGAAAGCAATTTGCATTGATCAGTGATCAGTGCCATTGTTTTGTCCCGAGATGAACATCAGTAATGTTTTGTTCTAAAGCACGTTTATAAAAGCTAAGGCCTAATCCTGACTTAATCTAAGCCCTGTCTGTGAAACCAGGCCTAAAAGTTCAATTTCTTGAGTGAAATTACAATTACAAAGCACTGTATCATGCCTGACATGTTTTGATGAACAATAGTCAGGCAGTGTTCATTCATACCCAAAAACAGTCAAGGTATTATCTCAGAACAAACAAAAAAAAGTAACATATCCTTTATTTTAAAGACTTAAACACACTGTAACACAGTTAAATATCATTAGCTTGTTTTTCAGATAAAGCTATATTTCCTCAATCAATGGAAATGTGATGTTCAGGTGTTGACAACTGGTCTATCTAGTTGTTCTATAATGAATAGAATATAAAATGGCTGTTATTATACAGCTAATTTATGCCTTTTCTTCACATTGATGCCATCAGCAAACCAAAGACATTTATTCAGTCATACACATGCAAACAGATAAACAATAGAGTCATTCTCAGGTGAAACTATGCCCACGGTAAAGCCACATGATGATGGATTATTAGGTGGAAGGTCACGGGTGTGACGCATAACTAACCTGACCAGTGACTTTGAGGAAACACTTAAATTGAGATGCACTCCTGCTCGTAACAGTGGATCTCCATCATTTTGCCTCTTGGAGTGTGTATGAACACAAGTCTGTCCTTCGTCTCTAGTCTTGCACTCAGGTAAGAGCCGTTTTTGAGATTGTTCAATTTTAGATTACTTGGTACAAATTGCATGTTGAAAATTGTAGTAGTAATATAATACATTACATGGCACATTTTTGGTAATATAATCGGACTACTTTTTGATTTCTTTTAACGTTACTTTTAGCCTTCACTAGTTTATCACATACACTGATAAAAATGATTTTGTGGTGAAGTAAATACTACAGAAAAAAACAAAGTAATTTACATGAAAAAGTTAGTTCAGGGAAGAATAAAAAAAAAACGAAGTAAATTCTATATTAGTACTCAATTCAAGCGTGTAGAAATGAAAGCGTAAATATCAACTTTATAAAATTAAGTAAAATTACTCAACTTTTCTGATACTGGTGTTCCCATCATGCACTGGGCCTTGAATAATTAATGAGGTTGATTTTTCACTGTTTTTCAGCTGTATTCACACTGTTTCATCATTGCTTTTGTTGTTAGGATTAGTAACTTGCCATTTTGTGACATTTGGAGTTCATTTTCCATCAAAATGACACATTCAAATACAAAAACGATCCATCAAATGGTACCATCATTATGTATTGTCTAAGTGTTGAGGTCTCTGCGTTCACGTGACGTGTGACTCTCTTTATGTCAAATATCTATTGTATTAATTACTTAGATGTTTCTAAGGAAAGCATGTACTTTAAAAGTGTGGGTTAATTCAATGTTTTTTTTTTTTTTTTTTTAGTGAAATCAAATGTATTGCAAAGGAAACTTCAACTAAATAGATATTACTCAACCTTTTACTAGCCAAGTTAAAATTACTTATTTCCTTTGTTACTTTCATTAACTTAGTTAAGTAGAGTTTACTTAATTCCATATGTGAAGTTTACTTTAAAAATACTCATGCAAAAACTTGCCAAAGAAAAATTAAGTAAATTTAACTTATTGCTTTTTTCAGTGTAGATTTGAATAGGATAATCTTGTACTATATTGATGTAAAAATACAAAAAGAAAAAAACAACAACAACAACAAAAAATCAACAATGTAAAGTGCATTCAACGTTATATTACATCAGGGGTTCCCAAACGGGGGTTTGTGAAGGAACCGCAGGGAGTTTGTTGATGAAAAAATAATAATTATTTAAACCATAAAAATGTACGATTTTCAAATAATAACAATCGAAATAAAAACACAAAAAAGATTAAATATTTTATTTGTTATCCAGTGTGGCCTCTGACTTGTGTAATTCCACAAAACTGGAAGACAATACTATTATGAATAATTTACTGCCATTTTGTGAACATTACGTAATTGTGTAATCACTAAAAATGTAACTACAATCTGATTATGAGTATTTTAAAACGTAATATAATAACAAGTATGTCATTTTTTGGAATCTGATTATGTAATCCATTACACACTGTGTGTCACTGTTCACTTATTTAAATAGTTTTTCAGGAATAACTTGTCTTTAAAACAACACTGGGACACTACAGTTGTTTAAAAATGATAAATCACCATATGACATGTTTTCTAATGAGCACTTTTGTGCCGATGCTAATGAAAAATAGATGGTTCTTAATAAAAAATAAAGGTTCTGGTTCCATGAAGAAACTTAAACATCCATGGAATCTTTTCATTCCACAAAGTGTTCTTTAAAGTGGAAAAGGGCTCTTTAAATTTTTAAAAATGTTCTTCATACTGAGAGAAAAAAAGGTTATTTTAAGAACTGTTCACTGAAAAGTTCTTTTGGGGAACCAAAAAAAAAGGTTTTTATGGCATTGTTTAAAAATAAAGGTTTCAAGTTTGTTTACACCAAAAAAATGAATCAGCCATAACTAATTAATTAGATTTAAATTCAGAGCAAATTCTTAAATCAAGACGCAGTTACTTGAGAAGCAAATGACATAAGATAACAAGTCTTATTTTGTGAAAAACGTATTGCAATTAAGTGACTTTACTTTAAAACATAAAGTGAAAAAAATGAGTAGTTTAAACTTAAAGTATAAAGTATGTCTTACCCTACAGATATTTTTCTAGTTTTAAGCAAAAAGTCTCTTAATGTTGATCTGTTTTTAAGAAAACAAGACTTATATCTGTATGTAAGAATGTTTCGATATGGAAAACCAGAAAAAGCAGGAAAATTATTATTATTTTTATCAGAGTATGCACTCATATGTCTTTGTGTTCTTGTGTCTGTTGAAGGATTTGGTAATAAGCAGGATGACTTCTCAACAGCCAAAGGCCTTTGTCATGTCACACACTTCCAACCAGTGGAGCTCTGGAATCTGTGACTGCTGTCAGGATGTACCAGAGTGTGAGTGTCTCTCTCTCTCTCTCTCTCTCTCTCTCTCTCTCTCTCTCTCTCTCGTTTTTGTTGATTTTGGTGTTAGAATGTCACTTTGTAACTATACAATAGTATTGCTAAATCTAGCTGACACATCATCATTGTACATCATCACTGAAATATGTGTATAAAAGGTTCTCAAGGGGTGTGCCAGAATAAGGGATAATGTGTAATCAGTTTTTAATGTAATTACTGTTGCATGTTGTTCTTTATAAACTGAGCAGGAAACTGAAAAGTCTTCTTCCCTATATGATGCATATCCGAGTGAAACTGCTTCTCAAACTAGAAAAACCATAGGACCTGATTGGATTGTTGGATCATTATCGTTTGCTATTTCTGTGACAGATTGTCCCGCACTCACGCACGGATGAATCATTTATAATAAATATTGCAATTATTAAAAAAAAAAAAATTAAGAATTGTCATTGATTTCATGGTGAGGGCTGCACTATATATATATGGTTTTAGCATTGATATTGCGATGTGCGCATCCAAGGATGGTTGTAGATCCGTACAGACCAGGCAACAAACTTCGAAAAGCACATGATTCTCTGAATAATTGAAAAGTTTAACCATCATAGAGCGAAAGTTTATCATTTGTACGTGTTTTAGGTCCTGTCAGTTTAAACATTTAAGTGATTTTAAACCATTTGAGTGCAAGAAGACGTGAAAGAGAATTCAATTCGGAACCGTATTCATTTCTTTTTCACGTGTATTTATGCTTGAATGGACACACACATGCCCGTCTCTGCGAGTATCCTCGTCTTTAAAAACAAGAGATCAAAGTTAAGTGTGTGCTCTAAAGCATTCAAGATTCACGACAGTTTAAGTTGGAAAATAAATGTTCAGGTCTATGCTCAAAAAGTGAATAAATGGATTATAAATACAGCGTAATTTAGTATAAAATAAACAAAATATTAAATAAAAAAACGTTATCAAACCAAAATATAGTACTGCATTCATTTCATTGACCAAAAGAGCACCAGAGGGTTTAACAAATGTGAGATGTCAATGCTGACTCTTTCACTAGTGATTCCTCTCATCACTAACGTTCGTGTTCTTTTGTAGGTTGTTTTTCATTTTGGTGCTTCCCCTGTTTTGCCTGTTCGACGGCCCGCAAGCACGGCGAGTGTCTGTGTCTGCCTCTGCTCGACGGATTCGGATCATGCGTTCCTCCAATAACACTGGCCATGCGGGTCTCCGTGCGCAGTCGCTATGGGATAAAGGTTTGTTTCAAAGCCAGTTCTAGCTATCTTATATCTAATACTGTTAATAAATCTGGAGAACTTATCGTGTTTCTCTCTCTCTAGGATACTATCTGTAACGACTGTCTTTACTCCACCTTCTGTGGTGTCTGCTCCTGGTGTCAGATATCCCGAGAAATGAATGTTCGTGAGCAAAATGTCACGTTCATCAACGGTCGAGCAAAATGAAGGCCCTAACTTGCAACCTACAACTTTTTTTTCTCAGTATTCTGCACTGTTACAAATGAAATGACTCTCATTCTTCTCTGTGACATTAGATCTGCACCGTTGTGTTTGCTCCATTTACAGGCAAATCCAGTTTTTTCATTCACAATTTTGAGATTTTGGCCTGTTTTGTTTCCATAACAAGTCTTCTTTCAGACTAGTGGAAATAAAACATGCAAAATACTCATTTAAGTGTTTATTTTATTTCCTTTTATCGATTTGCATCTGTAAAATTCAATTGCAATACGTATCTTTAAAGGCTGTTTTATCAAAATTATAATTTTTTTTAACTTTCTTAGACCAAACTTTACAGTTTTGCTCCTTTTTATATTCTAAAGGTTTTTACTTAAAGGTTTATTATAATATTCAACTGAGTTATATAACATTTTAAAAATGGATAGTGGATTTTTTATTTTTTTATTTTTTTATTATTATTTTTCTCTGCTTGTTGACATTTTCTTATTTATGGAGTGATGAAAAGAGAAATCCAAAATCTCCTCTGTAAAAACCTTTAACTCTAATGTGTTAAGAAAAAAATGAAACAAGAATTTTGAACCTGGCTTTATCCAACATTCAGATTTCTGTTCTGGAATTGTATGCAAATGCATATTTATTTATATAATGGCTCATTTGCATATTTAAAGAAAAAAATCTGAAAACTTTTGTTTTATTGTACTGTGATTAATCATCTGGTGGAAGTATGGTGATGTCTATTAGTTTATTGTCTTATTCTATTGCCTTAATAAAAACGGTCTGATGGTCATCTGGTATGTCTATATTTTAGTATCCGTTAAAAAATCTTTACTTAAAGGCATAGTTCACCCAAAAATGTATATTCTGTCATTAATTTCTCGCCCTCATGTCATTCCAAACCCATAAATCTTTCATTCATCTTCAGAACACAAATGAAGATATTTTGTCCCTCCATTTAAAGTGTATTTCAAAATGTTCATAAAGAGTTTGTAAAATGAATTGAGCAGTTTAATCAAAGTCTTCTGAAGAGACCCAATCGCTTTATATAGTGAACCGATATAGGCATTATTTTATTTAGGCAGATTTTGATCATCGCACATAGAGTGCTCAAATATGGTAAATGGTGCGTTCACATCTTCATAAAGTTCGTAATTACCGGTACATAGTAATTAGCATGTTTGAGCTTCAACAAGAACCAATGAGGTTCATTCTTGTGTTACGCATCACGTTTGAGCTTCAGCAAGAACCAATGAGGTTCATTCTCGTGTTACGCATCACGTTTGAGCTTCAACAAGAACCAATGAGGTTCATTCTTGTGTTACGCATCACGTTTGAGCTTCAGCAAGAACCAATGAGGTTCATTCTCGTGTTACGCATCACGTTTGAGCTTCAGCAAGAACCAATGAGGTTCATTCTCGTGTTACGCATCACGTTTGAGCTTCAGCAAGAACCAATGAGGTTCATTCTCGTGTTACGGATCACGTTTGAGCTTCAGCAAGAACCAATGAGGTTCATCCTCGTGTTACGCATCACGTTTGAGCTTCAGCAAGAACCAATGAGGTTCATCCTCGTGTTACGCATCACGTTTGAGCTTCTGCAAGAACCAATGAGGTTCATCCTCGTGTTACGCATCACGTTTGAGCTTCATCAGTTTCATCAATATCACTTATCAATATGTGAATAAAATTAAATCTGTTTAACAAATAACATGATTGTTGAATCTCTTCAGAAGACTTTGATTAAACCGTTCGATTCATTTATTTAACGATCTCTTTATGAACATTTTGAACGATCAGACTTTCAGTGGAGGGACAGAAATCTATCAGATTTCATTCCAAATATCTTCATTTGTGTTTCAAAGATGAACGAATGACTTGTGGGTCTGAAAAGACATAAGAGTGAGTAATTGATGACAGAATTTTCATTTTTGGGTGACCTAACCATTGAAACCTTGTACAGCTGCTTTGTGAAAATTACTATAAAATGCGTCAAACGATCCAAGTCTCCTGCCCTAAAATGTGAGTTTCACTTTACCGGATTGGTTTTAGAATCACTTCACTCCAAAGACCACAGAAGAACAAATATGCACACTGTGATCGCATCCTGACATATGGTGATCGGCTGTGGAATAGGAGCAGGTGTGGGACACTGAGAACCATCTCAGACAATGGGATATTATACAAACCACAACTGTTACAACAGGAGCAACTTCATTTACATTAAGAGCGGAGTTTAGTATGTTAGGGGTTTAGTCTCACTCCATGGTGCTAACTGCACTTTTTCACCACTATTCTGCAATAAACTTTCAACATTTTCATCTTAAAGATCTATGTCCATCCTGTGTGTTTTTTCCCCCTTATTCTTTTGGCAATCATTAAAATCAGTCTTTATATAGGGGAGAGCGGGGCACAACCTAACGCTTTTTGACTTTCGCAGTTTGTGTAAATCTACTTATGGTTCAGAGTATTTATTTTTTCCCTCATTCATTTCCCACATGTCTACTACAATTATGTGTTTTTGTTTTATCAATACAGTATATACTTTTTTCTTGATATACCCCGAAAGAATGGAAGTGAAATGTGACAACATGCCCCATAGGTGGGGTACATTGTAACATGTGCAGGGGCACATTGTAACATGGCCATATGACAGCTTAAAATGTTATCTGATCTAATAAAAAAAATATACAAAACAAACCAAAATATTTTCTAAATAAAATACAATTAAAAAAACTTTTTCATATAAAATAATGGCAATTTTTAATAATTAAATAGAAACTCATTTTTGAGTTTTGACTACGAACACATGAAAACACAGCTATACAACATAGTTCAAAACAAATAAATAATTAGTAATTTCTGAACATTGACTCTCAGTCTTTATTCACGTTTTTCTCACGTTTTCTCAATAAAATTAATAAAAGTATAGAATATAACAGCATATTTCTAATAGGGGCACATTGTAACGCAGTGTTACAACATGCCCTCGCAACTGGGATTTAAACCCTGCTAGTGTCTTCTGCTAGTTAGCGAAGCATTAAAGAACTATCTCAACTGTTAAATAACATCTTGGAGATTAAAATAATATCAGATTTGTCTTATTTTAAATAAACACAAAAAATAGAGATGAAAAATTATCTTAAGTAAGAAATTTACTTTTGCTATGGTTTAATAAATGTCTATGGATATCTTCCAAAAAATAAATAATTTTGGCGGATTTTTTTTTCTATATAGTGTTGATATGGCAACTAGTAAATACACAAAGTTTCGTTATCCAAACATGTGCGGAAGTATTTAAAAACAAGCGTGTTACAACTAACCCCGCGTTAGGTTGTGCGTTAGGTTAGGTTCCCCTAATACTGCAGCTGGGTTCCCATTTAGATGAAATGGCAGTTAATTTGATGCTTTAAACACTCTTAGGGCCCTTTCACACCTACCTTGTTTGGTCCGGATTTTCGGACTTTTCAGTTTGATCTGAATCAAAATTACAGGTGTGAAACCTCCCCCGGACCACGGTCTGGACCAAACAGACGAAATTTGGTCCGGCGAAAAGAGGTAGTCTCGGTCCGGATCAAACTGAACAAAGGTTTGGTTCGTTTCTAGTGTGAAAGCATTTTCTTTATGGTTCGGACTTTCAGACCATTAAATAAAGGTTCCAAAATTAATCTTTTTCACTGTAAAATTTAAAAATATGGTTTAAAAGCCAAAAGCAGTTGCAAAGGCTAGAAAAAAAAGAAAGAAAAGAGAAATCAGTTGTATAATTATTTAGTTCCACCAGTAGATGGCAGCAAACCACAAGTTTACAAGTAATCCATAAATAGAAGATTACCAAAAGCACCAGGCAACAATCTGTGCGGGAGTCGCCTATGTAATAGTTGTATTAGTTAGGATACTTTGAATAAAAGTAGATATGCCAAATGACCTCCTGCTACCTTACGCCGATACTCTAAATGTGTGTGTCCTGCCACTTGGCAGTGCGCTGATGTAGGAAATCAGAGAAAGTTTCTATAAATACATAGGCATACAAACGTAGGGCTGCATTTATTTTTGAGATAGTCGTAGCCCACATGAATATAGAAGATTAGTCTAATCAAGATCTATGTGATATGAAGATCGTGCAGTGATGGAATCTGACTGCTGAGAGGTAATAAACAGGAGTAGACACGTAGATGATCATACATGCACTGATAGAGATGAAGAAAGGCAGTCTTCAAACGAGAGATGGGTCAAACATGATAGCAAGATGGCCGGTCAAGAACTCCAGTTTCGTTTATTTCCGGTGGGCCCAATTATAGCATTAAGCCTACTATTTGTCATCTGGGTTTAGTTTGACAAAAGTGGAATTAAGCCATTTATACATGTTATGTGGCAATTAAATATAAGCAAACAGACACACTCTCTCTCTCTCTCTCTCTCTCTCTCTCTCTCTCTCTCTCTCTCTCTCTCTCTCTCACACACACACACACACACACACACACACACACACACACACACACACACACACACACACACACACACACACACACACACGCATGTGCATTACATCTTGCAGTTAGCCACTAGAGGGAGCTCAATAACCAAACATACACTAAAAAATATTATAATTTTAATTTAACAGTAAACCTGTTAATAGTAATGGTTAATAGTATGTCCCCTTACTATACTGGGAAATAGCTTTATATTTAGTTTAATTTACAGTAAAATACTGTTCAACCGTTTTTGGAAGTAAAAAAAAAAAAAAAGCAAATCAACAGTGAAAAGCCATAAAATGACATTCCCAGAATGATACTTAATGACTTTTCATTTAACTAATTATCTCCTTAGTTTTTTGTTTACAGTTTTGTACATTAGGGTTTAATATTACAGTTTATGTTGTTAAATCAGTGTTTATTGCTAATTATCTAGTATATACATACATACATACATACATACATACATACATACATACATACATACATATATATATATATATAATACTGTTCATTGTTAGTTTATGTTTGCTCAGGTCCATTAATAATATAGATACAACTTTTGATTGTTACATTTTGAAAATAACATTTAAGATTTTTATTTGCTTTAGAATTTTTCATTGTTAGATCATTGTTAATAATGCATTTAACTATATTGTTAGTAAATGGGTGTTTTATTATTATTATTATTATTATTACTGTTTAATATTTTTTGAAAATCTCTTCTGCTCAAGGCTGCATTTATAGCCTACTGTAAAACAGTAATATTATTACAATTTAAAATAACTGTTTTCTATGTGAATATATTGAAAAAAAAAAAAAAGTGTGAATTTTCAGCATCATTACTCCAGTCTTCAGTGTCACAATGTCCTTCAGAAATCATTCTAATATGATGATTTGCTGCTTTCTTATTATGATCTAATTACTATGCCTATTTCTTATTAAAACACTTGTGATGTTTAATATTTTAGTGGAAACCTTGATGCATTTTTTAGGGTTCTTTGATAAATAACTGAGAACATTTATTTGAAATAGAAATCATTATAAATGTCTTTACTGAATGTGATTACTAAATGTGATTACTAAATCGCTGCTCAATAAAAGTATTAATTTCTTTTTTTTAAATCTTACTGATCCCAAACTTTTGTGCGTTTAAATGGTTATTTTAATTAATAGCATATATTAGGGGACACATGAATGAAAACCCAACGTGTGTGTATTAAAACAAAAGAACATACAAAAAAAGTGCAGTTTTTAATCACAATTATTTTTATTTCAACATGAACAATGGCATAATACATTAAAAATATTTATAAAATTAAACTAAAAGCAACAGTTTAAAACAAAATTAACAAGGACCTTATGATTCCACATGATAATCTCAGTTGATACGAACATGTTCCGTTAAGTCTAACGAAGCATCAATACAGTTGTTACCCTAAAGTCAAGTCAAGTCAAGTGTCCTTACAGATCGTTTCAAGCAGCTTTACAGAGATAACAGGAAAATAATGCATTTCAGCTTTCATCTGAAGTCAGTTCAGTGTTGATTCAGTTCTGTTGTAAAGATCATCAGTGTCATCATCCAGACCAGTTCAGTTCTCATCCAACAGTGCCACTACAGTCAGATCAATAATATTGTTGAATATTAAGTGAAAGAATCATGTAGAGAAGAGTTTTCAGGCTTCATTCCTCAGCAGACTACAGCTGAAATCCACACCTCGGGGTCAGAACTGAGTTCATTTTAGAGTTGAAGTTACAAATCAGTGACTGATGATGATGATGATGGAGTGTTTTATTTTCGGAAGCTTAAGAGGGAGACGGGGTGGTTGCGAAACTTCAGCTCACGTCTTATCTGACAATAAGAGCACGGTCCGCAGCAGAAGGACAACACACAGTCGTTGCAAATAGAGTCCTGAGAGAGAGAGAGAGAGAGAGAGAGAGAGAGAGAGAGAGAGAGAGAGAGACATTTCACGTCTAACATCAAAGAATGAGGGATCAGTTTACTTAACTTAAAAAAAGCGAGGAAACCCGTTGCCTTAAGATTATTAAGTAAATAAACTTCATGTTTCATAATCATTTACCAAACATGCATTCATTACTTCAGTGAGCTCATTGATTCTGCATTAAATTATTACATTGTTTAAATTAATATACCCTTTTTCGCTAACTGTGATTCTATATATGTACATTTCTGAAATACATAACTTAGACAGTTTCCTCTGATAACAGATCACTCTAAATCGTAATGTGGACTCATGCATTTTCTGTAAAGCTGCTTTGAAACGATGTGTATTGTGAAAAGCGCTATACAAATAAATGTGAATTAAATGTGTAATTGAAAAAAATTGACAATGACAATTCCACATAACTTCATTTTTTTTCAATCACGCATCTAGTTTATAAGATTTAGCCTACTTAATAATTTTAATTATTGAATAATCCTCACTTTTTTAAGTTAAGGGGAGACACTACAGGCAAAAACCAGAAAATTCTGTCAACAGCCAAAAATAATTACATTTTCACCATTTTTTTAGGAATAAAATGTTGTATAAAATCAGGAAAATTCTATATGAACAAACCTCTTTGTAAAAACCTCCATAATATAGATAAAGTTTGGTGTGTTACTGAAGTGGAGATTTCTGGCTCAATGTAGGAGGAAAAACTCATTTTGACAAAATGGCCTTTAAAGGTATATACTGTAATTGAAATCTACAGATGCAAATGGATAAAGTGCTCTAAAAAAATACAGCTAAAGGTGTATTTTGAATGTTTTCTGTCCACTAGTCTGAAAAAGCCAAAAAGCCCAAAATCTCCAAATTGACAGATGCATGAAAATAACAGTATTTGTGGAGTGATAAATAGAGATATCTAATATCCCTTCTGTAAAAACCTTTGGCTCTAATATATCAAATAAATGAAACAATAATTTTGTTCAGATTTTTGTTCTAGAAATGTATGCAAATTAGTGCATATTTAATTAGACAATACCTCATTTGCATATTTAAACAAAAAATTTCAGAAAACTTGTTGCTATTATTAATGTAATCAATCAACTGGTGAAGTATGGGGATTTTTGGTGATATTTATTAGTTGTTGTTTTGTTACCCTCTTCACCTGGGGTGTCTCGCCTCCTTCAGCTGTCTTAAATGAATGCAACTAGTTCAGAACTGATTAAGATATGCATTTTTTTGCAGTGAATTCCAGTAAAGTCATTACCTCAATGCCATACGTGCGTCGGACAGACACTCTCATTGCCATAGTGATGGGTGGGATGAGGCCGAAACTGTCCAGCAGAGGCAAGCAGAGACACTCTCCGTGATCTCGGGCTGTGATGCAGGCGAAACATGGTGCGCACCAGAACGCAAAGCAACCTGCCCAACAAGATGGGGAAGATCAGTCACCACACAAAGAAAAAGACAATCAAATGTCCGACTATTTGCGGGGATTTCAATGAAAGTGCACTCACAGTCTGGGAGTATGTCGCATTCGCAGAGGCTGGTGGACCACTGGTCAGAACCCGGAGCCAAAACCAGGGGCTTCGGCTGCTGGATCACCATCTTAGTTGCCATGATGACTTGAGCTCTGGTTATGACTGATGGCGAAGATCAGGAATGAGTGTCGATGAGAATCTGAGTTTTCAGACTTTATAGAGCCAGCAGTGAGCAAACACATGCGTAGAGACACGAGATTAGCATCAGTTCACATCACATTTCCACAGAGCGGGTTAGTCCGGTACATGCTTTTCTTTTTTTTATCGATAGATTTCTGGTGATTACCAGTTCTGCTGACGTGAGAATGGCTCGTCTTAATGAGACTGATGCAAAACCTGATTCCCCACAGTCCGACATGATCCTGGAACAACATTCCAATCAACCAATCTGATTTGAGGGACAACTTTACAGTTTCGTCAAGTTTAGGCTTATAACCAGGGTTACATCAGCGTTATTCACCAATCATTTCCCTCTGATTTTATGGATAACTCATTGGTAGGGATATGGTTGAGATTAAATTTTCGGGGAGGAATTTTGTTCCAGGCTTAACAAAATATGTTAACCCAGGGTTAGTGATGACAAAATAACTCTGATACTGAGAGCTATCTGTGAGAAAGAATAGGAAGAATGCAAAAAAAGCACTCAAGCCCAATATTTCATCATTTAAATGTTTAAAGCGGTAACAGAGGCAAACAAAGGGTCTTGACGTCAAACTTTTGACATACCAGCCTTTTAATTAAGGTCCTACTGCTGTTTAATACATAGTTTGGTGTGTGAAGGATGCATTATGGGATGTTGAACTGATTGTTTTTTACATTAATTTTATTATCTATTATTGTTCCCAGGTTTCTTTCTCTACATCTATATAACATCCTTGGGAGTTTTTCCTTGCTAACCACCTTTACAAGTCACTTCCTCACATTTCATCTTCTTCTTCCAATACATTTTTTGTTTTTTTGTCAACAAACGATTTGGTGAAAATCCAGCTTTTAATGTTGTTTATATGTCTATGTCTTATGCTTTAAGACAAACCATTTGTAAATTCATAAGTCAAATCCATTGCTGAGTATGTTCTCTTTAAAACTGCAGTGAACCAAAGACAGTCTCAAAAACACGGTTTGAAATCGCTGGTGTTTCTGACGTCACAAGCTACCTTGTAACCAATCAGATCAACGTGTGATCGTCAACGAGTGGATCTCTGAGCTGAGTGAGTGAGTGGAGGCGGGGCTCATTTGAATATTAATCGATCCGCGTATACTAAATGAGGAAAGGGTGTGGAGTTACATTCATCAAGCTATTTTATGGCATGAAGACATTTTTTTTAAAGGGGGGGTGAAATGCTATTTCATGCATACTGAGTTTTTTACACTGTTAAAGAGTTGGATTCCCATGCTAAACATGGACAAAGTTTCAAAAATTAAATTGTACGTTTGAAGGAGTATTTCTGTGCCAAAAATGCTCCTTCCGGTTTGTCACAAGTTTCGGAAAGTTTTTTTCGAGTATGGGCATGTGTGACGACAGACAGGGCGGAATTTCCTTATATGGGTCCTAAGGGCACTTCTATCGGAAGAGCGGGCGCGCGCGCAACCGTAGACCAGAGCAAGAGAGCGGAAAGCAGTTCGCCCATCATCACAGCGCCAAAGCCCAGTTCGACGCCGGATTTGCAGATCGTCTAATACTTAAG
Source organism: Vimba vimba (assembly GCA_022828995.1). NCBI lineage: Eukaryota > Metazoa > Chordata > Actinopteri > Cypriniformes > Leuciscidae > Vimba > Vimba vimba. The sequence continues at coordinate 52,450,970 of CM040818.1, forward strand.
GATGCAGTCCCAATGATAAAGGTTCACGGTCGTGCGTTGGAACCGTGAGTAAAACTGCTTGTCTGCTTCAAATGTCTGTGTGTTGTTAGCTATCGGCGCGTAAGCACAGCCCGCACGGCACGCCTCCAGCCGCTCGTTTTTTTCCGGAAAGACTCGGAACTGCCTATCTTTCTTTTATAAATATAATAAAACTAAAGACTTTTTGGAGATATGAAGGATGCAGCACTACTCTATAGGTACTCAAGATTAACATGAGATTGACTGAAAATGAGTGTTTCACCCCCCCCTTTAAGGAAAAAAAATTAATGTGTCGTTTTGGTGATCAAAGATGAGTTTTAAGACATAGCCTACAATTATTGACTACAGGGGGACTGTAAATAAATGATATCCTCATTGTGGTTTCAAACATTGCAAAAGAAAAGAAAGAAAGAAAGAAAGAAAGAATTTTCCAGCTGCAGCCAATGTCGAACACACCTTTTGTTTGTGCTATAACGGGGTCGAGATCGTTGCACTTTGAAACCTGGTTTTAAAGGTTTGTGTATTCAGGACCCCCAAATCCAGCCTATCTTTACGTAATCAGTAGGCTACTGTAAGAACCAAGATGATTTCATAAAACGTTCCTGATGATTAATCTAACACAGTCTCACCCCAAAACGTCACGTACTGACGGGTCTTGACCATACACAAAATCATACGACGAAAAGGGTACCCCTAAAACGTCCATATGTGACGATTCGGGTTATGGGTAGGTTTAGGTATGCGTTAGGGTACCGCTAGGAAGCGCTGCTGGTGCGCTTATGTCTTCGTCTCATATGGACGTTTTAGGGGTACCCTTTTCGTCGTATGTTGCCGTATGGTCAAGACCCGTCAGTACGTGACGTTTTGGGGTGAGACCAGGGGCCTATACCATGAAGCTGGTTTAGGTGGCTAGCCAGCTATGTTTCAGTTTAGTTTCCGCCAACCCTGGGTTTTAGGTACTATGAAAGTAGCTTGGCTTTAATCGGTGTTCATTGCCATGGTATCTTACGCTGCACGGCTAACCTGCCCTAGGGGCAGGTTATGTTCTGGATTCAAGATCTCAGACCGAAGTTTGACCAATCAGCTGAGAGCAAAGAAACATATAGTGACGTAACTTATTCCCAGTGTCTGTTGCAATGACTTCACCTTTTCTTCCAAATCCAGTGGACATCTCAGCGCAAAATGTTAGACGAATACTTCGTAAAGAAAGAGTTTTTAGCATGACAAAATCCCCTTGCCTTTCCTGATAGTTATTTGTATGAAAGATACAGATTTTCCGCGGAAGGAATGTCTTATCTTTGCGAACTTCTTGAGCCGCACATAAAGAATTGAACACGTCGAATTCATGCACTTACTGTACCGCAAATATTGCGTTGCGGTTTTTTTACAAGTGGTACATACTTGCACGGTGGGTGACGCACAGAAGCTAGGGGAAAACACGGTTTGTCGAACCATTCGCAAGGTGGTCCTCGCTCTGCAGGAGTACATGAATAGTTTCATTAATAGTGTTCCCCGGACATTTATCGACCATGTCCATAAAAGAGGGCTTTTATAAAATTGCCGGTAAGATATATTGATAGGGTGACATCACATGAACACTTTTTTTTTTTTTTTTTTAAAGCAAATTTCACAAATGTACACTGTAAAAAAAATGCTGTAGTTTTGCAGCTGTTTGCCAGTAACTTACTGTAGATTTAAATTTATTTAAATAAATTGTTATTTACTGGCAACAGTTTGCTCAAAGTTAAATGAACATTAAACATTAACAAGTCTTTGTCTTTACAGAATAAAACTATAAAATAACAACCTAATGCAAAGCATTCTGGGAACCAGAAATCTTCATCAACCTTTTTCTGTTTTTTTCCTTCAGATTTTGGTTCCCAGAATGCTTTGCATGAGGCAGTTATTTTAGTTTTATTCTGTAAAGATAAAGACTTGTTAATGTTTAATGTTCATTTAACTTTGAACAAACTGTTGCCAATAAATAACATCAATTTAAATCTACAGTAAGCTACTGGCAAGTAGCTGCCAATAATACTGTAATTTCTACAGATTTTTTTAACAGTGTACTATACAATACATGTTAAGAAATATTTTAAATCTTTTTTATTATTATTCTGTTAATCTTATGATAGGATTCCCTAGAGTCATTGCAACATGTATGCAGTCTATTGCTCCAATCTCCACTGCTCCAAGGGAACATGAGGCAGATTATGTTAATAGGAAGTCCTATCACAGCCTTAATGTTCAGGTAGAGATGATGTGAATATGTGAGATGATTATTTTCTGTGAGATGAATCTTTAAATTAATAGTAACATTAACATATATAACAATGATCTACTAAACATCTCATCTGCAGACGACTTGTGGTCATGAACGTATGATCACAAGTTTGTATGCCAAATGGCCTGGCTCCAGTGCTTGACTAACGAATTTTCCGTGAGTCTTTGTTGTGTCAGCGCTTTGAGGAAAGCAAGTTAAATTTGGTACAGTACAAAACACTTAATTTGAACTGAGCTAGAAAAACCTACACAATAACCCCCGATCATGACCCTCAGACAGGGCCACAGCACTGCTTCAGTGTGGCCCTCAGTAAAACCAGAGTGAAGATAGAGATGACCTTTGGCATCCTAAAGGCACATTTCAACTGTGTTCGGCGCTTCAGAGTCACCAGAGCGGACCACCCAGCTGGTGCAGATGTAGATGCAATCACCATACAATATTACACTTAATAAAAGCACATTGAAACTGCAGATAGGTCTCAAACTGTTTTATTGGTTTTGTGGGATGGGAGGGAGAAAGAGAGCAAGACAAAGTTGCATTAATAAATATTCATACTAAAGTGTTACTTGGTTAAATAAGGTCACATACTGAGATCAGTTTTATCCAGCTGTTTGATCTCCAAGTTTTTTGTTTTTTTTGGAGCCTCCTCAGCTCACAGTCCAGCTCCTTTAGTGAAAAGTCTAGTTCAAGTCTCCTTTAGTGTGCAGTCTAGTTCAAGACTCCTTTTGTACAGGGTCCTGACTGACTCTGTTTCCACCTGAAACATAATTCCACCACAAACATGATCATTACAAGTTTTCTGGAGGCTCATCAAAATCACAAAAAGTTCCTTGACTTCCTACAAACACAGGACTGACTGTAATTTATGTCAAGGGTTTTATATCCTTACCTTGTTCACATTTCTTCTGAAGCCCATTGAGAGAGGCCTCAGTTTCTGGGGCAGGTTGTGAAAAATCCTACAATAAAAGAGATGTGTAAGGGCCAGTCCCTTTTTTATGCCACACATTCAAATGTTTGCCATAATAAAAAGCCCAGTGCTTTCACATCAGCAACTGTCTGAGAACACACAGACAGAGTGTCTTCATCATTTCCTCCACCCTAATAAATAAAAATAGGCCAATGTAAAGCATAACTGTTGTAAAGCAGGTTATGTTTGGTGTTCTGTCTGCTGCATACTGACCTCTGTGTGGGAGACTGTGTGCATGTGTGCTGGCTTCAACAGGGACACTGTATTTCCCTCTACTGCAGAACATAGTCAGCTATATTTAAAACTTAAAAAAGTAGTAATGTATTGCACACGTACCCAGTGTTACTTGCTTAGAGGAGCCAGCACCAGGGTCAGATTGTACAGCACCTGTAATCCCATCCATAATCGGCCGTCCCTTATTGCCTACTCAGAGCCAACTCCTCCGCCAGTGTATTCTGGTTTTCTGAATTTAACTCTTTATTTCTGTTTGCTGCAAACAAGTGTTTGTGATAAAATGTTCACAAAAATAATAAAAGGTTGTGGTAAATAGGCTACTCACCACTTTGAATTATATTTTTATATTTTGTCTTAATCTGCTGCCAAGAACATTTGGAGTTGGGGTTGCATCTAAAAATCAATGAATATTAATCTTTCTTAGTACATGCACATTTTTATATATTATAAAAATAGGCTATAGGCTATATTAAACGTATAGGCTACACATACATATATACATAATTTTACATAAATATAGAACGTATTTGTTTAACTTACACATTAACAATCAGCAATCTTTCTCCAACAGTCTTCTCTTGCTTTGGCAGCAGAGACCGTATTGTTTCGATCTTGAAATACATATTTAAATTCATATTAAATATAAAATTACATATTACATATTAAAATGAATCTCTTGCTCCTCCGCGGAAAAATATATCGCTCTCGCTCTACCCGCGATTGGTTATTCAGTGTCGACGTCACTCTTTTATGTGCACGCGCGCGTGGAGTAATCATAGCTTAAGGATCAAAGCCTGAGTTGACAGAGAAAGTTGATGAGCTGCATCATGGTACCAATAAAGCCTGATTGCATCGGTTTGGTTTTGTCAACTCAAAACTAATCCTGTAACCCCGAGTTTGTTCAGTTACCTTCATGGTACAGGCCCCGGGTTGATTAATCAATAATTGATTGGAGTAGGCTACTCTGAGTTTCACTATTAAAGCCCTGCATCCAAATACAGATTGTGACATTTATCTCACCTCATTGCACCGGTTTAGGTACTTTCAAAGGATAAAGTGTAATACAATAGAGATAACCATGTCGTATTTCTTGTCCATTTTTCTTGCATGCTTGTCATTTTTGTCATTTTTCTCATTATTACCATGCTCTGTCTGATGAAAGCACAACTAGAAAGTTGTTCTTTGATAAGCATCCTTTATGTGCGTATACGAGTGAGAATCTACGTGTAGACATTCCCGACATCCTCCCTCCCCCTAAATAAATGACAGCATCGCCCTCACAAGGTGTCAGTCTTCTGCTGAACTTTCCTCTGTCCCAGGTAAGACAAAATCTGCTGCTGGAGCAACTGTTGAGCCAAGTGTTATTGTTTTTAGAATATGGAATTTAGAATTTAGAAATTCCTTTATGGAAGCAACAAAGTAACACATTTTAGTGTCTGACGTTTGAAGTCACCTGTTATATTAATTGCTAAAATTCTGCTTTATAGTTCTTTCTTTCTTTCTTTCTTTCTTTCTGGGATTTCAGAATTGTTGAATCTGAAACTCATTCATCATGGCAAGCAAGATGGTGATTCAACAACCCAGGCCACTAGTGGTGTCTGCAGCATCAGACCAGTGGTCCACCAGCATCTGCGAATGCGACAACGTTAATGAATGTGAGTGTGTGTGTGTGTGTGTGTGTGTGTGTGTAAAACAAATAGTGAATTAAGGCTTTTTAAGAAAGGTGCAGTCTCTGAGTGCTCTAGAAACTCTCTGATGTGTTTAGCAGGTGCACAGTCGGATTGTTTAGGCAGAATAATGACTTGAATTGGTCGGTCTTCTGTAGGTTGCTTCTCTGTGTGGTGTTTCCCTTGCTTCGCCTGCATCACAGCCAGAGATCATGGAGAATGTCTCTGTCTCCCTCTCCTGGACAGCTGCGGGTGTATTCCTCCTGTTACTCTGTCCATGAGGGTGTCCACACGACGACGATACGGCATCACGGTAAAGACAAGAGAAACGTTATGATAACCAAAGCATAGATTAGAAAGAAACTGCATCATTTTGTGTTATTACAAGCTGAATAAATAGACCTTAATCAGGGTAGCGCCATGTTTAATTTTTGACAGGAATGAAAATGAGGCTGTGAGGGAACGAACGAGTGCGATCAATGGATCGTACTGTTGTTGTTTAACAACATACGTTGTTGAGCTGACGAAACTTTCAGTAGACAAAAACACAGTTTTAAAAAGGTGTGAGTTTTACAGTGCGTGCATAATAGGCCTTCACAGAAGCGCCATCTTTGATTTTTACGGGAATGAAATTGAGTCTGTGAGGGATAGCCTATCATCTCTTCAGTGGGTACTGGTTTTCAATGTGTTTTTGGATTGGTCTGCTGTGCTGACGAAACACTGCAAAACCCATACAACAATTAACCATGGTTTTAATATAGTAAAAGTGTAGTAATTGTTTTTTAGGGGGCGGATTGATTACCAGCTGTATAACCACAGTTTTACTACTAATACCATGGTTAAACTATGGTAATTGTAGCAAAACCATGGTTCATTTTTGGTTACCATTAATTTTCGTGAGGGAATATCTTTAGGAGAAATTTCAGTAGACACCCCAAACAATATGAGCTGTGGAAAATTATAGCTAAGTGATCTAGGAGGTTACAGCTTTCCACAGTGGATGGATACCATTGAAAACATGGCAAGTCCCTCACAAGCCTCGCTGTGGCGATGCTCTGAATAAGGTCTATTGAGCCTGTAGAGCTTATGCGCCATCTTTGCTTTTTTAATGGGAATGAAAGCGAGGCTGTGAGGGATAGACATGCATCCCTTCAGTGGGTTGTACTGGTGTTATTTAATGTGTTTTTGGATTGTTCTGCTTATGAAACAAATACTGCAAAAACAAAATTCCAAGAAATTTCAGTAGACAAACTCTAGACAGCATGAGCTCTGGTTGAAAATATAAGTGATCTAGGAGTGTTAAATAGCCATTTACAGCTGATGCCATTGAAAACACAGTAAGTCTTTCCCTCACAGCCTCGCTTTCATACCTGTCATGGCGCTGCTCTGAATAAGGTCTATAAAGTATTGAACACCATCACATTAGCTATATTGTAATGCAACAGAAGAAAACAGAACACTGAATGAAGAGTTGATTATGGTCATGTGGTGGCAAACAATTTTCTATTACTGAATAAGAGACAAACATGTAACAATTGTCTTTAAACATTATTTATTCCCTTGCAAGGAAAGGTCATCAGTCATACAAAGTGCTTGCAAAGTGTGACCATAAGAGACGGGCATCATTCCTTCTTTATAGTCCCTACTTATAGTCCCTACCAAGGTTATTTCTCTAGGACAAATGAAGATACTTCTTAGCCATAACTAACACTTCGTTAGGACAAATGAAGATACTTCTTAGCCATCTTATCATGCTACCTTGAGTGAAGCCCCTCTGTCTCGGTCATAAATTCAGTCACACATTACTTTTTGTCAAGTCACGTATACGTATTTCTTCCACAGTCAAGGATCTTATATTGTGGTTCTTTATGTTTAACCCCTGTTTTCTTCACGCAGGACTCCATCTGTAATGACTGTGTGTACTCTTACTTCTGCGGACCGTGCTCATGGTGCCAGATCAGACGGGAGATGAAGGCAAGACTATCACCTATCACTCTGTTCAACAACAGGCCAACCTAAAGAGCACCATCATCTTCCTCACCTCTATTATCATTTACACAATACATTCTCTAAAGCGTTCTGTCCTTATCGGATCACAGTCATGTCAGTCCAAAACACAAAGACATGCTGTTCTGCGGGTGTAATCAGAGTTGTTGATCTTCCTCCCACACACACTGACCTGAGATCAGCCCTTTAGCATTGCATTGTATGGGAATGAGTTTAAGATGTTGTTGGTGTACAGCTTTAATCCAGGAAGTGGAGAATTCTGAACAATGGATTCCCTCAAGGAAAATGCCGATTTGGGATTCTTAGTGTTACAGCATGTTTAGTGTCTCACCACATTCATTATTTTTATTATAGATTGTTGTAATTTTTAAAGACATGGCATATTATTTTCTTTTTATCTCACACTCTATATCTTTATGAAAATATGTGTTTAATGAGATTTTCACTGTAGTTGGAAAGTTGTTATATTGAGCCATTGATATGTGACACTGGAGGTTTGATATTAGGAAAAGATGTTTTAGTACGTGTCTGTTTGTGCAGATCTGTAAATGATGAAATTAATAGAATATAAAAAATGTCAATAAAGCTGATTAAAAATATAAGGATTTGTGTTTCATGCTCTATCAACAAAAAATCAATTTTAGAAATTATCCTTAGGAACATCTACACACCCTTTGGCTACCGTTTTCCACTTTTACATAAAATTGAATAAGAACTGGGGCTGACAAGCTCAAAGCGCCATTCAACTAACTGGTGCTAAACCAAAATGTCCATTTATATCCAGAGGGACCAGGAAAAAATTATCATGATTTATTTTTTTCATAATGTTTTATAGGTATTTCATTAACACAATTAAAGGTAGGGTAGGCTAAAGCTTTGAAAGCATAAGATCCCGCACTCCCTTCAGAGCGTCTCCAAAGCCACGCCTCCTTCAAAACATGAACACACACAGCCAGAGCAGAGTCTGCAAAGCGTCACGAGATACGCTGTTAAATTTCTTCATGTCTCAAAGCACGACATTACAATAATAATGAACGTGAACAACTTAGAGGGCTCTGACTTGTACCACCTGACTGTTGCAGGATCAATTTCGTAGTGTTGGCATTGAAACGCATAAATCCAAAACCAAAAATCCAAATCCAAAAACAGCTCTGGGTTGAAAGCTATTTTTTTACAGTCTATGGTTGAAAGTCACGGGTATAAGCTCATTGTTTTGGTTCATGGGGAACTGTAAAAGGTTTCTGATGTTTGTTTGCGGCACTCAGTGACTGACGTCTGTCTACAACTCTGCATAGCATAAAACACACTGACGACGTGTGATATTTGCGCGAACAGGTGGGTGGAGATATGCAAATTTACCGGTTGACTGGCAGGTAGAACATCCTATCATTGCATTCGGACCGAATGCAATGATTGGACGAACATTTTTTGGACCTGAGACTTCCACAGAAGATATATATACATTTTTAAAATATTTAGACCACTTCTATTATTGATTGCTATCAGGATGTGAAGAGGGTTTTAACCGGTATAACAAATATTGTTTATAAAAACCATTGCCTAAACTAAAATATTGGATTGGATTCCAAGAACCATCATAACTGCTATCTGATGATGGGTATCAGATATCAACTGCATATGGAACAGACTTGAAATGAATTGACACTGCGATGAAGGGGCTTACAATGACACAGGTAACTCATAATAACTTTGCGCCTGTGAATATTAATAATCTACATTTCGGCCTAGCATCCTTTTTAGCGCAATTTTCCACCGGACAAAATTGCGATTGTTAACTCATGATTTCTGTTCTGTCTGTGCGCACCAATCTTGCACTTCTATCTACTCCTCAACCAGACCACCTAGAGACTTCGGGTTTTCGGCATTATGTTAAGGAAGGTCTAATCTCGGGAACGCACAAAAAAAATCCAGGAAAAGATTTACTATCTCTTAGTGTTGTGATCCCATGACGTCAGAAAATTGCGCTAAAACACTCACTGAGTTTTTATTACTTGTTTTTTTTTAGCTTGTCAGCCCCAGTTACTATTAAAGGGTTAGTTCACCCAAAAATGAAAATTCTGTCAGTAATTACTAACCATCATGTTGTTCCAACCCCGTAAAACCTTCGTTCATCTTCGGAACACAAATTAAGATATTTTTGATTAAATCTGAGAGCTGGATCACTCCTCCATAGGCTTCTAAAGACGTTATAACTTGCTGGCCCAGAAAATGTATTAAAGACATCGTTAATATAGTCCAAGTGACTACAGTGGCTCAATCTTAAGTTTATAAAGTGACGAGAATACTTTTTGTGCGCAAAAAAACAAACAAAAATAACGACTTTATTCCACTATTCATTTCCTTCTCTCTGGGCCTCGAGTTTTTTCACGTAGTGTTTTAGCGCAGCGCGTCTGTGTTGCACGTCACCTCGTAGGCTCACTATTGGCCGACGCTGGTCATGTGTGTGATGCGTGACGTACAACACAGACGCGCTGCGCTAAAACACTACGTGAACTAACTCGAGGCCCAGAGAGAAGGAAATGAATAGTGGAATAAAGTCGTTATTTTTGTTGTTTTTTTGCGCACAAAAAGTATTCTCGTCGCTTGATAAACTTAAGATTGAGCCACTGTAGTCACTTGGACTATATTAACGATGTCTAATGCATTTTCTGGGCCAGCAAGTTACGTCTTTAGAAGCCTATGGAGGAGTGATCCAGCTCTCAGATTTAATCAAAAATATCTTAATTTGTGTTCCGAAGTTTAACGAAGGTCTTACGGGGTTGGAACAACATGAGGGTGAGTAATTACTGACAGAATTGTCATTTTTGGGTGAACTAACCCTTTAACTTTTTTGTAAAAGTGGAAAACAGCTGCTTAAGGGTGTGTAGAAGTTTCTAAGGTTAATTTTTTTTGAAAACACAAAATTCAATCATTTACAGGTCTGGACAAACACTAAATGCTAAATCGTCCATTTTTTTGCCATAAAAATGTGGGAAGTTGAAAAAATTTAATGTTTGCATAATATGTAAACATGAAATAACAGCATTAGTCATCTAGGGTCATCTTTACATTGCAATGTCCATAGTTTATTGAAAATGAAATCGTATGAGGCCAGTGGCTGTCAAGCTCCAGAACTACATATCAGCTACTTTAAATTACAATATGACCTTTTCCTGAAGCATAATTACCTTTCAGGTCCTGAGGGGAACCCATGTGCAAAAATATATGGGTAACAAGGAAACTTTCTTCATTCTTGTATTCAAATAAGCCATGATTTCTTTCTGTTGAATTGTTAAGCCATAACACAGAAGACATTTCTGTCTGTGAAGAGAGCTAGGTGAGTTAATCTGAAAGCTGAATCAATGATAAATCAGTTCTTAGCTTATTTTATTCTGTTCTTATCTTCTCCGTTCACTCTGCAGTGGCTACCATATAGCAACAAACATGATATTTCAACAGCCTCTGCTGTGATAACAGTGAGCTCGAATCAGTGGAGCACTGGAATCTGTGGATGCTGATGACTGCCATGTCTGTGAGTTTGAAGTGCTCATCATCATTTCGAGTGATTCATTCAGTAATTTATCTATTTTTGTATTTCCTACTCTCCAGGCTGCTTCACCACATGGTGCCACACCTGCTTTACTTGTTCCACAGCATCAGATTTTGGGGAGATTTGCTGTCTGCCCCTGTTTGACCTTTGTGCCTGCGTCATCTGTGAGAACTTGATTCAACATACAAGTAGCCTATGTGTTGCATAATAAACTGACGAAAAGTACCAAAAAGGTCTATGGGTCTATAACATGAGTTTTTGGACACATGCCCTACAAATACCATTGCTATTTGGACATGTCGTTAAGGATTCTTCGAATATAATATGGCATGTGAATATGGTAACCCAGTATAAGTTGCAATCTATGATAACATGTCGTCATATGAACGATCAGTTTCGCTAATTTGTGTTTCCGAAGTGCACAGAACTTGCTACATTTCTAAACATACAATAATACTTGCAGTTCAATTTGGTTTCAGAAACTTTTGGGATTCTGTGAGTTCATTCAGTGAAAGATTCGTCAAGGTAACTGTGACTCGTAAGTTCATGAATATTTGCGGGTGATTCTAATCTCGTGAGAATCTTTTGTTGAGAATTGCGCTGCATGTCGTTCGCAAGGACAACTCAATACAAAGATGTGTTTTCTATAGTCATTATTTTGTTGAATGTGATCTATTTCATCATATTCAGTTCAGACGTAAACTCGCGTTTGCAACTCGGGGTAAAATACTCTTTATAGTATAAAAATTCCTTTAGTCGAGACGCTGGAGATTCACGCTGAGTGTGAAAAAAAAACAGTGAAATGCAAACTCAGAAAATTATACAAACCTGCAATAATTAAATGTTAAATTACACAAATATACTTTATGTATTTAATCTCACTTTATTAACCAATATCTTTGCTGCTGACCTTTGATGATCCGATTCATCCATACTAATAAGCAACAATGACTTTAAATTAACATTATTTTTGTGTTTGTTTTATTTGTGCCCTCTACTGTACAGGCATGAATTTGCATTTTCTTCAGCCTAAGGCTTATTAATTTCACCTTTGGTGTGAAAGGGCCTTTACATTTGCCAAAAATATAACTTTTTTTGTTGTCATTAAAAGACAAAAAAGAAAAAGTAACGCAAAAATAACATGACGCATTACTTTCAGTAAAAAGTAATGCAATTAGTTACTTTTAATGCAATATTGTAACGCATTACTTTTAAAAGAAACTTTCTCCAACACTGGTCAAGAAAATGGATTACTTTAATTTTTCAAATCTTATAAACTTGAATTCAAAATCCAATACAGTTCACTTGGCGAGTTGAAGCGAAGAAACAAGTTCAAATAGCACAACGAGGCAATCATGTTTTTACCTTTTTGAGACAGCTCATAGTGTCGGCCCAGATCTGGCCCACATCCGGGCTGTGTGGAATCCACGTGTACCAGATGTGGGCCGGATCTGGGCCGACACTATGTTGCTTTCTGGGTTACTTCTCTACAGGGGGGTTTGGCATCGACTGTTTGTATGTGACCTTTTTCATACTGTTTCCCATATACCATCAATTGCTTAAATACATTGTCAGATCTAGCACAATCGCACACACATACTCACTATATTCATTTTTAAGCAAAGTTTCTATTTGGTCAGGACAAGGCAGCACTCTTTGGAGCTTGCAAAATATGAGAAATCATTAAGGTACAATATTCTCAGTCAGCTCCAAATATAACATTAGTATTCCCAGAGGCAGAATGTTTTGTACCAGGTAATTTGAACTATAGAAAGTAACAGAGGAAAGAGGAAGCTGTGGTTTTGTGATAAAGTCCATGAAGTGAGTCATAGCCTGGAGTCATAGTCAGCAATTACACCTGCCTTTGTTGCCTTTGGCAGCTCGCCTCCTCTTTCAAACTGAATGTTTGAGATCTTTTTCAAGATAAGTCATCTACAAGTTGTTTGCGTTGATGATTTTGTAGCTTGTTGGACTGTTTAAGACTTCTTCATGTGTCGAAAATAGTTGTTGATGTCTCACTCAGTTCTAAAAATAAGTTTAAAGATGAAATGTTATGCTTAGCCATTATTAACTGTTGCACCCAACTCTTTAAACATTAAATAAAATATTAGTTCTGTTCACCACTTTAACACTGAACATTTGAATTTTGCACAGATGGACCAGTTTTCTGCTCAACCAGCTTAACACTGCAAGCCTAACCTGTTGGCAGAAACAAGTACGAGTTTCACAAAAAATTTCAAACCTAAAGCTTATGCACATTCGCAAGCTTTTAAGTTTCATATTTTGCACAGATTTTGTTAGTTCATTGCGCTTTTTGCTGTGTCAGTATGTGAATCTGCCAAACAAATGCATATAATAGCTAACACACAAGTAACAATTGTTAAACCTCTTGCTGCTTGGTGAATACAAGCCTATTGTCATTTCTGTTTGTTGTGTTCATTATGGGAAAAGCCTGCCTATAATGCACAGCACAAAATTCTAGGGAGAACATATTTTCATTATTTTTAGCTTGATGTATTACTGTATGTGTTTTTGTTTCTATGTAGTCAAATGACACTGTGGGTAAAAAAAAAAGAAAAAAAAAAGAAGCTGTTACAATATAAAATGGATAGTAACTGCAGAAAATAATTCTTAATCGATGCTTTTGTTTTCCCTTCAGAATATCTAAAAATCCATAGAAGAAGCTGTGCAAGACAAGACTTGTTTCAGCGAGAGGATGTTTAATCTGGTTTGTTTAATCTCTTCCAGTTTTTCTGTTTTCTGCATTGAATTCTGAATTGACAAACATATTTAAAGGCTTGCATTTTTTAAAGTACTTAATTCAAAAGTTTTTTGGTACCGAGAACTTCAAAATTTGACTGATACCAACTACTAAAACTTTGGTTCTGTGGCAACCCTGCTTTAAAACAATATAAAACTATTAGACAATGGGGTAAAGAAAATAATTGAAGATATATTCTCAGAATGTGCACAAATTTGTTTATCAGGTAAATTTATCTCGTTTTTAGGATGTTTAGGTATTTTTGTTGGAAAACGACAAAGGCACTATTTTAGAAAATGATTTTTTTTTTTTTTTGCCATTTGATGTTTTTGCAGTATGCAGCAGCTTGTTTGCATTTTAGCAATTTAGGTTGACCTTATAGTTCGGGGCACTTCCTGGAATTTCCCAAAACAACAGCGGGAATTTGGTGGCTTGTAGTCTGGATGATGCAAGACTTCTGTTGACTGTCTCAGCATGTTCAATTTAAGCTGTATTTTCTTTTTGCAAGTTTCTACACTGAATAAAATGATTTTTACAATTATTTATCACATCTTAAATTTAGCATTTTTGTTGTTGTGATGACTCAAAAATTTTAAGGGATCATGAACACTTTTTTAAGTTGAAACTACATATTATTAGTTGTTCTAATATTGTAATGTACAAGCAGATCTTGATTAGTAAAACCTTCCCAGACAGCAACATGGTGTCAGATTCGTGTGGAATCCACATATACCAGATGTGGGCCGGATTTGGGCCGATACTCTATGTTGCTGACTGGGTTTTTAGCAGTAGCTCATCCAGATCTCAAGACCAGTCCTGCAAGACTGATTATGACTGTTTTGCTCTCAAATATTCAAGAAAATTTTCATTTTGCTATTTTGCATTACAATTTATTATTTTGAAATAGTATGATAAAAAGGATAATGCAGTTGGTTGCAATTATAATCACGTTATAATTGTAATGGTGTAAAACAAATTGACCATTTTAAATAAAAAGTGTTTAATGTAAAATACATTATGATTAGTGCTGGGCAACAATTAATCGCAAATCGCATCCAAAATAAAATTTTGTGTTAACATAATAAATGTGTGTGTACTGTGTATAATTATTTTGTGTATATATATATATATATATATATATATATATATACACACACACACACACATGCATATATATATTTAAGAAATATTTGCATTTATATATCATGTATATATATTTATATATAATTTGTATTATATATAAATATAAATATTTTATATATAAATAACACATTTTTCTTAAATATATACATGCATGTGTGTGTGTATTTATATATACAAAATAATTATACAAAGTACACACACATATATTATGTAAACACAAACTTTTAATCGATTAATCGTTGCCCAGCACTAATTACAATGCAATTCAAAAAAAAAACTTTGTAAATGTATTACATTAATATAAAGTGCAAACTCAATGTGCTGGATTTTGCTTTGCACAGTACAGATTAGTGATCTTTAGAACTTATAGAATGCATTTAGAAATGCATTTCACTCCATGACTGATCCAAGCTGTTTTTTGGCAAACAAAACTATGTGTGAGCTGAGTGCTAATAGCCCTTTTGCAGCGCCCCAGTTTTGCCTTGTTAATCAGTCCAGAACCTAAAGTTTAACATTGATTCACACAAAGGCTAACAGGGAATCAGTGAGGACATTTTGCTCTCTCTGACTGGAAGTTAATCCAAAACTGTGACCAGAGGCCACTTTAGATCTCATGTTACAGAGCATGAGAAGGACGTTTAATAAAAAAACACACAGCCTTTTGCCTGTTTTGGCCTGTCTTATACAGTGTGGTTGGAAGTGATCTTATCTTTAATGTGTGTGTATACATTTTGGAAATCCAAAGCTTGTTTTGGCAGTGTTTGCACAAGTCAACCAGAGTGTCGACAGGAGTGGCTGAGTCATACAAAAGGTAAAGTAAACCTCCCTGAATGTTTTTGTTCAGCACGTATACGGGTAATGCCTCAAACAAAGATCAATACTAATACTAATACTATACTATCTGTGGGCACATGGCTCGATACATCTTGTTAAAAGGCCTCTTGATGGTATGTTGTTTTTTTTGGTATGGATTAATAGAGTGTTTGAGGTTTGTTGTTGAGCTGAATGCACATATTTGAGCTACACTGTGCAGATAAGTTGGAAGAGAAAGCCAGTGGGAGGAGCTGGAGGGGATGTGGGATTAAGGAAAGGAAGAGAAAGAGAGAAGTTCCTAACAGTAAGGACTCGGCCATCAAGGATGAGACAAGTATCTTGTACTGAACAGCTGCAGAGTTTTTGCTTTTGCTTGTTACCTCAAGATCTGGAGATTATTACGATACAATTTGTTCCAGCTAACAAATGGATTATTATCTGAAAACAGGAACAGGTAATTCAAGTATAGTGATGTAGATGCAGGACAGATCAAACCTAAACACAGAAATGCTCTCGTTCTGACTGTTTTCTTTTAATGGGCTCTCATATATCATTCCTGATGCTTGCTGGTAAATATTATGAAATTCTGAAAAGTTGTATGGTCAGGGCCAAACTTGTTGCACTTTAAAGTGGTTTCAGACATGAAACATTTCTTATGTGAAGTTAAAGTTGGTCTGGATTGTATAAAAGTGCTCAAATTGTGCCCCAAAATGTATATAGCCTTAATTTATTTAGCTTATATGATAATGTATTATTCACTGACCGGCAGTTTGGCAACAGTCCTTCTAACCCTAGACTCAAAGAAAGGAAGGAAGGAGCCATTTAGGAAGATCATGGCCATATTCCAGGATGACAAATTCATTCACAAGTCTTTGGGATGTGCTGGAGGAGACTTTACTCAATGCAAGATCTTGACCAAAAATGTATGCACCTCTTGATGGAAATAACATCACAACATTTATTTCCATTGACAAAGCAAGAGTCCAGCACTCTGTAAAGTCTCCTCCAGCACATCCCAAAGACTTTCACTGAATTTAAGTTCTGGACTTTCCATGCCAATTCATGTGTGAAAATGATTCTTCATGTGAAACTGATCATTGTCATCCTGGAATATGGCCATGATGTGTCTTCCTACATGGTTGTTTAAGAAATGAAAAGTTACACACTCCATCAATTAGGGTTAGAAGAACTGTTGCTAAACATAGATATAACATGCTAAAACACAATAATCACTGCAATAATGATCCAGTCAAAGACTCTTAAGCATTTGCCTATTTAAATCCAAACAGCAATTTTTTTTTTTATTTTTTTTTTTGGGCCGGGCAGTGTGTAATACAATATTATATGAGCTATGCATAAAATAAATTAAGGTTATATACATTTTGGGGCACAGTTTGAGCATTTTTATACAGTTCAGACCAACCTCTGCCTTCCACAAGTGTTTATATTTCCATTTTTCAATCACAACCTTGTCTATTGTATATGCAAAATGTCTAACTATTTATTTTCGGAGAAAATACTCTGTCAGTAAAATTGTAAACATCTTGCTCTCTCTCTCTCTCTCTCTCTCTCTCTCTCTCTCTCTCTCTCTCTCTCTCTCTCTCTCTCTCTCTGTCTCTCTCTTTGTGTATTTACAGCTTTGTAAAAGATGGATTTGAGGTCGACACAACTCTCTGCACTGACTTGTCTGCTCTTTGTGTCGTCCTGCTGTCATGGTGGAAATATCCTGGTGTTGCCGGAGGATGGCAGTCACTGGGTGAACATACAAGTCATTATGAGAAATCTCCACACCCGCGGCCATAGCCTCACAGTGGTGCGTTCGTCTAAAAGTTGGCACATCCAAGAGAATTCCTCCCTCTACAACATCGTCACCGTCAGCCCAATGAAGACCGAAGACGTCGGCCCTGACTACTTTAAGATGTTGATAGAGAGGTCGCTAGCACTACAAAGGATGTCGCCCTTCATTCATTTCTTTGAACAACAGAAAGATATCACCAGCATGCTAAAGGTGTTTCACAACACAGCGCTTCAAATGATTTCCACCATTTTGGATGATGCAGTGCTTGTCGAACGCTTGCGAAAGGCCAAGTTTGACCTGCTTCTAACAGACCCGGCATTCCCAACCGGAGTCCTTTTAGCCCATTTCCTCCACCTTCCCTTGGTTTACAATGTACGCTGGCTAAATACTGGGGATGCTCACATGCAAATCGCTCCATCACCTCCATCCTACATCCCAATGTATAATTCATTGCTCCACAACCAAATGAGCTTCATGCAACGGACGGAAAATGTCCTACGGCATCTGTTCAGCCTCCTTCAGGAGCGATACATAATCATGCCAATTTACAGCGAACTGCTTGAGCGCCACTTCCCGCCTGGCACTGATCTTCTCTCAATGCAACAATCTGCTGACATTTGGTTGATGAGAGTGGACTTTGTTTTTGAGTTTCCACGACCCACCATGCCTAACGTGGTCTACATCGGTGGCTTTCAATGTCAGCCGGCTCAAGCCCTTCCTGAGGATCTGGAAGAGTTTATGCAGAGCTCTGGAGAGCATGGAGTAGTTATCATGTCTTTGGGAGCTATGGTCGGTGCTCTCCCTAAAAAGATCACAGAAGTCATTGCTACAGCCTTTGCTGAGATCCCTCAGAAAGTCGTGTGGAGGTACCATGGGGAACGACCCTCGACCTTGGGAAACAACACTTTACTCCTAGAGTGGTTTCCTCAGAATGATCTCCTGGGCCATCCGAAGACTCGCATGTTTGTATCTCATGGCGGCACCAATGGCATCTATGAAGCTATTTACCATGGAGTCCCCGTCTTAGCTTTGCCGATCCTCTTTGACCAGTTTGACAACAGTCTGCGGCTGAAGGTGCGAAGTGCGGCTCGAGTGCTTCAAGTCGCAACGCTCACGTCGCAAGAATTCCTCGAAGGCCTCAAAGACGTCCTGGAGAACCCGATGTACCAAAGCAACATCCGCAAACTGTCAGAGTTGCATCGCGATCGGCCCTTGTCTCCTCTTGATAGTGCCACTTTTTGGATTGAGTTTGTCATGAGACACAAAGGAGCAGCTCATCTTCGCTCTGAGGCTAATAATTTGCCTTGGTATTCGTACCACAACCTAGATGTGTTGGCATTTCTACTGGCGCTCTCTGCGATTGCACTTTTAACCTCAGTATATGTCTGCAAGCTTTTGTGTTGCAGGAAGTCAATCAAAAAGAGGAAGGTGGACTGAACTGAGCTTTTGATATGCTCTTATTCTAGATGTACTTATTGCAAAACTGGGTGAAACTAAATTAAATGTCATGCAGTTTGCAAAAATCTTTTCCTATCCAACAATGGTCCATTTAGGGTTTTCACATGAAATCTGATTTCCCAAGTTATGGAATGGCGAAACATCTGCTGATAAATGCATTCTGGCCACGGTCATGGGTTTGATTCCCAGAGAATGCATGCTCTGATAGTCTCATGCATGGTGAACATACGCTTGTTTCATTACTGTGGCAACCAACTGTAGGCCACATGTAAGTTGTACATGCAATGCCTGAATAATGTTTAGCAATATTTTAGTGTGTATGTTTTTACAGTACTAGATGAGGTATTAACAAGTGTAGGGCTGAGCAAATATGGGCAGAACTCTTTACTGCCCTAGTACTTCAAAAAGCCTTTTAAAGGTATACATGTGAATTAAACGTGGCACAATGGCCTTCATCATCACAGTATGCTAATGCCTATCTCAAGGGATTTTATCAATATGCTGATTGAGGTCTGTTTGGACACTCCAGGCACAGGATGGTTCTGTCGGGAGAGACAGAGTCATTTACACCTCAATGACACGTCGGTACCATTTGCTTCACAGAACATATGCTTTCAACTACATACTGTTTATTTACTAGTGTGTTCTAATATGTAACTATGCCATGTTTGGTCTCATCTGACAGCCTATAAACTGAAATGAATGGTGGTGAACTTAATAGAGATATTAAAGTATCCTAATGTACAATCTAGGTACTATTGGTTAAACATGCATTGAGGAGAATATGTTAATGTTCTTCTCCCCCTCTTGATCACTACCCATTTGCCTCATCTTTTGTTGAAAGCTAAAGTGATTATAACGTTTGTTATCTAAACGTTCAGGTTAAATCCTACGTTTTCCTATCAGTTCTGACTTAATGGTTGTGACTGCTAAAAAAACAAAAAAAACCTAATGCAAATGGAATAATAAAGCATATATACTTTGTACTTTAAACTACACTCTCAGAAAAAAAAGTGCAAAAATGTTACCTTTAGGGGTACAACAGCTTGTCACTGGGGCAGTACCCTTAAAAGGACATTTCCTCCCTTAAAAGGTGCATATTAGTAGCAAAATGCACCTTAAGGTACTACAAAAAAAAAAAAAAACAAGGTACAAAGATGTCCCAAGTAATGCCCCAGTGACAAACTGTTGTACCCCTAAAGGTAAAATTGTTGAAATTTCTTTCTAAGAGTGTATGCTATTCTAACTGTGGTGTCTTCACCAGATCCTCAATACATAATCTAGTCCCTATTAAGAAGCCAACAAGATGTATCCCCAGTTCAGCCTTGATATTGTTCCCTCTTCCACTGTGAATGTGTTTTTAATCATCATTAAAGGTTCAATAGGCAACGTCTTTGCTTGTTTCAGTTCTAATCCACTTCCTGGTATTTCTTATCTCAGGTCATGAATTCTTTCCTGCTCTCATTCATTTACCACATGTTCACATCTGCAGAATAAAAGCGAATAAGCAGCATTCATAGCACACTACACAAACAGCCATGTTTAAAAATTAGTCATATTTAAATTAATACAATTTAAGCATCATTTTATATACACTCGTCAGCCACTTTCTTGTACACGGTTAGTACATTAGTTTCTAGTTCTTAGTTTCACGGTTAGTTTCATGTTGTTTACGCCAAATTCTGACCCTACAATCTGACTGTCGCAGCAGAAATAGAGAATCATCAGACCAGGCAACGTTTTTCCAATCTTCTATTGTCCAGTTTTGGTGTCCCGTGTGAATCGTAGCCTCAGTTTCTCAGCGGACAGGAGTGTCACCGGTGTGTCTTCTGCTGATGTAGTCCCTCTGCTTCAAGAGACGCTCTTCTGTGTTCAGAGACGCTCTTCTGTGTTCAGATGCTCTTCTGTGTTCAGATGCTCTTCTGTGTTCAGAGACGCTCTTCTGTGTTCAGATGCTCTTCTGTGTTCAGAGACGCTCTTCTGTGTTCAGATGCTCTTCTGTGTTCAGAGACGCTCTTCTGTGTTCAGATGCTCTTCTGTGTTCAGAGTCGCTCTTCTGTGTTCAGAGATGCTCTTCTGTGTTCAGATGCTCTTCTGTGTTCAGAGACGCTCTTCTGTGTTCAGAGACGCTCTTCTGTGTTCAGAGACGCTCTTCTGTGTTCAGAGACGCTCTTCTGTGTTCAGATGCTCTTCTGTGTTCAGAGATGCTCTTCTGTGTTCAGATGCTCTTCTGTGTTCAGAGACGCTCTTCTGTGTTCAGAGACGCTCTTCTGTGTACAGATGCTCTTCTGTGTTCAGATGCTCTTCTGTGTTCAGATGCTCTTCTGTGTTCAGAGATGCTCTTCTGTGTTCAGATGCTCTTCTGTGTTCAGAGACGCTCTTCTGTGTTCAGATGCTCTTCTGTGTTCAGAGATGCTCTTCTGTGTTCAGATGCTCTTCTGTGTTCAGAGACGCTCTTCTGTGTTCAGAGACGCTCTTCTGTGTTCAGATGCTCTTCTGTGTTCAGAGATGCTCTTCTGTGTTCAGAGTTGCTCTTCTGTGTTCAGAGATGCTCTTCTGTGTTCAGAGACGCTCTTCTGTGTTCAGAGATGCTCTTCTGTGTTCAGAGACGCTCTTCTGTGTTCAGAGTTGCTCTTCTGTGTTCAGAGTTGCTCTTCTGTGTTCAGATGCTCTTCTGTGTTCAGAGACGCTCTTCTGTGTTCAGATGCTCTTTTGTGTTCAGAGACGCTCTTCTGTGTTCAGAGACGCTCTTCTGTGTTCAGAGACGCTCTTCTGTGTTCAGAGACGCTCTTCTGTGTTCAGATGCTCTTCTGTGTTCAGAGACGCTCTTCTGTGTTCAGAGATGCTCTTCTGTGTTCAGAGACGCTCTTCTGTGTTCAAAAACGTTCTTCTGTGTTCAGAGACGTTCTTCTGTGTTCAGATGCTCTTCTGTGTTCAGAGTTGCTCTTCTGTGTTCAGAGTTGCTCTTCTGTGTTCAGAGATGCTCTTCTGTGTTCAGAGACGCTCTTCTGTGTTCAGAGTTGCTCTTCTGTGTTCAGAGACGCTCTTCTGTGTTCAGAGTTGCTCTTCTGTGTTCAGAGACGCTCTTCTGTGTTCAGAGATGCTCTTCTGTGTTCAGAGTCGCTCTTCTGTGTTCAGAGATGCTCTTCTGTGTTCAGAGACGCTCTTCTGTGTTCAGAGATGCTCTTCTGTGTTCAGAGACGCTCTTCTGTGTTCAGAGACGCTCTTCTGTGTTCAGATGCTCTTCTGTGTTCAAAAACGTTCTTCTGTGTTCAGAGACGCTCTTCTGTGTTCAGAGACGTTCTTCTGTGTTCAGATGCTCTTCTGTGTTCAGAGTTGCTCTTCTGTGTTCAGAGATGCTCTTCTGTGTTCAGAGTTGCTCTTCTGTGTTCAGAGATGCTCTTCTGTGTTCAGAGACGCTCTTCTGTGTTCAGAGACGCTCTTCTGTGTTCAGAGACGTTCTTCTGTGTTCAGATGCTCTTCTGTGTTCAGAGACGCTCTTCTGTGTTCAGATGCTCTTCTGTGTTCAGAGACGCTCTTCTGTGTTCAGAGACGCTCTTCTGTGTTCAGAGACGCTCTTCTGTGTTCAGATGCTCTTCTGTGTTCAGAGACGTTCTTCTGTGTTCAGAGACGCTCTTCTGTGTTCAGAGACGCTCTTCTGTGTTCAGATGCTCTTCTGTGTTCAGAGACGCTCTTCTGTGTTCAGAGATGCTCTTCTGTGTTCAGAGACGCTCTTCTGTGTTCAGAGATGCTCTTCTGTGTTCAGAGATGCTCTTCTGAGTTCAGAGATGCTCTTCTGTGTTCAGAGACGCTCTTCTGTGTTCAAAAACGTTCTTCTGTGTTCAGAGACGTTCTTCTGTGTTCAGATGCTCTTCTGTGTTCAGAGTTGCTCTTCTGTGTTCAGAGTTGCTCTTCTGTGTTCAGAGATGCTCTTCTGTGTTCAGAGACGCTCTTCTGTGTTCAGAGTTGCTCTTCTGTGTTCAGAGACGCTCTTCTGTGTTCAGAGTTGCTCTTCTGTGTTCAGAGACGCTCTTCTGTGTTCAGAGATGCTCTTCTGTGTTCAGAGTCGCTCTTCTGTGTTCAGAGATGCTCTTCTGTGTTCAGAGACGCTCTTCTGTGTTCAGAGATGCTCTTCTGTGTTCAGAGACGCTCTTCTGTGTTCAGAGACGCTCTTCTGTGTTCAGATGCTCTTCTGTGTTCAAAAACGTTCTTCTGTGTTCAGAGACGCTCTTCTGTGTTCAGAGACGTTCTTCTGTGTTCAGATGCTCTTCTGTGTTCAGAGTTGCTCTTCTGTGTTCAGAGATGCTCTTCTGTGTTCAGAGTTGCTCTTCTGTGTTCAGAGATGCTCTTCTGTGTTCAGAGACGCTCTTCTGTGTTCAGATGCTCTTCTGTGTTCAGAGACGCTCTTCTGTGTTCAGAGACGCTCTTCTGTGTTCAGAGACGCTCTTCTGTGTTCAGATGCTCTTCTGTGTTCAGAGACGTTCTTCTGTGTTCAGAGATGCTCTTCTGTGTTCAGAGACGCTCTTCTGTGTTCAGATGCTCTTCTGTGTTCAGAGACGCTCTTCTGTGTTCAAAAACGTTCTTCTGTGTTCAGAGACGCTCTTCTGTGTTCAGATGCTCTTCTGTGTTCAGAGATGCTCTTCTGTGTTCAAAAACGTTCTTCTGTGTTCAGAGACGCTCTTCTGTGTTCAGATGCTCTTCTGTGTTCAGATGCTCTTCTGTGTTCAAAAACGTTCTTCTGTGTTCAGAGACGCTCTTCTGTGTTCAGAGATGCTCTTCTGTGTTCAGAGACGCTCTTCTGTGTTCAGATGCTCTTCTGTGTTCAGAGATGCTCTTCTTCAGGTCTTGGTTGTAACGAGTGCTTATTTGAGTTACTGTTGCCTTTCTATCAGCTTGAACCAATTATTCTCCTCTGACCTCTGGCATCAACAAGGCTTTTTCACCCACTGAACTGTCGCTCAATGGATATCTCCTTTTTTACGGCCCATTCTCTGTAAACCCTAGAGATGATTGTGCATAAAAATCCCAGTTAATCCTCAGTTTCTGAAATACTCAGGCATGCCCAAAATTGCCACCCCCAGGATTACTTTGTTTTCAAATGTGCATTGGCTGGTAAAACATCTATTGTTTGCTTTTTACATTGTGTCGACACACCAATCAAAACAGTGTCCAGTAAATGTGGGGTAGAGGGGTGTCACAGGGGACATGGAAACGAATGTAAGGGTGTTGCAGCTTGTCTCTCAGTGGCCCTTCCGTCTGAAAGAACAGCCTGGACTCTCTCATATCTCTGCCTCACATAATGGCCTGTAGGCAGGAGGGTGTTTTTGTTCTGAAGGAGAAAGGCTTCAGGATGTTGCTGCTCAAAAGCAGTAGAAGTGGCTTCCTGCTGGGGGAAATGATCAAAAAGCCAGACAAGCCCCTGGTTGGACACTTTTCCACTTGAATTCATACACACACATACAGGTTCATGCACATGGAGCTGGACATGCAGAAGACGCTCTCCAGACCTAATCGAGGTGAGGATATTTAGACTTTTTTTAATAAATAGATGCATTGGTTCTGGAACTGTAGTTTGTTGATTGTTGTATATTTGAAATGTTTTATCTGATGGCAAACATTATTAATATAGTGGAACCATGTCATGTGACGTTTCTGTGCCAAGGTTGCTTAATCATTGTCAGAGGTGACTGGAAAAACTAAGAGGAGTGGAGAGGTTTGGTTCAACATGTTTAATGAAGAGTTTGAAGATTCAAATGTCATGGATAAGTCACAACCATAGAAACCATGATTCTGAGTAAGTTATCATTCACACACACACACAAAACAACTAGAGATGCACATTATTAAAATTATGGCCGATACAGACTGATACATTTTTCATGTTATGAATGATTGACATTAAAATTTGGCACTGTTTTGTTTGAATAAATTAAAAATAAAGCTTTTAAGTTAAATTAAGCATCGCAACATACCAATCAAAAGCTTGAGGTTGGTGAGATGTTTTTTTTTAATTAAATCTCATTTATAGCATATGCTGTATTTATTTGATAAAAATACAGTAAAATACTTAAAATTGTTAAATATTATTACAATTTAAAATAACTGTTTTCTATTTTATTATATTTTAACATGTGATTTATTCCTGTGATCAAAGCTGAATTTTCAGCATCATTACTCCAGTCTTCAGTGTCACATGATCCTTCAGAAATCAGTCTAATATGCTGATTTGCTGCTCAAGAAACATTTATTATTATTATTATTATTATCAGTGTTGAAAACAGTTGCGCTGCTCTGCTTCATAGTTTTGTGGAAACGGTGATGCATTTTTTTCAGGACTCTAGAAAGTTCATTTATTTGGAACAGAAACCTTTTGTAACAAAGTAAAAGTCTTTACTCTCAAATCTGATCAATTAAATGTGTCCTTGCTGGATAAAAGTATTAATTCGTTTAAAAAACAAAAACAAGCTGAATGGTATAGTAATTTACTAAGCAGTTGTTAGTTTTTTTTTTACAAAGGCTGAATGTAAGATGATGTAAATATCCAATATCAAATAATACTGATTCATATGAATGTCAAAAATGTCTAATATCTTTGGATTACCAATATGGTGCCGATATCTTGTGGGTGTTTGGTGTTTTATGCCCCCAACGGCGCCTTCCAGGCAGCGAGGGGATGGGTAGGTTTAAGGTTGAGGTTAGGGTTAGCTGCCTCTAAGGAGCCATTGGGGGCTTAAAACACCATCGAGCTATATTGTGCATTCCTATACACTCTAAAAAATACAGGGTTGTTTTAACCCAAATTTGGGTCAAATATGGACAAACCCAGCTGTTGGGTTACATTTTTAACCCAACGGTTGGTTTGTCCATATTTAACCCAAATTTGGGTTAAAACAACCCTGCATTTTTTAGAGTGTATTGTTAACCTATTTGAGCCATATACCCTTCAGATTTGAGCAATTCTTTCCCCTAATTTTCCACAGACCTGACCAATGGGAGCTGCCAAATCCCTCTGGCAAATGACCGATTGGGTCTGACCTACATCTACAGCCTTGCCTTCTCTATCGGACTCCCAGTCAACCTGCTGTCCCTGTGGGGCCTGTACCAGCTCGGCCGGTCTGGTGGAGGCGGATGCCAACTGGTTTATATCCTCAACTTACTGCTTTCAGATCTTCTCCAGCTCCTCACCTTGCCTCTGTGGATCCTTTACCTGCAGGGAGACCACCGCTGGCCTTACGGGTCTGTGACCTGCCAGCTAGTGGGCTACGTTTTCTACGTTAACCTCTATGCCAGCGTCATTTTCCTTTGCCTCATCGCCCTGGACCGCTGCCTAGCGATCGTGTATCCTCTTAGCAGCCGTGGTGTACGGAAAGTGCGTGTGGCAGCCTTTTCCGGTGTAATAGTGTGGACGTTGATATTTCTGTTCTGCCTGACTGGCCTGTACCCATCTGTGTTCGAGCCCCAGAGAGAGCTGTGTCTGGAGCAGTACCCTGTAAGCACCAGATACGCTTACTTCAAAATTGCCACAGTTGTGTTAGGGTTCCTGATGCCCTGCTCTATACTAGGGTAAGTGAAAGGTACATGTTTTGGAGTTTCAGTGCAGCTGGGTCAATGAAATAATGCTCTTATTAGATCCAGATCTAATCATTTATTTAAAAACACATTAAGGGCCGGATTTACTAACAGCTTGCGCCAGCGCAAACCCTCTTTTGATGTTAAAAAACATCAGGTTTTACTAAAGAAACTCAGTGAAAAAACAGTGCTGAAAAGGCGTGGACGGGGTTATTTTTGTGGCTGACCATTTCAGACGCGAGGAGAGTAGGCTATTTAAATGCATCCTGCAAGGTGATTTACGTAAACAACCACACAATACAAATATTAAAGCCAAAAAAATATGTATCATGGCAACTTTAATGTAGTAAAATCACTAAATGCCTTCCTTCCGCTGGAAAAAAAAACAGTCCCTGACCAGCAACAGAAGTTACAATATTTTGCCTTTAGATGGCGGCAAAATACTTTATGAGTGAGTCAGTCAGTAAAGAAGACTTTTATATTGAAAGGACTGAAACTTGTGAACACGGAGACGGAGAAGCAAGACAATGATGCGTGTGTCAGGGCACGGGAAAGCCCCTTAACTGTTAAAAGGACAAGATATCGCAGCGAACATTCAAACAGATTTTTTCTTACGAATGTAGGACTGAGCTGAAGGAAAATGCTATATCTACGGTAAGGCCGTGTGTCCACCAAAGCGTTTTTTCACGCGGCTGGTGTATTTTTTCAATTGATTTCAATGGGAGCGGCGCATTTTTAAAACGGCATGAGCGTAACGAGGCGCTGAGCGTTTTTTTTTTTACGCTGAGCGTTCGGCGTTTTTTACAGTTCGCCGAGAGTTGAACAATGTTCAACTTTGGGTAAAACGCAGCGCTCATCACTGTCACTTTTTACCCAACCGTCCAATCACAGTGGAAGATGGGCGGGACTAATACCACACCGACCAACCGCCACATTCTGCTTGTACAACGTCAGCAGATGACAACAAGCAAAATATGTTACATTGTATAGACATTTTAATATAGAATCAACACAGAAACAAAATATGTGTGAAATGAGATACTAGTAACACTTTCGTGGATATTCCGTATCATAACAAGCAAAGCGTCTCAACTGGAAAAAAATCCTGCGCTGCCAAAACGCTCTCAAGCGCCCATAGCTAGGCGTTTTCAGCTGGCTAAAAACACTTGGTGGACACATGGTCTTAAAGGAACACTCCACCGTTTTTTCATATTAAACTATGTTATTCCCTTAACTAAGACGAGTTGATACATACCTCTCTCGTCTCAGTGCGTGCACTCAATCGCTCTGGCGCACGGCGACACTTTGATAGCACTTAGCTTAGCCCAGTTCATTCATTAGGGACCAAACAGAGATGAAGTTAGAAGCGACCAAACACCTCCACGTTTCCCTATTTAAATACAGTTACACAAGTAGTTACACGACCAAGTATGGTGACACAAAATAAAACGTGGCGCTTTTCTAAGCGGGTAAAAAGGATAACTATAATGTATGCCGGAATAGCACTCGGGAGCACTTCGACTCGGCGCAGTAAAAAGTCACGTTGATTCTAATGACAGAAGTGAGAGGGAGAGGATTTTTCAGGAGTGATGATATTACTGCGCCGAGTCGAAGTGCTCCCAACTTCAAGTGCTATTCCGCCATACATTATAGTTATCCTTTTTACCCACTTAGAAAAGCGCCACGTTTTATTTTGTGTCACCATACTTGGTCGTGTAACTACTCATGTAACTGTATTTAAATAGGGAAAACGTGGAGGTGTTTGGTCGCTTCTAACTTCATCTCTGTTTGGTCCCTAATGAATGAACTGGGCTAAGCTAAGTGCTATCAAAGTGTCGCCGTGCGCCAGAGCGATTGAGTGCACGCACTGAGACGAGAGAGGTATGTATCAACTCGTCTTAGTTAAGGGAATAACTAAAAAACATGAAAAAACGTTTTTAATATGAAAAAACGGTGGAGTATCCCTTTAAATGCAGGTACACTCGCTTACTCGATCTCTCACAATACTCTACTCTAAAACCTTAAAAGAACAACATCAATGAGAACATGTTTACGTTGCTAAGAGTGGTTGCTAGGGGTGTTGTGTAGTAATACATAGAACCGTTGGGTGAAGCGGTCATAGCCGTGTTTTACCGTGAATAAAACACAGCTATAATTGACCAATCCGAATCAAGAACTGTGACTAACCGTTTTATAAGGTGTGCTATCATTTACTGGCATGTGTGCCATTATTTACCAGATGCTAATTTGCGCTGTTCTTGGTAGATTGCTTTGGTCAGGCTGCGTCTCTGTTCTTTAATTTGTGCATCATTAGTAGATCATCCACAGAACTTTCCATTCATTGGCACTTTTATGGGATTGCGCTCTCATGCCTCTAATTTGCCCTGTTTAGTTAAAGGGATATTTCACTTTAAATTGAAAATTCTGTCATCATATACTCACCCTCATGTTGTTTCAATCCTTTATGAATTTCTTTCTTCTGCTGAACAGAAAGGAAGATATTTAGAAGAATGTCAGTAACCAGACAGTTTCTGGTCTCATTGACTTCTATAGTATATTTTTTTTCCTACTATGGAAGTCAATGGGACCCAGAAACTGCCTGGTTACTGACATTCTTCTAAATATCTTCCTTTCTGTTCAGCAGAAGAAAGAAATTCATACAGGTTTGAAACAACATGAGGGTGAGTATATGATGACAGAATTTTCATTTTAAAGTGAACTATCCCTTTAATCTGGCCCTAAAAATGCAACTTGCACATGCAGTACAGTGTAAGCCCAAAAGTTTTGGCGGTGACATACATTTTGTCTTTCGCAAAGTTTGCTACTTCAGTCGGTGTGGTGTTGATTTCTAGATTGTTGTGCAGGGTGATCAGATGCATTTTAAAATAATTTAAAAAAGCTTAAATTGGCCAATAAATATTTACTTTATCACAAAACCCCAAATTTCACTGTTTTTGGGCCTTGCCCAAAATGACCAGCTAACATAATTTCACTAATCAAATCATCAGCACATGTGAAAGTGTGAACGAGTACTAGTCAGGTGAAATCATTCTGATTGGATTATAAGAGCAGACTGATTGCTATAAAGGGAGAAGAAGTGCTTCCAATCATTGTGTTGTTGTGTTAGCAATGGTTACCTCCAAAGAAAAACATGCATTGCTTTGACTCAAAATGGCCTCACAAATAACCATTTACCGGATCATCAAAAACTTCAACTGCAGTGAAGAAGGATTCAGGACGTCCCAGACTGTCCAGCAAGCACCTGGAGCTGCTCAATATTGGCAGGAGGTGGTGTGAGTGCATCTGCACAGGGAGGGAAAGACTTTTGGATAACGGCCTGGTGTCAAGAAGGCCAGCAAATAAGCCTCTTCTCTCCAAGAAAAACACCAAGGACAGACTGAAATTCTCCAAAAAGTACAAGAATTTGACAGCGGAAGACTGTGAAGTTATTTTCCCTGATGAAGCCCTCTTCTGACTGTTGGGGACATCTGGAAAATCGACTGACTCCAGGGAAGAAAAGGTGAGCGCTGCCACGAGTCCTGAGAGACCGTCCTTGTGTGGGATTGCTTTTCATCCGAGAGAGTGGGTTCTCTCACAGTTCTGCCCAACATCACTGCCAGGAATAAAGAATGGTGTCAAAAATTCCACAAAAGCAACTTCTCCCGGCGATCCAGGAGCAATTTGGTGAAGATCCGTGCATTTTCTAGCATGATGTCAAAAAGCAAGGATGAAAATGAAGTGGCTTGGAGATCATTACATTGAAATTTTGGATCTGTGGTCAGGCAACTCCCTGGATTTAATCCCAAAGAGAACTTGTGGACAAGCAGAAGTCCTCAAATTGTGATCTACTCACAATAATGCAAGAACGGATCACCATCAGACAGGATTTGGCCTAGAAGCTGCCAGAGGTTGTGAAGACGAAGGGTCAACACTGTAAATATTGACTCTTTGCATATATTGAAAGTTTTTGGCCAATAAAAGCCTTTCAAACTTATGAAATGCTTATTACTGTTTTCCAGTATATCATAGAAACATGTAAAAATACTGAAGCAGCAATTTTTGCAAAACACAAAATGTTTGACACTGCCAAAACTTTTGGCAACGACTGTACACCTCTTTTCAGATTTTTTTATTGTTAACTAAAACTATTAAAAACATTTCTGTTTAATAAAATAAAACAAATATTAGTTGAAAACCATAAACTAAACGAACATTTGAAATGTTGCCTTGGCAATAAACTGAAATAAGTTTTAGTTGAAATGGAAAAAAATATTATTATTATTATAGTTGAAGTGCTAAAACTAATATTTTAAAAATAAATGACAAAAGCACACAAAATTACAAAAAAAAAACAAACAAACTAAAATTAACATGAAAACTAAAAATATTAAAAATGAAAGAAACTCCAAAATATTAATAATAAAACTATAATACAACTAATACACTGTCTAATACAATACTAACACTGCCTCTTCTTATATGAACATGTTTTTAATTTAATTTGTAAAATATATTTAATATTTACATCAAAGAAAAATAAAAGAAAATACATCATAAAGAAAAAAAGATCACCATTAAAAGAATGGAATTTCTTGATTTTTGTTATTATTATTTCTTAGGAATGCATGGTGCAACCAGTATATACATAAACACACATTATATAAACACAAACTTTTGTTAGATGCGATTAATCAGTTTGACAGCCCTAATATATTTTAAATCTATATTTTAGATTTTCACTACGTAACCTTTTAAGGATAATTAATTTAAAATGTTTGACAAAAATGGTATAAACATTTTTCATACAAAATGAAACCAACATGAAGTACATGAATACATTTCTAAGAACTTGGCATGTGTTTTAAACTAGATTTCAAGGGACTTTCACAATTCCTTTCACCAAGGACACAAGTCAGTGCTTAATCATTTTGGAGTTATCATTATAAGCCAAAAGACATAACTCTAAACATACTAATAAGCCAGTTAGTGGCTTTTATTGGTGCTAAAAGGGCGTAACTGCACTTACGCTCTTTTGGCATTGAGAAATGTATTGTGGGTAAAGCCTCTGGATACCACATGAGTCAAAATGGTTGACCACATGTAAGCCAGACAGCCTGAAGATGTATTGTTAAGCTAATTTCTTGGAATGATGATGGAGAAAATGAAAACATCCAAAACCATGACCCACCAAAACAGAAAGATACATGCCCGAGAGCATTAAAAAAAACATGATGAGACGTGCACAAGAACAGTCCTCGTTCAGAGCAGTCACTTTTGATCTCAAACAAGTGCTGACCACTCCATGGAGTAACGTGAGCGAGTCTATATTACTCAAGGGATTTGAGCACCTACAACCTGACAGTCTATGAATGAAGCAGCAAAGGAGCAAACTGCTACATGTGGCATGGAGGTGAAGATCATATCGGTCCTCTCTAGTGCCCTGTGCCTCCATGTAGTAAAAAAAAACATTACTGACAACAAAAATCATGGAAATCTGGACATGCAGCTATTGAGACAGCCAGAGAGAATGGGCCTGTGTACAGTCCAGATGGGTATTACACTCTTGTAAGGATGGCGAGGAAGACCATGGTTGTCACGATCCACACAAGAACAGAGGAAAAGTAGATCCAATTGCAGTAAATTTAATAAGGGAAATCCATTACTCATAAATCCAGTCCAAGCAAAGGTCAACATCCAAAAGGCAATCCAACACAAGCAACAAAACAAGAAACAGGCAAGAACAGACATCCGAAGTGGTGTGATACATAACAAGGACTCCGTAACAAACACTAGCACAGACAGGGTTTTTATACACACAAAAACTAACAATGATAATGGGGAACAGCTGGGTACAATGAACAATGATGAGTACAGACAGGATTGTGGGAATTGCAGTTCATGAGTGAGTGACACCGTGAGGGAAGGGGACCTCTAGTGTTTACCCAGGGAACACAAACCAGACACTGTGACATAACCCCCCCTCTACGGAGCGGCTACCAGACGCTCCAAGACAACACTACAAAACAAGAGTCCAGGAGGGAGGTGGAATGGTGGAGGATCAGGGGGAGGGATGGGGGGCCAGGTCCATGAAGGGGAACAGGAACAGGGGGTGACGGCTTGGCCGGCGGCCAGGGTGAAGCAGACAGTCCATCGGGCAGCCAAGGCGAAGCAAACGGCCCATCGGGTGGCCAGGGCAGAGATGACAGTCCATCGGGCAGCCAGGGTGGAGACTTATCCTCGGGCGGCCAGGGTGAAGCAGGCTGTGCAGACGGCCAGGGTGGAGACGTCAGTCCATCGGGCGGCCAGGGCGGAGAGTCTCCCTCAGGCGGCCAGGGCGGAGACGTCAGTCCATCGGGCAGCCAGGGCGGAGACTTTCCCTCGGGCGGCCACAGCGGAGACGACCCCTCGGGCGGCCATGGCACAGGAACAGACACCGGCTCAGGAACTGGAACAGACACCGGCTCAGGAACTGGAACAGACACCGGCTCAGGAACTGGAACAGACACCACCGGCTCAGGAACAGACACCACCGGCTCAGGAACAGACACCACCGGCTCAGGAACAGACACCACCGGCTCAGGAACAGACACCACCGGCTCAGAAACAGACACCACCGGCTCAGGAACAGACACCACCGGCTCAGAAACAGACACCACCGGCTCAGGAACAGACACCACCGGCTCAGGAACAGACACCACCGGCTCAGAAACAGGAACAGACTCCACCGGCTCAGAAACTGGAACAGACACCACAGGCTCAGGAACAGACGCCGACGGCCATCTTGTCCAAAGACAGGCTTGGCAGACGTGACGTGAACAGTCTCTGGATCGACAGACGTGACGTGAACGGTCTCTGGATCGGCAGACGTGACGTGAACGGTCTCTGGATCGGCAGACGTGACGTGAACGGTCTCTGGGTTGACAGACGTGACCAGTCTCTGGATCGGCAGACGTGACATGAACACTCCTGGGAATCTCTAGGATCTTGGATAGCATAGAAAAATAATCCAATAACGTTTCAGCGGCCATCTTGTCCGAAGACACAGGCTCGGCAGACGTGACGTGAACAGGCTCGGCGGCAGCCATCCTGTCCAAAGACACAGGCTCGGCAGACGTAACGTGAACAGTCTCTGGATCGACAGTGTTTACCCAGGGAACACAAACCAGACACTGTGACAATGGTGCTTGAACTTAGTCACAGTGACTTTCTGGATCCTTCTCATCACACTTGGTCTGAATTTGAAACAAAACCAAAGATGCAGAGGGAGAAACAGAAAAAAAGTGGCTGCGCTACACAAAAGAGGATCCAAAAGGTATCATAGGGTATCAAGGTTCAAATATGAACTGTCTGGCCAAGCATTTAAAATGCTTGAAGTTGGAAAACAGGAGACCAGAGGTTATCATGGACTGGATCCTAAAACGTTATACAGATGTCCTCCTGGGATCACTGCTGTGGAAAAGAAAGACTTACGTACTTCCACTGAGCACACAGATCGCAGTGTCCTGCAGTCTTATGTGGACTTACCAGACTTGGCAAGTCAGCCAGTCAGAGATAGTGATACCTACTATCTCAAGTACAAATCCATATGAAACGTTCTTTATGACGCACATTGTTTTTGTTATGTTTTCATGACCTCAATATTTAGTAACCTACAGTTCTGGAGCCTACTTTAAGTTGGTTAAATGGCTAAATGTTATTAATTAGTTGTTCATAATAATTAGTTATGCAATTCATTACTTCAGTATCATTCAGTTACTGCACTGTAAAAAAAAAAGTAGCTGCCTTCGATTTTAAGTACAATCAACTTGGATGTTTAAGTCATTTCAACTTAAATAACTTTTAAAAACAGTGACCTTAAAAAACCTGCTGAATCTTGTAAAACTTATTTAAAAAAAGTTGAAAATTGCTAATTTTGAAGAGTTAAAGCAATGTAAAAACATATGTTGACGTAACTTATTGATCATATATTTTTTTACAGTGTGGTATTTGCTATCATTTCATATATATATATATATATGTGTGTTCAATAAGTATACTGTCATACTGTTCACATTTTTCATAATAAAAGATTGAAATCAGTAAACAAAGTCAGATCAAACAATGGATATATATTTTGTTTTGGCCCTCCTGTAAAGTTGGTGAAATGTCACTCACTGGTTCTCACCATATCACAGACGCTCTTATTTGTCACTGCCCATGCAAACGTTTGAGAAACATTAGAAACATGTTGTCTCAGCACACACAGCCCCAGGAATGAATCAGCATACCGGCAAAATGCCATTGCAAAGATGACAAACACAGATACAACGTCTGTCTCTTTAAAGGAATGTAAACACAATCATAACTATTTCATCTTAACCTTTTGGCCTTTCTTTCCTCTTATTCACATTCAGGTACACCTCGGCCCGAATCGGGCTGACTCTACGAAACTCCCCGTCTGTGCCGGATCACGAACGTCGCAGGATCGTCGCCACCCTGGTTGTCATCACTGTCATCTTCATTGTCATTTTTGCACCTTATCATCTGGTGGTCGGCTACAGATTTGTCACCCTGCTTCTTACGGAGAGTGAAAAAGACCAGTGTTCAGTGGAAGTTTCCCTCTACCTGTACTATCGAATCTGCTACGGGCTCACAAGCCTCAACACCCTCCTAGACCCTCTTTTCTACTTCTTTCTTTGCAACGACGCTCGCCAAGAGCTTCGCAGATCTCTCTTCTGCCCCTGCCGGGGTCAAAGGGCGCACCAGGGATCACGAGTACAGACTTTTCCCAAAGGCCGTGCAGATGTTTAGCCGTCGTCTTGTGCAGATGCTAATCGGGGTTGGTGTCTTTGTAAGGCATGTGCTGAAACCAAGTTTTTCTTTCACACATGACGTGAAAATGTCTTATCAGGCTGAGATTTGACTAATTACCTGTAGTGATGTCATTAAGATATGAGTGGTATGAGACATTTGCATGTCCTCTGGATCGCTGTCACTGGAAATACACACCTTCAGCATTTTCAGTCAAGTGTTTAGACTCCTAGACAGCCTGAGGAGACTCGAATACACAACTGTATCTTTATTGCTGAAAATACTTTATTACGTCTCTACTGAGTTCAAGTGTAACCGTTCAAAGGTTTGGGGGTTTTATTGTTTTTAAGGAAGGCTCTTATCCTCACCAAGGCTGCATATATTTGATCAAAAATGCACAAAATAATATGTTTTTAAATGTAATTTATTCCTGTGATGCAAAGCTGAATTTTCAGCATCATTACTCCAGTCTTCAGTGTCACATGATCCTTCAGAAATCAGTCTAATATGCTGATTTGCTGCTCAAGAAACATTTATTAATTATTATCAATGTTGAAAACAGTTGTGCTTCTTCATATTTAGGAGGAAACCGTGATATGCTATGCGCCCTTGCTGAAGAATAATTACTTTTTTTTTAACCAGACCCCAAACTTTTGAATGGTGGTGTATTTTGTCCAACATCTGTAAAATCTGTGCTATGCTCTGTTAGTTGTCTTAACAGAAACACAATCGTGTTGAGAGTGATCAAAGTGAGAAATGAGCATATAGAAGTGTCTCGAGGATTATAGAAAAAAAAAGCTCACGACTCAGAAACCAGAGCAAAGGTCGAGCTCTTTTAAAATGGTTTTAAGGATTTCCAAATCATGTCTGACACCTCCTGGAAGATATATGCAAAGGCAGGCACACATGTGCTGTGTTGAGCAGTGCACTGAGAATATAACATAGAGTGAGACTGCATGTGCTTGCTTTGGATGCATTTACACTATGGGCTGAAATGTATACTATTTTCCAACATACTGCAACTATCAATATGTTCACTTCCACGAGAAACTGGCTAATATCCACCTTTTTCCTACTGCGTTTTAGATTATGGGAGGCACTTCCGGTTGGGAAAGGTTCCACTCAAAAAGACTGAAACAAATCATTTCAAATAATAAGGTTGCACTATAAATATTAATTATCCATCAGGTTGATTGAATGAGCTGTCAAATTTCCTTCATGTTTTATTTTTAGACGTCAGGATAATAACCCAACGTTTGGTATTTTAAAGTGATGGTATTACCAATAACAGTCTATGGCGAGGGGGCTTTTCAGTAGCTGCATTCATTTATTCCTGATTATTTTCTCTTTCCCCCCTTTGTGTTCCGCTGTAGGCTAGTAGTTGCCGAAAAGGGACAACATATACTGCGCATTTATGGTCTGCTCTCCCGATTTAATTTATGATCCCGTAAGTAATTCACTGGAATAGTCTAGCCTTCTCTTGAATCTCCATTATTCTCCTCAAATCCTCGTCTCTTTCCATGTTTGTTTACACGGATGCTTTAAAATGTAACTGTCTCCCCTTTTCACTTCTAATCCCTATTAGCAGTGTTTACTGTTTCTAAAGCATGTAGCCTAGATAAAATATTAATAATAAATCACTTTGAAATGACATTACTGTTCCAGCTAATGAACATTTGTGATTAAAGCAACAGCCTATCGCTGCGAAAATAATCAGGCTTGTTTTGGGGTTATTCATGGTCTGTTGTAATTTGTTAATGCTTTTACACTTTTAAATTTCTTTGTAATGTTTGATGGTTGAAGGGAGAGTAGAATAATGTCATCTCACTGTATCCAGTTAAAAAAAAAATCCATTCAAAGAGCGAACCTTCCCCTGATTGTTTAACGAAAGTTACTCCCACAATCCGCGCAAAGCATCACGGGGCGTAAAAAAGGTGGATATTCAGAAATAATGATGTACAGCTTTATGTAGCTGTGCAGTTTATGCCGTTTTTAAATAGAATGTGAAATAGTATGAGTATGCATCAATAAACACTTATAAACAGTAATCTGCTGCGTTGTTTTCATATGGCCTTACCAAGTACAGTTCGTTTGTTTGTTATCTTTTTGAAGTCTGATTAAATAATTAGTAAAGCAAATAGTGGTTGAAACTACTTCTGGTTCAATTGTCACACTGTAAATAAACGTTCATTTCATAACTGCACAAAAGCAGTTCTAATTGTTTTAGAGGGCTGCCAAAAATGTGAAATTGGCTTATTAAAAGGCTTGAGACAATCAGATAATCAGTGTTGGCATGATGTTATCATTTATTTCCCTGTGCATCCAGAGTGATTATTCCCATGCAGTGTTAGGAGGAATGCATTACAAGTAACGCGAGTTATGTAATCAGATTACTTTTTCAAGTTATTAGTAATGCATTACATTTCAATTTTACAACTTTTTTTTTCTTTCTTTCTTTTTAAATAAGGCAAGTTACTTTGTTTTCCCATGTATTGACTGACAGCTCTCCTGTCCCCATGCATGTTGAGAGGATAATTTTACTTTTGGTGTGAAAGGGACTTCACATTTGTTAAAAATAAACCTTTTTTTATTGTTTTGTTTTTGTTATTAAAAAAAGAAGCCCAGCTTATCCTCTGTCTAATGTCACTAATGTCACTACATATACATATGCATGTGTTTAGAGTCCTTTCATAAAAAGGGGGGCTTTGTGTTGTTTTCTGTGGCTAGCCATCACAGCTTATTTTTCTTGATTAGTTTTCCTTGCACCTGTTCAACAAGCTGAGCGCGGCGTCATGCAAAATGACAAATCTGCGCCTCAGTGAGAAGAATCTGCAAATCAGCATATTAGAATGATTTCTGAAGGATCATGTGACACCGAAGAAAGGTCAGTAACTTTCAAATCCACTTTATATCCCTTTGCAGTGTCTTGGATCTGTTCAGATTTCCTCTGAAGCGCAACACATGTCCTCCAACATCTGCTGTCTTCAGCTGTTACACCGTCAACCCCCTCCTGAGTTCCTCACCCTCTCATTTGGTCAAACTGTTTGACATGTCATTCCTCACACATCAATTAGTCAACCAACATCCTGGAACAGTTCACACCTTCCATGTGTGTTAAGCCTATCCCAGACAATTTGATGTACTATTTAGTTAACCTTAATGGCACTTTTGTTTCCTTTTGTATCAGATATCAGTCCACAACAGTCATGAAGTTGTAAGATTTCACTATCCAACATCAGTTAAAAAAAGTATTGTAAGAATATAGTTCAGTGGTTATGCATGGCATTTGATTACATATTCCATGGTATTTTAATGTTGCCATAAAGTATTTCAAACAGGGAACTGCAGCAGCAGTTTCAAGTATAACATTTTAAATGAGTCCTGATTCAAAAAGAAATACTCTGGACATTTTAAATGTTTGACATACAAAATCAATCGGTTGTGCCTAATGCACCAAAGGCTTCAAAGTGTGTTTTAAATTTAGAACATTTCATGATTATTTATCATGCAGTTGCATAGGGTGTTATAACAGGCCCCAAAGCATCTGGCATCGCCTCATCATGATCAACAAAAATGATCATATTTTCAAGTATAACATTTTAAATGAGTCCTGATTCAAAAAGAAATACACTGGATATTTTAAATGTTTGACATATAAAATAAATTGGTTGTGCCTAATGCACCAAAGCCTTCAAATTGTGTTTTAAAATTAGTAGGCCTACATTTCATGGTTATTTATCATGTGCATGTGTGGTTTGCATAGGATGTTATAAAAGGCCCCCAAGCATCTGGCACTGCCTCATCATGTTTAACAAACATTATCATATTTTCCCTGAGGTAGGCTTAAAACTGGGTCTTTACATGACCTGTATCTACATATCAGTTTTTGTGAATCAGTCAAAAACCTGAGCCACCCAAATATAGCAACTAACCACACATTACTGGCGCTAATAAGACAAACCCGGCGAACGAGGATCCGCGAGCACTGGGTCCGCGTCGACCGGCCCCCGACAATTCCACCAATCATGGCGCACGACTGTGTGTGAGTGGCAGCTCAGTAGACCAATCACGACCACAAACTCTACAGCGGGCGTGGCTAGAGTGGAGAGGGGTGGGGATTTCGGGGTCATTCACAGACAGTCTTGCTGCTCCACTCTGACGGCGTGTGTTGGAGGGGAAGGGTGAAGCAGCACAGCAGCACTACAGTCTTATTAAACAACAAACGTCCCAATCAACAGCGTTTTCAGACGTAGTAGAAAGGATTCTCACGAAAATCATATGCAAGGAACCGTGAGTTCAAGTGCCAGAAGGCGTCGGTGACCGTTGATCAACGGCTGCGCTAGCTGTTGTGCTAACACTCGTCATCAGACAACATCAGTCCAATCCGTTTCTAACTGTAATACCGCGAGCTTTTCTCGCGCTTTAGCCAGCAGTCATTGAGTTGATTTGCCCCGCTGGAAAGGGTGTTGGAGCTGAACCCCTTCCTGTGGCTCCTGTGCTCCCCCGTCACCTTTGCCCCCCTCTTTCACCCGAAACACTGGACACACACAAGCGGCCGGAGAACGGCGAGAGGCCCGTGAAGCTGGGGGTGGTACCGGACTCGCTCGCGTTAGGAGCGCCTAAAGAAAGGCTCAGTCGTGGGGACTCGCCGACCAACATGGACGGGTTGGCTGTGGAGGTGCGCGGCTCCAACGGGGCCTTCTACAAGGTAACCTCATTTTAAACAACAATATGAAACCATAACGGTCAAGTGTACGCATTCACGAACGAGTCGGGACAGCTCAGGTGGGATGCAGTGGTGTGTATCACTTTCAGAGAGGCCCGAGATGTGCTGTGATGTTTTGGACCTGCTCGCTCGCTAGTCATCGGCCTGATTTGGATTGATTTGTTTGTTGTATTTCTTTGCTGGTAAACAGGGGAACCATGGAGTCCTGTTAGCAGGTTAGCTAATGAGTCTGTTGATGAGAAGCCAATGATAGTGTCTCAACATCTAGTGAGCTGCCCTACCTAGACAGCACTTCTGGGCTTTCATAAGAGGATGGGTGGCTCACTTTGTTTTGAGACACATGGGCCTGGTTTCACAGACAGGGCTTAGCTTAAGTTCAATTAGGACATTTGATAAACATTACTGGTGTGAATCTTGAGAAACAACAATGGCATATTTTAAGATATGTCAGTGCATGTTGCTTTCAGTTGAAACAGCTCAAACATGCGTTTTAGTCTAAGCCTTGTCTGTGAAACCGGGGGATGATGGGACACTCCATCAGTGCTCGAAGGGATAGGTGGCCCAAAAATGAAATTTGTCATCATTTATCATCCTCATGTTGTACCAAAACCCTTTCTTTCTTCTATGGGCCACAAGCGGAGATGTTCGAGTATGACAGCGTTCTTCACTGTCACTGCATCTTTTTTTTCCAGGCAATAAAAATGAATAATTCTGATGTCATCATTCTTCCAAAATGAAGATGAAGATTTAATTTCTGTTGAACTATGCCATTAAGACTATAAGGCCATGTGGTTGTTGTTTTTAATACATATAGGCCTGGTTTCACAGACAGGGCTTAGATTACGCCTTAGTTCAATTTGGACAGCTTTTATAAACATGCCTTAGAAAAAAACATTACTGGTGTGAATCTTGAGACAAATCAATGGCACTGACATATTGATATATCAGTGCAAGTTGCTTTCAGTTAAAACGGCTAGTCTGGGACCCGTCTTAAACCTTGTCTGTGAAACCGGGGGATCAAGTGCCGGCCTTATATTGTGTGTTTTATATGCATATTGGTGCCATTGGTTGTGTTTTTCACAAGCCTGTCCTCTTTGTTTGATCCGCTTGAGTTCAGGTTAGGCTGTGGGAAACCACTCAGTTCAGCTTTTGTGACGGAAAAAAGTGTTGCGTCAACCGAATGGGCCGTTTGGACCAAAGACTCGTTCCAGAACTGCTGTTGCCTATGAATTCATTCAGGTTGAGTTGAGATCAGTGCCAGATGATGAACGGCTCCTCTGACCAATCATGAGGTATTCATTTAGGTATTGTGACCCTCCAGTTTGATCAAACTGCAGCTGCGAAATCACACAAACGTTTCAGTGATTTCATCCATCTCTGTGGAAGTTTGAACCGAGAATTCAACAGAGCCTGTATTGATGGGCGTATTATTCCATAGGTAATATATAAGGATATACTGTTTAGTGGTAAGGTGACAGTGACGGCTGTTTCAAGCTGTAAAACACTGAGGGGCCGAAGCAGGTGTGAGAGGAACAGGTGATCTCTCTCTCTCTCTCTGCTGACACCCAACACTCTACAACCCCCCACCACTATTACTAACACACTCCTATCTGGTCTTATCCTTTGCTCTCTTCATGCCCGGTACACATTGTATGATTTTGGGTCGTCCCAAATTAAATATGACCAATCGTGGCGATTGATATCTCTGGTCTTGAATCCTAATCGGTGGATCTACGTCATACAGTGAGAGAGGCTCAAAGACGGCTGTTGTCACTGAGTTGATGACTGAGTTTTCATTTTCGGATGAACTATGCCATTAAGACTAAGGCCATGTGGATGTTTTTTTTTCTGTCTGTGAAACCAGGCCCATGTGTCTCAAAACAAAGTGAGCCACCCATCCTTGCGACCAAAGATAGCCTGCGATAATTTCCTGACAATTTCTCACGATCATCTCTCAGTGTGTTTGCTGCTACGACCCTCGTCTACTGACTAGCCAATAAACATGCAACATGAAATGGCGTATTGATCAACGATGCGCTAAAACTAAAAACTGTTTAGCTCCATTTGCAAGCTCCATTTGCAAGATTGGCGTGGCGTTTTCCCAATCCATGACCACGTCCATATTCTCCTCTTTCGCTTCCTCCTCTTCTTTTCAGCGCACATAAACACAATTACCATAGTGTGATTGATCTTGCTCTGTTTGTTCACCACTAGCTCATGCTGATGATGTTTTATTCTTCTATATTAACTTGCGTCGTAGCCTACGATCCAACAGGTGTCATCATCATACAGTCTACATACATGTCGTATCCGAGATTATTACATCCATGTCGTACAGTGTGATCTGTAAATGATCTTATAGGATTGCCAAAATCACACAGTCTTTAGCAGGCATTACTTTTCCCTTCCGTGACCAGTCATGTTGTTATGTAAAAGATGAATTCTTGCCAATTTAGTCCCGCCTCTGTTTTGTTTATAAACATATTCTGCATTTTTGCTGTTAACACGGTTTAACATGTAATCCCAAAAAACAAGAGTCCCCACTTTCCCTTCTGTTCTGGGATTTAAGATGCCCTTAAAAATGCCTTTTGGGGAAAGTCTGCTCTAATATTCAGAGCAGTGATCAATGCATCTCATATGTGCAGATTATAACTTTGCATGTCTTGAAATATGTATTTTCATGTTTGTTGTCAAGCAGGGTTTTGTTTTCCCCAAAGTAACAGTGTTTTTATTAGACCTGTTCATAAGTGTGAAATATGAAAGTAATTTCTTTTAGACTTGCAGTTTAACTTCAAGGTTTCTACGAGGTTCCCCCATGTGTGAATGAATGGAGGTCTCCGTCATAGATCAGTCATCCGCCACTCGTCCTGTTGGGTCCTTGCAGTCTGTAGTGTCACATTCCCAGAACGACCACCCTAACGTAAGCCTCAGTGCAGACATGGGGATATGCAACTTCACAATCTAGTATGTTGGAATGGCTTCAACACGGGACAGTCTATATTAAAAGCCTGCCCTGTTGCTTTTCAGATTTTGCTGACTTGTAAGCAGGGATTTAATAGCTCATAAATAGAGCTGGTTATTGTACATGACTTTAGATTCACAGTTTTTTACTGTTTCAGTGTCGCCTTGCCCTATAGACTGACATACAGAAAGAAATACTGTATGTCTCTCTCAGTTGGATAATGTGGATTTGGCAGCCGTGAGAGTGCAGATTCATCCATTAGTCGCTTGTGTGTGAATT
Source organism: Vimba vimba (assembly GCA_022828995.1). Taxonomy (NCBI): domain Eukaryota; kingdom Metazoa; phylum Chordata; class Actinopteri; order Cypriniformes; family Leuciscidae; genus Vimba; species Vimba vimba. The sequence continues at coordinate 52,493,996 of CM040818.1, forward strand.
CATGTGTCTCGTGACTCTAAATAGGCCTGCATATGCACTTGAGCTAGTTTTTCTGAAACCAGCCAGTCTCTTCCAAGCAGGTTACACACCGTCTCCCCGTCCCATATTAGGCATTGTCTGTGTGTTAGCTAAGCTATGATGGGGGTGGCGACTGGAGTAAATCGTTTTTATGGCAGCTCGGGTAGATTTGTGGAGGTAGGAGGAGTGATGGATGAGGAACAGATTTTGAGGAGGGGACTCTGGGTGCCTCCCTCCAACTCCCCTATTACGTCTCGCATTCACAAGCTCTCACATGCTACACCTGTGACGTGCTTGTGGCACATGTTTCTTTATCAACTTCAAGAATTAGATCACTTCAAAATGAAAATTCTGTCATCATTTACTCACCCTCAAGTTGTTTCAAATCCTTCTGCTGAACACAAAAGAAGATATTTTGAAGAATGTGGGTAACCAGACAGTTGATGGACCCCATGGACTTCCATAGGAAAACAAATATTATGAAAGTCAATGGTTTGGCTACCGACATTCTTCAAAACAACCTCTTCTGTGTAGCAGACGAAAGAAATTCATACAGGTTTGAAACAACTTGAGGGTGAGCAAATGATGATGATCAATTTTCATTTTGAAGTGATCTTAATCCATTAATGTGTAATAGCACACGGTTTTGCATCACGTTTGTGTCTCACACAGGTTTTGTTGGCAAATGTAACTCCCTAAACAACAGGTACTAACTTGGTACCATGGAGAACAGTTGTGCTGATCATATTTTCTTTTGTTTTTTTAGGGTTTCATCAAAGATGTACACGAAGACTCCCTCACAATAGTCTTTGAAAACAAGTAAGTTGGCCGAGCTTTTCCGTGCTCTTTCCCAAAGCCTTTGACGAGGATTTGCTTGTTGAGTGTTCACTCTCTGCCACCTACACAACCAACACAAATATAAAGTTAGCCGAGAAGAGCTTGACCCTGTTTAAATGCAGTGTGTGTATCTCTGGGGTCTTTAAAAGTGGCTTAGCAATGGTACTGCAGGCTGGCCTGTTACCAGTTATCTTGAAATATTTATATAAAATATATAAACGCACACTACCGTTCAAAAGTTTGGGGTCGTTACGATAAAAAAAAAATAATAATTCAGCAAGGATGTGTTAAAATGATCAAAAAGTGACAGTAAGAACATTTGTAATGTTATAAAAGATCTCAATTTTAAATAAGTGCTGTTCATTTGAACTTTATTAAAGCAGAACAACTGTTTTCAACATTGATATAATAAGAAATGTTAATTGAGCTGCAAATCATCATATGATTTCTGAAGGGCCACGTGAGACGAGTAATGATGCTGAAAATCAGCTTTGATTTAAACATTTCATTTTGTACATTTCACATTGTAATCATATTTCACAATATTACTGTTTTACTGTATTTTTGATCCAATAAATGCAACCTTGCTGAGCATAAGAAGCTTCTTTCAAAAGCATTTAAAAAAAGAACCCCAAACTTGTAATGTGTAGAGTAGACATCTTAAAAAAATGACCATGGTTGTATCCATTATTTTATTGATTAAATTCATTCTAGTATGAACGTACAAGGATATCAATCTATTTAAATGCATGTAAGATGGGGTCTTATCTGATTTGGCACGTCTCACTATCAGCTTGTTTTCTTAAACGCTTAACTGATAGATCACTTCCACTTTTCCTTCAGCCATGTGCTCCAGCATGTCTCTCTCAGCACCTGTGCTACCTCTCTAGGGCATCTGTCAGACAGCTCTTTATAGTTCTCCTCTCCCCCTCTTTCACCCCCCATGTCACCCTACTCCTCCCATCTTTATCTGTCTTTTTTCTTCTCCTCTCACTCCCCCGTTTCGGGCGGACTGAGATCCGTAAATAGCCTGGTGAGGTATGCAGGCAGGGGAGTGTGGGACGGTAGCCCTGCCATTCTTGGGATGGTTCTGCTGACCCATGGACAACCAGGAGCGCTATCATCTCTCTAATACCATGTGCTGTGGATTTCATTAGATTTGTGTATGATGGTGTCTAACTAACCTGAGTTTAGCTGTTATGGTCAAACAGATTAAGACAGTGAGGTTTTTTGCTAACTGAGTAAACTGCTAGTTTTCATGACACTTTTGTTTTAATTTAAGAGTGACTTATTCAAAGTTGTGAACTTTACATGTGCATCTGAGAGCACATGTTTTGCTCATTTCAGTAGAACCATAATAAACCCTCAAATGTCGGTGTCGACACACCTCCTCCTCACACATTTACTCCACTAGAGTGATACTAAATTGACACTGACATCTGCCAGAGGAAACGTATTACATTAAACTGTGCTGTTTCTCTCTGAGTCGGGTTCGTGAGCGCAGGGTTTTTGGAGGAGGGGTGTCAAAGAAGTGAAACTAGAGTTGTACCTGTCGTTAGAAAGCTGACTGACAGCTCCCTCTCTGTGTGTGTGTGTGTGTGTGTGGCTTTTTTTCCACAAGTTGGCAACCGGAGAGACAGCTGCCGTTCAGTGACGTGAGGTTGCCACCCCCAACCGATTACCACAAGGACATTTGTGAGGGAGATGAGGTGGAGGTAGGGATACGTTCACTTCTGAAACCCCAGGAGCACTCCTCAAATCATCACCCTGAAAAAAAGCCCCCACATATGAATCATCACTGGAGAAATAGCCCTTTGAAATGCTCTGCTTACAAAACATGTATCAGACTCTCATCTTACATTACTTTCCTTTGCCCTAAACACAGGTCATTCTTTAAAGACAACATGAAATGCCTTTACAACACATTTAACTTTAGTAATATGACGTACTTCAGAGTGAAACGCAGTAAATTATGTATAAAGGGGCTTTATTTATAATGAGATTTTATCCATGGGATTTGATTGGATGCTCATGCAGCCTTTATGTGAGCAGAAAAGTAATTTCAGAGGTGACAAAAGTTGTTATATTTTGGCTATAATAATCAATTATTTTTTTTTCTTTAGAATGGTGTGTGCTAAATAATACATTTATCAGTTTGGATTTCATGTTGTCTTTAAGAGTGTTAACGTTGTTCAGTTTGATTTATACCTCTCCGGTCTTTTCATCACTATATACAAAATATTTTCACTGCAACACCTGTATAACTTAAAGGGGTCATGACATAATCTAATTTACTTTTGACATGTAAGAGGTCTTTAAACCATTAAAACTTCATGCAAGTTTCATGGCTTATAACATCCTCCTCATTATAAACAAAGCATTTATTCAATCAAGCTCCAAAAACGGTTAGTGTGTTGGAAGCGGGACTTTTATTTTGACGGGCGGCGCTGAGAACACCAGCACCTGATCATACAGCGCTCACTCACATTCTCCGTCTTCATTAGTTTACGATCTCTGTCAGTCATATCTAATACTTTGTTAGACAGAACTGGTAAACAAAGAAAGTAAATGGTATGCGAAAAAGTAAAGTGTTGCTTTTATATTATTTGTTACAGAAAAGGCAAACAATTAGGATAAAATAATTTCTCATTTACTGTCAACATTCAGCAAATGCGCATCTACATCATTTAAACAAATCTCTGAATATCTAATAAACATTTAATTTCACAAGCCTTGCAGATTTAATGGAATCCAGCTGTGATATCTTGTGAAGTGTGCATTTGTAGCCTGATAAACGTGTTACTGCGAGTGACGGTCGGTCCATGTTAAGTGAGTGAGTGTGAACAGAAGATCAGCTTCAGGAGTCGCGATCGAAAAACTTAAAATCCTTCATTTTAAAATATGCTGTGCTATATCCAGTCATATTCATATCATTTTCACTGTGTGCTGTATGTAATATTAGCGTTACCTTGTCTTTATTTGAAAAAATATGTTTACCAGTGCACACAATATTACCAGATTACTGAGTGCAATGTTACAGTGTTTACATATTCACATATTCATATATTTTTAAACAATTACTTTATTTGTGAAAAATACTGTAATAGGATTGCAGATTCAAGAAGTTGCCATCTAAAGTATAAGCATGTTTATTTTAAAGATTTGTTTTCTAATTTATTTAAAATTTATAAAATATTGATTAAAATAAATATAAAGTATATAATAAAAATATCGGCCATCGGCCATCCTGCTCTCTAAGATATCGGCATCGGCCATCAAAAAACCAATATCGGTCGACCACTAACCAAAACACGCCTTGTTCCCCCTCTCTATCACAGTCTATTCACACACACACTAACAATGTCCATTTTTTCAGTGCTTTCCTTACACACACTCACCTGAGCTGGTCTTTCTCCTGCAGGTTTACTCCAGAGCCAACGAGCAGGAGCCCTGCGGCTGGTGGATGGCGAGGGTGAGGATGATGAAGGGAGAGGTAAGTCGGGCCCAGGTGAGCATGTGTTTGATCAGATGTGGGTTACTGGGTCTGCATTTCAAGGGTTCTGTCTCATTATTCACACCTCCGAAGTTGAGTCCAAAGTGAATGTATGAATATTGATGAAGGGTGTTTTGGGTCTTTTTGGGACTTGCTGCTCCAGTAGGCCTTTAACACGCACATCTGCAGCACTGACCCAGTTACCCACAACCACTAGAGTGATCTCATTTATTGAGTCAGACTGAAGCCCCTGGTGATCTAATAACAGATCGCCTTAAGCTCTAGAATATGTTCAGTTTGCATGAGCAAGAATAACAACCGCAAAATGTAGGTCCATTTAAAAACATCTGCAATCTTCTATATGGATCCCACTTAAGGCATCAGATTAAAGGAATGTTCTGGGTTGATCAATTAAAGATTATTTACCTATTATGCCCTTTTACAAAGTCTTGATTTTGTGATCTACTACAATAGGTTTTCATTCTTAAATGCACATTATTTTTCACATATTCTCTTCCCAGTCTGTCAGTGACGCTCTGTTTAGTTCCTGTCTCTATGAAGCCCCTCCTTCTGAAAAGCACAGTGTGCTCTGATTGGTCGGCTGTACCAGTGTGGTGTTGTGATTGGTCAAGCTCTTCGGGCGTGTTTGGGAAATGTCCCGCCTCTTACCATAATCGCGAGTTTCAACACACTACTAACAAACTCAACCAGGCCTCATCCCTTAATTCTGCGTATGCCTTGGGCAGGAATTATTTAAATGAGGAATATTGTGACGTGTTCGTCACTGAAAGAAAACTCAAGACTACAATGGAGGCGTTTCAGGAAGTTCAGAAACAGTGACACTGATATAGAGAAGAACTCCCGCTGGAGGGACTTTGCAGACCTTTTTCATGCTCAAAAAGCAACATTACACACTAAAGAAAGTTGAATGTAAAAAAATCATAATGAGTCCTCTTTAATACTAATACACTCTACTAACACTGTTTAAACTCCTCAGAGCTTGTGTCTGCCACTGTTTATTGTCACATGTTCCTGTTCAAACCTGCCTCTGGACACACATTTTGGCTAATTAGGTTAAGGCAGCACATGGGTGACAGGCAGACTTCTCATAGTGAAGCACTGGGACCCTGTCTTCTCCCTCCTGCACACTTTACTCTTGATACTGGGGCAGTCGAATAATAGGACGAATTTAGACTTGACTTTTGACTGCATTCTAGGTCATTGAGTGTTATGCTGATATGAGATGTGGCTGCTTATTATAGGGTTTGTTTTTGGGTTCCCCGATTATCTTCAAATCTGTTTTCTTCCTCAATGCTTTTATTGCGTTACAGGCAGTAGATACTTAAAGTTTTCTTAATGCTTCTGTCTGCACGATGGCTTCGCTCTCACTGAGCGTGTGCTGTGCTACGTTGTCGGGATAATTCCAGTTCAACGGACTACGCGGAAGCGATAAATAATTCTTTATTATACATTAAGGCCAGATAAGTAGTTTGTTGAGGGTTAGTTTGTAAAGAAGGACTACACGCCTGCGCTCATATATATTCAAACGCGCAATATTAGGTTGCGCAATAAAATGTAGCTGGACAATAACTTTATTCTAGAACCAATACAATCTCTGTCACTGTAATTTCCTATTATCACTGTAAAGCTGCTTTGAAACGATCTATATTGTTAAAAGCGCTATATAAATGGTGACTTGACTTGCTAACGTGTCTCATCAGAGTGACTGACTTATGACTGTCAGTTTGAGCTAGTGGTCTAGCTCAACAAACCCGTCTTTGAGCAGCTTCAGTCTGTTTGCTGTGTCTTTAAAGTGGTGAGGCTGTGAAAGAGGCCATTGTGACTTGTGTGATAAACAGTCAGCTGGTCATTACTGAAAAATAAACCCAGCAGGAGCCAGAATCAAAGATGACTACCTTTATCTCGCTTATTGCATGGATAATTGCCAAATAAGTAGATAAAAGGGCGTTTAAAATTGTTTTTGAGTTAAAATGATGTTATTAAATGGACAAATATGCATCCTAACAGTATTTATACAAAAAAATTTGGTGTTTAAACCAATCAAAATGAGTCCACAGAGCAACAATTGGTAGAATAATACAATTTAACTACCTTAAATGAGTAACAAGCAAAGGTTAGCATGCAGACATTATCATGTGTGTGTGTGTGGTGGGCATTGTGATATCTGTTTTTATTATTTCATCCCGATTCAGTTCTATGTGATCGAGTATGCAGCCTGCGACGCCACATACAACGAAATCGTCACATCGGAAAGAATCCGGCCAGTCAATCCCAACAGCCCCTCCTCTGAAAACTCCTTCTACAAAATCCCTATTGCTGTACCTGAGGATCTCAGAGAAATGTAAGTCACATGTTCTGATGGTCCACTTTTTAATGTTTACAACTCATTATTGCAGTGGTTCTGTGGGGTTGCAGGCCTGTTCTGTGGGGTGGCACACAGCTAAGGTTGGGTAACGTTCATATTTTAGCGATTTGGATTCTGCTTATCGATTCCTAGTTTCGATTCCAATATGGTAAAAAAAAAAAAAAAAAAGTCAAACATATTATCCTGTGTGCTTTTTTGCTAAATGTTCTGTGATATTCGATTCCCAACTCTTCCTACTGCAGGGGGTAATGTGCTAAATGCAACTAATTACACAATCATGCATAGAAAAATAAATGGTCTTTTTATAACTTTTGAAATATTTATATTACACTACAATCCAAAAGTTTGGGGTCAGTATTAAAAAAAGAAAAGAAAATAAATTAATACTTTTATTCAGCAAGGATGCATTCAAATGATCATTTATATAATTGTGTATGATCATTTATTATTAACATTTATAAAAGATTTCTGTTTCAAATAAAATTAAATATCTGGCTATTTTCATAAAAATATGAAGAATATGAATCATTTCAACATTGATGATAATCAGAAATGTTTCTTGAGCAGCAAATCATTCATATTAGAGTGATTTCTGGAGGATCATGTGACACTGAAGACTGGAGTAATGCTGCTGAAAATTCAGCTTTGATCACAGGAATATTTTAAATTGTACTATTGAACAGTTTTACTGTATTTATCATCAAATGCTGCCTTAGTGAACAGAAGAGAAACCTTTTGAATAGTAGTGTATATCTGCACATTTTCTGTTCTCTCCGCATCTATCTTGCTTCCTCTAAGCAGTATTATGATTTAAATTTGTCTGTCAATTTATCTCAGGCTAACCAAATTAAGCCAATGTGAACAGATGGTGCGATAATGCTTAAAAGCCATGAAAAAAAAAAATCTTTGAGAGAAATTAAATATGACCCAGGTTATATTAACTATATCAAGACACACCAGCAGAACCATTGCTTTATTGATTTTGTAGTTTGGAATTTTGGAAGAATTGTTTTATTTATTTATTTATTTATTTTGAATGTTGCAGCTGTTTAACTGAGAACATCCACAAAGACTTCAGGAAAGCAATCGGAGCCAACTGCATCTTCTACAACACCTCTACACACCAACTAATTGTCCTGGTCAGTGTTTAATGTTCATTTATTCTCGTTTCATGAGACTGAAATATGCTCTGTTGTGTCTGAAGGTGTTTGTCTGTTTCTCCACAGTCCACAAACGAGTCCACGGTGAAACGAGCATCTCTACTGAGTGACATGCACTTCCGGAGTATTCGCACCAAACTCATGCTCATGTCCCGTAATGAGGAGGCCACCAAACACTTAGAGGTTGGCAAATATGTGGTGGTTTTTTTGTTGTTTTTTTTAACTACCATTTGTTACTCGTTTTGCATTTAAATAGGTTAGCCTGTCCTAAACAACACAATGAACATGAAGATATAGTAGCCGGTTGAGATTATTGCATTGATTTGTTAATAATATCAGCTTGAGCGATTAACAGAAATAGTAGCTCCCCCTTGTGTCAGTTGCAGGCTTGACAATGGAATTTGTAAAATGGTTTTCATTCAATTGAGTAAATATTGTAGAAAAATATTTTTATACATCTCTTTTGTGGTCATTAAATTGTATCATGTATATATTGCTATTATTTTTGGCAGCTTGGTCTGTGGATATCAGTATATACATAAACCCATGTAAGTTAAGCAATAGTTAACTTGATTTAGTTCTTGTACAACAATGTCTTACCACAAATACCAATTCATTAAGTGAACAAACACTGAAGAGCTGCCTGTGCTTTTTTTATTTGGGTAGAGCAGATTTTTTCCCCTGAAGTGCCACAATTTGTGGAAAGAATTCCTCTGCAGTTCAAACTTTATTCCCCTGTTGATTGTTAGTGGAGTTTTTCTTTTGATCATTAAATGCATGTTCCTGTAAAAGTGATCCTGGTCATGCTAGAATCCCCATGTGGTTTAATTAAACAGACATCCAGCTCAACATGTGTGTGTTCTTGTGTGTGCCGCAGACGAGTAAACAGCTGGCGTCTGCGTATCAGGAGGAAGTGCGGGTGCGTGAGGATCTGATGGGTTTGGCCATCGGCTCTCACGGTGCCAACATCCAGCAGGCCCGCAAAGTTCCCGGCGTCACAGCCATTGAGCTGGAAGAAGAGAGCTGCACATTCAGGATCTACGGAGAGGTCTTCATCATCTTTTTTTTTTTTTGAGCTTTTTTAAGGGGTGTAACGATGCATGCATTCATACCAAAAAAGTTCAGTACGAGTCTTTCGGTTCGGTATGCATGTGTACTAAACGAATACAGTGTTGTTTTGACCCCTGCACGTTAGAGGTTGAACGACTTCAGATTTTTTTTAAGTCGACATTTGTGATTCAAAGTCTAGTCTGATGACATCATTAATGAACAAATAAGCCTGGACCTTGAGCTGAGACTCGAACGCGTGTTTTCTTGTGCACAGCTATGGCGTATTGACACAGCGCTCCTACATAACAGCTCCTTTAGTTCTTGCGTCTTTGGGTCGTTATATTTCTCACAGATTTCTGCTCGTTCTAAATCAGATACAGATACAGTAGCACAGTAAAGATTACATTTATATGAATGCATTAGTGAGAGAGAGATTGCGTGTGAATTAATATATATATAATATCTAATAATCTGGCAGCGTCTCTCTACTAATAGTGAAGCTGTGGGTTTTAGTTACTAAGAAATATATGCTAGAACTATTCAGTTTCTGAGCTATTGATAAATCACAGAACAGAGTTGACAATACATTTCTACACTACTGAATGTTTCTGTGTGCGCGCGATCTGCACGTGATGTGCAAGCTACTGCCCGTATGTGTGTGTGTTACAATGCAGCAGTGCATTAGTTTAGAACGACGATTAACTTTTTAAAACACTCATTCGCCTGATCAAGTTTTTAGTATCCAGATGGTATAATCAAACACATCTTGTGAAGCGCTCTGAGTATGCATTTCTCATTTTGACTGTTAGTAACGGAGCATGAGAGGCCGTTCACGCATCGCGTCTTTTGCACGCTCAAGATCGTTATTTCATAATGGAAGAGATGCGGTGCGGCACCCTCTTTTTCCAGGCACGCCTCTGCCGCAAGCGCACCGCAGGTCATGTGACAAACCAACCGATCAGCTTTGGCCTTTGGAAGCGCAAGTGCTTGTGGAAAGGAGGAGAACTTTTTTTAGATGTGATATGTGAACGGCCCCTAAAAGTGGACTTCAAAGATTTATTATCCTGTTGCGCCCTCTATAGGCCATGATCAGTGACTAGTCGATGTTGTCTTGGAGACAAGTCTTCCCTTTCTTGCAAATGAAGCTCATGAGGAAGTCAAAATAAGACTTTATTGAACAAAGCAACAAAGTCGAGATGACAGTCACCGCATCTGAATTTGTCTCTGGCCAGGGCACTATTATACATTTTTCTAATCTGCTGTTTGGCAATGACCAATGCAACTTAATTTTTTGTAAGATTCACCTCACCTGTTTTTTCTTTCTCTTTAATCACGGAATCCTGAAGTTGATATCTTTTTAAAAATTATCTTTATTTATTTATTTTTTATTCTTGAACCTGACGTGTTTTATATTAAGCGCTTGAAACATTAAGCCTACATGGCTTGAACTAGAGTCAGATGCATGTTGTTTAATGCGATGCGTTGTCCTCAGAGCACAACTTGCACCTTACGTTGTACATTTCGCATAAAGGATTATCCTGACAGCAAGCAAGTCTACGTTTAACTTTGCAGAGTTCAATGCACGAGTGGCAGCGTCTACGGATGAGCGTCAAATAGACGGAGCGGATTAGAATGGGAGCGCAATAATTCTAACCTTATTCTAAAGAAGTTTGCTAGCATATGTCGCATCTAAAACCTTCACTTTTGTGTACCGTTAAACCCCTAGTTCATCTTGTGCGGTTTTATAAAGATGCATGTAAGGTGAGTGTCAGCAGTGTTTTTGACGGGTTTTCTCTTTTTTTATGACTCAAGACCCCAGAGGCAGTAAAGCAGGCCAGAACTTTTCTGGAGTTTAAAGAGGATTCCTTCCCGGTTCCCAGGAATCTCGTAGGTGAGTTGGTTTTCGGCTTCTCAGACACATTTCATTTGTGGACCGACACAAATTCTGAAAATATTCTAACCCAATGATTCTCTTTTACAACAGGCAAGGTTATTGGCAAAAACGGCAAAATTATCCAGGAAATAGTAGACAAATCAGGTGTGGTTCGGGTCCGGATCGAAGGGGACAATGATAAAAAGCTGCCCAGGGAGGAGGTAGGCAGGCAGGGGGCTGGCAGAGACAACACTGTCAGCAGCCAAGAGGTGAATGAGCCGCCCACCTGATACAACAAATACAGCTAAATAAAACCTCAGTGAGGAAAACAACACATTATTAGTAACAAGCTGTTTATTTTCATGAAAGGGGACACGCATTGTGACATGTTTTTAACCTTAAACGTCTGAAATTGCTTCTGATTTTACTAACACCACAACTGCTATTGAAAGGATCAGATTCCATAAACACTTCTTTTGTTTTTCAGGGAATGGTTCCCTTTATCTTTGTTGGAACCAAAGAGAACATCAGTAATGCCCAGGCTTTGCTCGAATACCACGTGGCCTACCTTCAGGTTAGTCACCAGTCTTAAAAACTGAGGTTTGTCCTTTTCGCACATGCATTTCACCTTAAGGGTGTTCAGCTTCTGAACTGATTGCAGTTGCTTAAGGGTGTCTGGAACTCCCATGCGTTTGTTCTGTTATTATGTCGATTCATTATTTGCAACATAAAATTGCACAGATTCATTGTACCACTAAAGATATTTTTGATAAACTTTGGTATCTTGACTGGTCAGCTGATCTCCGCTTCCATGGAAAGCTGTTGGTCACCCTTAACCACGAACTGATGCTAAAAATACCCCCACTGGGGGTAGATATGGTTGGGGACGGGGCAAAGTGTGGATTACATGCCATCTACTCCTCTCAAAATAGACATTTCCCCTCTCCGTCCCGTCCCAGCTCTACCAGCGTTCAGCTGCTGTTTCAAACCGCCAGCTGTCACATTCTGATTTGACACCCGCACACGTTTACAGACATGTTGCATCTAGTGAAAACCCACTGCGATAAATGCTGTCTGGGCAGAAAATCCTGCTAGCCGGATCCCACGAAGAACCGGCAATCATTTCATCAGCCTCTGGATTTATATTATCATATATTATATTGTCAGCAATATAAATAGCATATTTAATATTTTCCCCCATTTGCTTTAAAAAAATTAAAACCAGTATAATATATATTATAAATATTATAATTAGGGCTGTCAAGTGATTAATTCATCTAATTACATGATGTGGCGATTTAATTAATCTAACCATTATTTTTGTTAATTATAAATGGCAATATATTATATTGTCTTGTATTGCATATTTTATTATATTATCATATATTGTCAGCATATTAATAATGTAAGAAAAAATGATGTGTGTGTCGAAGATCTCAAAAATGAAGTTTATTACAGCATAGCAGTGGCAAGGTATACGAAGCACCTTGGGTTCACCGGCGTTAGAATGAACCCATAACAACCTTTTATCCTGTTACAGTTTTACCACTCTTAATGTAAATTAAGTTGCTCTTGTTGCAACAGCTGTGGTCTGTATGTTAATGAAGTTGTGACATCCCATTGTCTGAGAAGGTTCTCTGTTTCCTACACCCATTCCCATTCTACAATTGATAATGACCATTTGCTCAGGATGTGATCAACCCAAATGGTGAAGAAACAATATAACTTGACTTTCTTTTATCTCTATGATAATTAAGCCATTTTGGGGATGAGCTCATTCTAAAATATAGTTTGCAGTGGAATCTGGGTCGAGGCAGCAGACTACAATTTCTTACAATAGCTTGTATAATTTTTTCCCTTTTGCTATTAAACAATGACACCCAGTCAGATTTGTGTGTGTGTTCTCTAGCTCTGCATATGTAGATGAACCACGGTGCCTGACGCCTCTGTTTCTCTGTGATTGACAGGAGGTGGAGCAGTTGCGTCTGGAGCGTCTACAGATCGATGAGCAGCTCCGTCAGATTGGCGTGGGATATCGCGCAGCCCCCAGCCGCTCGGGGTCAGGGGTCGCCGGTGAGCGTGAGCGGGGATACCTCACGGACGAGAGCACTAACTCTGTGCAAACCACACGCACCTACGGTGGAAGAGGACGTGGACGCAAACCTAACAATGCGTACTCTGGCTATGGTGAGACTACAACTCCCATGATGCTCCTCTGTCTTGAACAGTCTATCCGATCCTTAAGTCCGACGTCAAGCGTCACTGTTTCCGGGTCTAAACGCTCTATCAGATTCCATAAGCAAACTAACGGTACTAATACACACTCGCTTTAAAACTACAGAAGAATCATGATCTTAAACTTAATCTCCATTCTGAAATCCCAGATGTCCAGACAGTGATTCATCTTTAATGAATTATTAATAATATTGGTGTCCGTGACGTCTTGAGTCCAGAGACTGCAGGATATACATCAGCAGTTTATAAATGTTTACCCTAAATGTGTAACATGATTAAATGGTGCTCAAAAACCACTGTCGTTCTCACCTGAAACAAGTGGAGGCTTGTACCCGGAAACACTATCCTTACAACACGACTACAAGCGGAAACATGTCAAACATATCTGTATCATGTATAATAAGATGTACAACAGGGTTAAGGCACTCCTGTGTAAAAGGCATATTTGCTTTTAATTTCTTCTAAACCACTAGATGGCACAAAAACCCTCCACCGCTCTTTTCTCCACACCTGCCTTTCACCCTTCACCTGGACGTTTGTCTGATTCTTGACACGATCGCTAGCAACAACAGTGTAGATTCTCCGGCAAGTTGATCTAATGTTTTTTTTTTTTTTTTATGTGTCATGAAGAGGTTATTTTGAACAAGCGTTCTCTTGGATATTACTTCAGGTGGCCTTTTACTTCATGCCAATGGGCTTTAAATGAGGACTTTTGACTTGCACTATTTATAGGGTTTTTTAAACAAAGCAAACCACTTATAATAATTTTTCACAACAAAATGTATTGCTTCATTAATGTCCTATAAAAAACGTTATTTTCTACAGTCGTACACAGAGAATTTCATTTAAAAAGCTAACGTCTGCTTTGTGAAGATCGCTTGTGCATGCGAATCCTTAACATACAATTGTTTGATTAAATTTTTTCATTTGTAGTACTTATTACATATTAAAAAAGATTTTAAAATGTTCAGGTCAGTAAACTAATAAAAAAAAAAAAAATGGAGATCAAGAATCGTTTTGGAATCGGATCGTGAGGCGCCTAAAGATTCCCACCCCTACTATTAATATAATGTATATAGTCATTTATGAATACTCAATCATATGCCAACTTAGTATATATCCTACAATATTATTGTGAAAAGCACTACAAAAAAAATATATCCATCGATAACCGTGACCCTATGATCCTGAAAGGCTTTAAATACAACAACCTGCTTTTCACACAATTGTCAGAAGCAAATGTAATAACGGGGTGTTTATCAGCTAAATGTGTGTAACGTTTAATTTTAATCTGTTCAAAATCTCTCTGTGGCAGCCAGCTGCTCAACACTTATTTCTTTATTCATCCTTGTCATCCCCGCAGGAACAAACTCTGAGCTGTCGAATGCGTCCGAGACCGAAGAGATGGGGGAGCGGGAGCTCAGGCCCAAGGGTGTCGGATCCGATGATCGGGGCTCCAAGCGTGGAGGTCGAGGCCGTGGCTCCAGCGCTGGCAGGGGCCGAGGAGGACCGGGGCCCCGAAACACGAACACCATCAGCTCTGGTACATCACGCTTGTAATTAATACAGAATTAAATAAAGTCTTGGAACCTTTTATAGCGCATATTCTTTTTTGAGTTGAATAAGTTGCAAAAGTTGCTCAGTTGTGACTCGTGAATGAAATCTCTCTTTCTATTAGTAATAATAATAAATTGTCATCTAGTAAAACAACTGAAAGTATCATGAAAATTAAATTAGCAAAAGTTGTGGGAACTATCGTTTCTAGAGAAATCAATACAATTGATATTGTTAAGTAAAATTGTTGATTTTTGGCGGAAACTTAATCGTTTAGATTAATCGATAAATTAGTCGATAGATTAATCGATACAAAAATAGTCGTTAGTGGCAGCCCTAGAGAATTTTCTGCTGTATAAATATCTGAACATGCAATATATCAAAAGAAAGAACAGACCCTCTGCTTTTAAACAACAACAAAAAGGCATTTTATTCTAGCTCTATGCATTAATTTTTATCAACACTTGAATGTGGGTAAGTTTCATAAAAAAGCAACATTTTGAACTAAAAAACCTTAGAAAATCGCTTTTTTTGTCAGTCTACATTCAGATGGGATTCAGAACGATGATCCATCGAGTCAAGTCCATCAACACTCCTAAAGCTTCACAGTCCTGAAGCTCGTCCTGACACGACATTTCATTCAGTAACATTAGGCAGTTTTGATTTATATTCTGTTTAAAGTTGTGGATTGTGTTATTTTACATGTGCATAAGCAATGCTTCTATCATGTGTTTCTCCTCCTCCTGTGTTTTGATGTGGAGATTCTGTGCTATTTCAGAAGATGCGTAATAGCGCCCCCTACCGTATAACAGTTTCCTCCGTACACTTACGTCACACTGACAACTTGTGCTGGATTAGACACTACTCTGAAGTAGGAGCTAACTTAGTCCCCCCTCAAAAAGGTGTTCCTATAACTATAATCGTTCCCAGTTCCTGCAGTGTCGAACACGCCAAACAGCGACGACTACTGCCAATAATTATAGGAGCTATGAAAACGTTCCTCCGGTGCGAAAGCCCCTCATGCAAACTTCTGCCTATCATTTGTTATTTTGTGCCCTGCTGATCTTCTGTGTGTTTCCAGTGCTCCGAGATCCAGACAGCAACCCGTTCTCTCTGCTGGAGGGAGACGGTGAACTGGGCGGCGATACAGACACCAGTGAGAACATGAGCGGCATCGACCGCAGGAGACGCTCACGCCGTCGCCGCAATGACCAGGAACCCAGCCTTATGGATGCAGCCGCTAACGAATCAGACAATCAGGCAGCCACCAGTGAGAACGGACTGGGTATGACACAATTCCAGGTTATCTTGATGCGCACAGGTTGAGTTAAGGCGAGACACTACAGGTGAATAGGGTAAAATTGCTTACACAAGTATATAAAAAAAAATGTATTACAAGTTTTAGAAATTTGTATGTTTAATTATGCAAATTAGGCATGATCTCATTAAATATGCACAGTTTTGCATATATTTTCAGTAGATAGATCTGAACATATGATAAAGCCAGGTGCAAAATTCTTTTTTCATTTTGTTTACACACAAGATGAAAAAAAAATCATAGGGATTTCAGGATATATGCTTTCATTACCTAGAAAATCAAAATATACTGTCCATAGCCTTAAAAAATCAATTTTTGCCATATTTTTTTCATTAAAATGTCACACAAATCAGGCCAGGAATAATTTATTAACAAATCCCTCTGAAAATATCTTCAGAATACTGCTAAGCTTTACAGAGCTTTACAACGATACCGGTCATGACAGACTTCAGTAAACAGACGGAGCTCGGCATGTCGCGTTGGAATGATAACTTCTTGGTAAATTCGGGAGAAACTTACTGCCGCAAGTAAACAAAATGTAATAAATTAAACATCTTAATGTATATTTTCAATGTTTTCTTTATAGCAGCTTAAAAAAGAACACATTGAAGGAGTAAACTAGCCCAAAATCTCAAAACTGACCACTGCATAAAAATCAATGTTTTTGCCTGCCGTGTCTCGCCTTAAGAAGAACATTTGAGCTCACATAATCTGACCCTGTGTTTGCATAGCAGTATTAACTTTTCTTATTGGTTTCCCTTTTCCCATCTTTAGTCTAATGATGTCAGTTATGGTGTGACGATACACTTATCTCACGAGACGATACGGTACTAATAATGCGGTTCATGGATTCTCGTCCGTTGAACGTGCCACTTCTGGTTTTTAATTTAAGTTTAATTTAATTGTCACAGCGATACACTAATCATCTTGTAATGAATGCCACTTCGGTTCTACTTTGAGTATAATTTATCATATGCAGTAAAAGACAGAACAATAGACCCCTTTTGCACCGATGTCACAGTTACATCACGGCGCTAGCTGGAGGCGGCCAATACAAACCAGAACAGATTCGGCTACATAATAAGGAGCTTAAATTATTATTTTTATTATTAAATGTCATCTTGTTGTGTTGTTGGGTGCAAGAATCGATGAAAAATGAGTATGCTGTATCTGGAATTTTTATTTCTAGAAAATATTCATATCATTAAAATTGCACCGTAAGGTCACTCTTTACATTGTCGTCTTCTTGGCGCTGGCTAGGCAGAACTGCGTACCACACAAGTCTTTACATGACAATTCAGCACATTGTTATAGGCATCTAAAGATTTATATGTCCTCAGTTTCTCTTTACCCTCGGTTTCTCTATCGGGTAGGTGTAGAAGTCAGGCCACTCAACCGGAGGTAACAGTTAGCGTTAACGTTAATCCTGTCAGATCGTCCATCCATTGACTGAGCGTGTACGGGTCAGCCAATCTGGTTCCGTCCGTTAAAATTAAAATTAACTTTTGCAAATAACAATTGTGGTCCTGGACAGTGAGTGACCTTGCACATTAAGATAAAATTGGATTCTCTCCAGTCATTGTTAAAAAAAACAAGCTAACAAACTGGCAAACTAACGTTAGTGAAGCGGCCAGAGGGATCGTTCTGCCTCCAGCTAAGCCCTGCCCACACAAATACGTCACCATGTTTACCAACTGTCAGACTCTTAAATATGCAGAAGCAAAACAGTGTTTTCTGTGTATCTCAGTATATTTGTTCTCTTGTGGTTATTCACCCTCACCTCGCTAGTTTTCTTCTCAACGGTGCTGTTTTTGTTTTAGGGTTGTGTTTTTGAAGCGTGTGGCGAGGTGTTGTGTAGCTAATGTGGTCAGCTGACCTACTTCCTCTTTCACTGTGCAGTTATAGATGTCGTTATCAGGCTTTAAATGCGTTACAACCAAGCAATCAGAATCCAACTGATTCAACTTCTCTGGTAGATCCCTTTTCTGATTATAATAATGTAAATGTTGAAGTAAACGCAAATCCATAACGTCTCACCTAATTCCCCAAACATCCTATTTTCAGGTCAAAATGAAGCTCTACACTCGTAACCATTCACTCTTGCTGAAAAAACAAACTTTGCCCTCAGACATCACACACAAGTCCGCACAAACACACACACTGCAACATAGTCTTACACACAGGTGCAATAAATTCAAAACAACATTTCCAAAACTGGTAAGTTATGTTGCTTGTGGTTCCCCCGCTCAGACCTTTTCACATGATGAACATCTACTGTACCTGTTTTTCCTTCATGAAGGTTCTTATGATCGAGGCGACCGTGAAGCGTCTCAAGTGTGGCTGTTCTCGTTGCCCAGACTCCCTCATAGTCATACCATGGACAAAGTCATGGGCAACTAGAGTGGCACTGCTTGTCTCTTTGGCCTTGCCCTTCCCCTTCACCTTCCTCATCCTCTTCCATCACCTCTTCCTCCTCTCTACTGCTGTTCCTCTTCCTCCACTCCCATCTACTCTTCCTCCTCCTCCTCCACTCCAGTGTCCTCATCCTCTTCCTCCACTCTCTACTGCTCTTCCTCTACCTTCACGTCTTCCTCCACTCTTTATTGCTCTTCCTCTTCCTTCACCTCTTCCTCCACTCTCTACTGCTCTTCCTCTTCCTTCACCTCTTCCTCCACTCTCTACTGCTCTTCCTCTTCCTTCACTTCTTCCTCCACTCTCTACTGCTCTTCCTCTTCCTTCACCTCTTCCTCCACTTTCTACTGCTCTTCCTCTTCCTTCACTTCTTCCTCCACTCTTTATTGCTCTTCCTCTTCCTTCACCTCTTCCTCCACTCTCTACTGCTCTTCCTCTTCCTTCACCTCTTCCTCCACTCTCTACTGCTCTTCCTCTTCCTTCACCTCTTCCTCCACTCTTTACTGCTCTTCCTCTTCCTTCACTTCTTCCTCCACTCTCTACTGCTCTTCCTCTTCCTTCACCTCTTCCTCCACTTTCTACTGCTCTTCCTCTTCCTTCACTTCTTCCTCCACTCTCTACTGCTCTTCCTCTTCCTTCACCTCTTCCTCCACTCTCTACTGCTCTTCCTCTTCCTTCACCTCTTCCTCCACTCCCTACTGCTCTTCCTCTTCCTTCACCTCTTCCTCCACTCTCTACTGCTCTTCCTCTTCCTTCACCTCTTCCTCCACTCTCTACTGCTCTTCCTCTTCCTTCACCTCTTCCTCCACTCCCTACTGCTCTTCCTCTTCCTTCACCTCTTCCTCCACTCTCTACTGCTCTTCCTCTTCCTTCACCTCTTCCTCCACTCTTTACTGCTCTTCCTCTTCCTTCACCTCTTCCTCCACTCCCTACTGCTCTTCCTCTTCCTTCACTTCTTCCTCCACTCTCTACTGCTCTTCCTCTTCCTTCACCTCTTCCTCCACTCTCTACTGCTCTTCCTCTTCCTTCACTTCTTCCTCCACTCTCTACTGCTCTTCCTCTTCCTTCACCTCTTCCTCCACTCTCTACTGCTCTTCCTCTTCCTTCACTTCTTCCTCCACTCTCTACTGCTCTTCCTCTTCCTTCACCTCTTCCTCCACTCTCTACTGCTCTTCCTCTTCCTTCACCTCTTCCTCCACTCTCTACTGCTCTTCCTCTTCTCTCTTAATTTAAACTAATTATTAGGCTATCATCGCCTCCCCTGGCATGCTTTGGCGCCCCCTGGGGAGGCGCGCCCCACATTTTGAAAACCCCTGTATTGAAGGTTCTTATTGGTGTGTGATCAATTTTGACTTGGTGTTTCCACTTGGGTAATTGTGTCTAACTGAGCTGAAGCTGTGCTGACTTGAGTGAACAATATTGAATGCTAGTGCTTTCTAAATGACAACATGGTGTAGGCAATGAGAAATGAAGGGATTTGTGTGTAGAGTTTTGCAGTGACCGTTCAGCAAATCTGATGTGTCAAAACAGGGGAATAGTGTTTATAGTTTAGGGAAATGAGTGTGCTTTTTGATAAATGGCGTTATGGTTTTGAAATTTTAGTTCAGAAGCCTGGTTATAGTTTTTAAGCAATCAAGAAAAACTGTAAGATAAGTAAATGTTTTAGTGGTAGTTTTCATTCTTAGTTCATGTAGTTGACTTTTTTTTTGTTGTTGTTAAGGGTTTCTTTTTTTGTGTAGAAATAAGTCACCAAGGCTGGATTTATTTGATAAAAAATACAGTAAAAATGGTAATATTGTGAAATATTATTACATTGTAATATAACTTTTATATTGTAAAATGTAATTTATTCCTGTGATCAAAAGCTGAATTTTCAGCATCATTACTCTAGTCTTCAGTGTCACATGATCCTTCAGAAATCATTCTCATATGATGATTTGCTTCTCAAGAAATATTTCTGATTATTATCCATGTTTAAGGTTTCTGTCAATCTCTAAAGCGCAAACTCACTGAATTCTGCACTCTCGTGAAAACTCCTGTTATATAAAAAAAAAATCTACATTAGGAAAGCCTACATTGGGTCATAAAGAATCATCAAAGGAAATTTGCTTGATTTTAATTTCATAATTATTTATTATTGAATTAGAACTTTAAAAATGTTGTCCCATGTATTGCAGGAGTTACCTTCTCCATTTAGTCGCGCATTTAAACCCTGTTGTCAATTCAGAAACTTTGTGTTGTACTTA
Source organism: Vimba vimba (assembly GCA_022828995.1). Lineage (NCBI taxonomy): Eukaryota > Metazoa > Chordata > Actinopteri > Cypriniformes > Leuciscidae > Vimba > Vimba vimba. The sequence goes on from CM040818.1 coordinate 52,514,578, forward strand.
GCATGAAAAACTAAACTTGTGTTCAGATTGTGAATTAGTAATAAACAAGTGGCAAGAGAAGAGCCTCCCTTTATAATCACTAAGGCTGTCAAACTCTAAAGCGCAAACTCACTGAATTCTGCACTCTCGCAAAAACTGTTATATAAAGAAAGAATCCACATTAGGAAAGCCTTTGGGAAATTTGCTTGATTTAATTTCGTAGAACTGCCTCAGAAGATTGGCCCCCTTGCGTCTCATGCTCTGTCTCCTCATTTCTCCCAGAAGAGGAAGGCCGGCCCCAGCGGCGCAACAGGAGCCGCCGGCGCCGTAACCGTGGCAACCGTCCCGAGGGAGGATCCACCAGCCGGGACAGACAGCCGGGTGACACAGGTGAGAGAGTGGGAAGGGGTCAAGATGCAGGAGGAAAGGACTAAAGAAAGAGAATCGTCAATGCACATTTCATCAAACTTTTAGGGTTATTTTCCTCTATTATGCAGATTTAGTGACAGGATGGTAGAGAGGAGGACTGGGTGGGATTGTTTTGCTGACCAGATTCAATCTTGCACCAGGACTCATATTTTGTTTGTTTTGTAGTATTTTATAGTATTCAAGCTTCTTTTTTTTTAACAGGCCTGTTAAAGTATTTGGTGGTATGATATGTGGTGTATGTTCTTGTTATTGGAGTTGTATTCATTTCTTTTATGTCAAATCAATTAATTGCATCTAACATGTGTATATGTGTGTGTGTGTGTATATATATATATATATATATATATATATATATATATATATATATATATATAATAATTTATTTATGCGCAGCAGCCTATTTTGCGTGCATCAGGGAGCTTGTGTTTTACTTTCACTTTCAAATACGCGATCGCACGTATCGTACTCTGTACAGGGAGCAGCGGTGCTGAGCGCGCATTCTACAAGATGTGACATTTATCCGATGTTTAGGCTCTGTTGCGCAACAAATCATCCGCCATCGTCACGTGATCAGTGAACTGTGATTTCTGCTGCACTGATTGCGAAGGCAACTCGTGCTGGATGAGCAGAGCAAACTTTTACATTCGTTTATAATGGTTTTTATTTTTTATAACAACAGCAAAATGACAGTTGAGGCGAATGTGAGTGAAGCGGTGGCATATTCTATGCTTATTTCCCCCTCACTTCACCATGGCGATATCGCGAGACCGCTTTTCACTTGACGGGAAATCTCGTCACATTTTATTCGAGATCTCGTCACATCCCATATGTATATACGTATGTGTATGTCAATTTAGCGTTTTAATTAAATTAATTCGTAATGGGAAAAAAATAACATGTTAAAATTATTAACACATTTAACACACCCTAGGGCTGCACGATTAATCGCAGTGAAACCACACGCTATTTGGCAAAGGCTGTGATGATTATATGTGCAGTTTGTCAGTGCAGCGGCTGATTGTAGTAAATGCTTCATCTGAACACCAGAGGGCATCACACACACACACACACACACACACACACACACACACACACACACACACACACACACACACACACACACACACACACACACACACACACCAAATATGACCCGCCCCAGAAGTAGATAACACAAATCATTCCAGGAAATCCCTGTGGGCATCATCCTGTAGCTGAATACACAGAAGATTGAAAAACTATGTTTGTGAAGTTGTCCCATATTTATGTCATATAGTGAAGCAATATCACACGAATAATGAGCACAATCATGAGTGCTGATTTTGTCCCGAATAGCATGAGTGCAAATGTTATATTGATTTTATACAACAGTTCAATAAATAAGAAGTTAAAATCAATATCACATTTGCACTCGTGCAAACTTTAGTTTTAATAAAAGATTAAAATAAAAAAATAATTGTACGATGTAATTAAACACACATGCTAATTAATCGCACAACAAATTTGGCTGAGAAATTACCCTCAAAGATAGTCATTTATTGTGTTAAATGAGAAAAGCATCAAATAGGTATTAAAGTAGCTTTACAGCAAAAAAAAAAAAAACATTTTATTTGATTCAACATATAATTGAATACAAACGTTTAGTCTTCAACAGCCATGAGGGCGAGTGGATGACAATTTTCATTTTTGGATGAGCATCAGATTATTTTAATTTTTTTAAATGATACTCCTAAATAAGAAACGAAAACTGCGAGTAGGTGGTGGTAAATGTCTAAATGAGTAAGTCATTCAGGAATGAAGTAAATGGCTCTCTATGAATAAACCATTGAGTCATTGGTTCACCGGATTGATTCACTCAACTTGCATGTGTGTTAAATTACATTGTGCAATTATTTATATTGAAAAGTGTATCGCTTGACAGCATATATATATATATATATATATGGGCTGTCAAAGTTAGCGCGTTAATAACGCATTAACGCGAAATCAACGGCACAAATTTTTTAAACCGCGATTAACGCAGCGCGTATTTTCTGTTTGACCCGTGGCCCAACCCCTAGTTGGAGAAATAGAGATATACAGTGTTGCCAACTTAGCGACATTGCAGACCCCTTTAGGGGTTTTTTTTTTTTGTTTGTTTTTTTCCCAGCACGTGCACGCACCTCTTGTTTCTCTCTCTCTCTCTCTCTCTCTCTCTCTCTCTCTCTCTCTCTCTCTCTCTCTCTCTCTCTCTCTCTCTCTCTCTCTCTCTCTCTCTCTCTCTCTCTCTCTCCGTCTCGTGCGGAGGAGCAGCGCTTTAATTCAGTTAAACACAGATATTATGTTGATCTCTAATTTTACATGCAAGTATAGCCGAAATCAGAGCACAGATATTGTCTTTATTTTATGTGTATTTGATTTCACCAGACGACGGCTCGATTATCAGGATTTTTGTGCAGATTAACTTAACATCTTGGAAGGGAGAGCTGGTTATGTCTCAGTGGGTCACGTTTCAGTCACCATTTCATATTCATTCCGTTGTTTGACAACAGAAAGAGTAAAATATACCAATGAAAACAGTTTTATTGAGAATTTAGCTTCATCAAAATGGGCACAGAGAGAGACAAACTAATGTAATAATAAATAATAAATGTACATTTAGCATTTTCAGAAGAGCTGCCCTGTCATGCAAAAATGTTTGTGTTAGTAAATTGCTCAGTGCAAAGAAAGAGAAGTAATGGGAACCTGCCATTTCATTGTTCTTTCTACATGTCTAATAGACATGAACAAGTTCTTTGAAAAACATCTATGACCTTTGAAACATGTCTCTTCATGCTCTATATTGACTATGGTTTCAATAATAAACATACATTTGCATAAAGCATCTATATTTATCCATGCCCACGTTGATTAGAGTATTACAAACTTGAAAAGTATTAATTTAAGGTACATTTAGAACAAATAAAAAAATGTGCGATTAAATGCGATTAATCGCGAGTTAACTCATGACAATCATGCGATTAATCGTGATTAAAACATTTTTTAATCGATTGACAGCCCATATGTGTGTAGATAGATAGATAGATAGATAGATAGATAGATAGATAGATAGATGTGTATATGTGTGTGTGTGTATATATATATGTATATGTATGTATGCACACACACACACACACATACACAAACATACATACACACACATCACACACAGATAGATAGATAGATAGATAGATAGATAGATAGATAGATAGATAGATAGATTAACATCAGCACTAGAATCTTTTGTTTATGAATTCTAGATCCTTTTTACGCCGCCTTATGTTACATCCTGAACATATCATTGATTTCTGTGGGTGTATTTTCCATCAGAGTTGATTACGTGATGTACCCTCGTATCAAAATATGTTTCCATGAGATGAGATGATTATTCTCTTAAAGGTGTTGAAACCACAATTAAGTTATTCCGAGAGCACTTGTGTTATTTCGTCTAGGCCTGGGGCACCACATGAGCCATAAACGCGGCTGCTTGCAAAGACCATGGTGAACTAATCAGACCTGCTGGAGGATATGTTGTCTTGAGTGCGTCATTAAATGGTTTCAAGAGAAATTTACTTTCCCCAGTCCCTCCTGCTTTTCTCTGCAAGCATCTTCTTTTAGGCCTTTCTTTCTCTGTACTGTGATCTTCACAAACTTCATTTGTTACATACGCTACTTTAGATTTTAAACTTAGATTTATTTTTTTATGTTATCTTGAAACTTATTTGCCATTACAATTTTAATATTTATTCAATTAATTTGTTTGTCTCTATAATTTTACATTTTAATAAAATGTATTCCTTATTAAAATTTGATCTCTGCCATAATCGCTGCCCGTCTGCCTGGGTCTCGCCACATCACAATGTTCATCTTTAGATTGTAGATTGTGGATTTTGCTGATGTTAATTTCACAGTCATGGTCCACATTAGGGGTGGGAATCTTTTACCATCTCACGATTCGATTCGATTCCGATTCTTGAGGCCACGATTCGATTCAAAATCGATTTTCGATTCAAAAAGATTTTCAATTCAAAACAATTCGATTTTATTCATAATGATTTCTAATCAGGTTTCTGATCATGATCTACTCTCATCTGCTTTGCAATACAGAATGACAAACGGAGACATTAAAGTGTCTTTTTCACATTTATTAAGTTCAATTCTCAGGGAAGTGCCTTTTATCAAAAACATTGAAAAAATATTTTTACTTGGTACTTTTAAAGCAAAGTATTTATGATGACCCATAACGAACTTACTTCCAATACTTCCTATATTAATTGTATTAATAAAACAAATGGAAGTGATTTGGCAAGTCAACTGTAAGGTTACATTTGCCAGCATATGTCCCAACATTGCTGAGAACCAACAGGAAAATAAATGTGTGCCTGTACTAGCAGCGTACTTGTAGTAAATTAATACAAACTTCAGCATATTCTGAATCTCTAGCATTTAATAATAGACTTCTAACCAACATCCTCTTGTTATTTCCAATGAGCAATATAATCCTTCAGACAAAAAAACATTTTGCTGTAGCAAATTCACAAACAGTTTTCGTTCAAAAATATAGAATTATGTACCAGAAGCTATCATAACGTATAATGCTTGTGGACTTATGCATATTCTGAATAATTAGTAACATACAAAGTCGCTCTTGACTTATACACAACTAAATAATAAAGAGTTATGACTTGAAATGTTTGCTGTATACCACAATCAAAAATAGCAAAGAAAGTGAATGAACATCTGCAGAGAGTAACTTACAGTCAAAATGTAACTTTTTGTGACTGGCATTGCACATATTGCATACAGATCAGATCGGTTTACACAGCATATTGATGTGAAAACTAAACAATACAGAAATTAGCTCTCATACAAAAAAATACTAAATAGATCACAATGAAATTGCCAATGTTCCATACGTTAGCTTTTAACGAAGACATTCTCTGGTGCCGTTCGGATTTGGCGCTCAGCCATCATGCGTCTGTTATGTGCGCGTCTCTGTTATGTGCACGCCACAGACTGTCCGCTGCACGTCCGCTTCAGAGTTCCGCCTTTTGCGTTCCTTCAATGTTACGTTATTAGATTTTTTTTTATTATTTTTTTTTTTAGAAAATCGATTTTTGACATTTGTGAATCGATTCAGAATCGTCCACGTCCCGAATCGCGATTCATCTAAGAATCGATTTTTTTCCCCACCCCTAGTCCACATGTAAGATCTGTTTTCATACTGTAGGTTATGGGTTTGCTCCACTTGTTTGATCTCTTGCTGTCCCCCCCCCCCCCCCCCCCCCATCTCTTTCTCTCTGTGCTGCTATAGTTTCTGTTGCTGACTTCATCTCTCGTGCCGATTCCCAGAGCAGACAGAATCTCCCAGGGAAGGAGGCGGCGACGCAGCTCGTGTCCCATCCCAAGGTCTGCCAAAACTACAACACTAAACACACCCCTCAGCATATTGTTGCTATTAATATTATTATTATTATTATTAATATTATTATTATTATTTAAATAAAAAAGTTCCAGGTATGTCTTGTAGGGCTGCACAATTTAGCAATGTTGATCATTATTATGGTTATTATCGGGGTTTTTAACTAAAACTAAATATATTAAAAACGTTACTGTTAATGAAGCTGAAATAAAGTAAAATTGTAAACATTAGTTGGAAAAACATGAACTATATGAAAATTAGAAATGTTGTGATGGCAATTAACTGAAATAAGTTTAAGTTGAAGCACTTTTATTTTTTTTATTTTTTTTACTGAAAATCAAATTGATTAATTGTTATTAATTGCATCTAACAAATGTTTGTGTATGTATATATATATATATATATATATATATATATATATATATATATATATATATATATACACATTCTAAATATTAATAGAACTATAATAAAACTAAATGACAAAAAAAACATGTTTTTAAAAATGTAAAATATTACTGTTGTAGTGTTGGAGTATTTAAGAAAAAATATAATAATAACAGCTTTATTTTAAAGTACCACTTCACTCTGAAGCGCCTATTTCAATAAGTGTGTGTGTGTGTGTGTGTGTGTGTGTGTGTGTGTGTGTGTACTCATACAACTATCTTTGTGAGGACCAGTTTGAGTTTTAGACCATTGGAGTGAGGACAAAGAGAGTAAAGTATTGACATTTTGGCTGGTCCTCACTTTCTGAGAGCCTTTAAAGGCCTGTTTGAGGGTCAAGACTTGGTTTTAGGGATCAGGTTATAATGGGGTTTAGGGTCAGGGGTCGGGTTAGGCATTTAGTTGTGATGGGTAAGGTCAGGGTAAGTGGCTAGAGATTGCATTGTGACAATGAATGTCCTCATAAAGATAGATGTACAAGAGTGTGTGTGTGTGTGTAGAGCAGCTGTACCACCATCATGAAACGTTATGCAAACATCCGTAAGAGAACAATTTCATGAGGATTATGCACAGAACAGAGTCTTCAACTGCATCTCATTGTCTCTCCATCAGGAAAACGGGACTAGCGTGAGTAAGGAAGAGCTGACTCCCTCCAAGCGCTCCCCGAGTAACGGCGTGGCATCGGCCGGGGGGGCCGTGGCCCTGGTGAACGGCGTCTCGTAAAACTCATCTCGCCCACGTCTAAAGCAAGACACCACGGCAAACTCTGTTCCTGCTTGCATTCACGTAAACCTTTAAACTGACGAATGAAAATCGACTAAAATCCTTGAATTCATACAAGTCTATGAGAAGAAAATGATACAAAAAAAATGACGAACGCATCTACTTAAAACCACACATAACGGTGTATGTTTATCCTATCTATCAGTACTTAGTGCATATTTAAGACAAGCTTGCCAAAAATGAGCTGATGGATATGACTTAAATTTCTGACATAACACAGAAAACAGGACGTGACTATTTGGGTTTTATTTTAGATTTTTTTTTTTCTTTTCTTTTTTTTTTTCCTTTTTTTTTTTTTCTGTTGTCGTTGCTGTCATTATTTGTTTTTGTTTTGTTTGTACTCACTGGTGTGGGACTGTGAAAACACTCCCGAACAGACGCATCTCTGAAACAGTGTTAGCTAAACGAGGGCGGAGCTAGCGGAGAGGCGACGGGTTGAAGGCGGAGCCTCTCGCGAGTGATTGACAGCTGAGTCTGTGGTACTCTGAGTTTAAGGGCAAGACGGAGAGACATTGTGCCTTGAATTAGAAAAAAAAAAGAAAAAAAAACTTGAGTATTTTCTGTTTTTCCTTAACATTTGCGTTGTCCATGAGATGAGGTAGATGGTTCCTGTTTGTTTGGCGTTTTATTTTGTGTGAGGAAATGATAGGATTATGCAGAATAAGAAAGATTAATGCCAAACATGAAATTAGGATGTTTGTCCAAGGTCAAGGCGTTATTTGAAAGCCGTTTAATGTGTGTTTGTGTGTACGAGTGTGTCCCCGATTGTACGTTATGAGCATATAAATTGAGAGGAGCGTCACATGATCCGAGAGACAACCCATGAGAATCCCGAATGAATTCGGTCTCTTCAGTTGAAATGGAGGGAAAGTGGCACAAGTGTCCAAACACAGAACTAGAGAGAGACACGTAAATGAACTAGCTGGCAGGTTCACAGTGTTGATTAATCTCTAGGTTTTCAACATGTGTTTCCCCAGCGAAGCTTCTGGTGGAAGGAAGGCAGGATGTGTGTGAGCGTGGAAAGAAACACACACACACACACACACACACACACACAAACACACACACACACGCTCTTGACAGCTTCCGGTCTGGTGTGGATGGTCTAGAAGGCTCTCTGAGAAGAAGCCTGTAACACTGAGACTGATGCTTTAGTTCACACACACGCACACACACACGCATCCGAGAGCATTGTAATGTAATGCACTCCAGTTTGGTGGTATGAAGTTTGGGCCTCTTCTGTCTCTGCTGGGGTGGCAGAGAAGCCAGTCAAACGGTAGTCATGGGTAAAGAGGAAGGGACCGTTGCTTCACTTTATTTGGTCATCTCAGTTCCTGTTCTCAAAGGGCCTTTTTTTCCTTTTCTTTTCTTTTTTTTTTTTTTTTTTGGTTGTACTTTCCACATCGTTGAAAAACAAAAAAGATTAAAATGGAAGTGAAATAAATTATTTCTGGAATGACACCTGTGTGCAGTTTTTCTTGTCTTTTCTCTGCAGTCTGGTTTGTTATGGGCTCTTTCCAAAAGAGAAGGTACAAAACACCTGTGCAATGCTTAAAGAAGCAATATATGTATTTTTTGTTGTTGTTTTTTTTCTCTGCAAGTGATCAGTAAAAAGTAAATGATCATCAGACTAAATACAGTATTAACTGCTGTTTTGTGAACCGGCCTAAATCAAACCCCTCAATTTGAGGTTTTTTTTGTTTGTTTTTTTTGCAATAAACTAAACTAAAATCCAAATAAAAAAAAAACTAAATAAAGAGTAAAAACAACTGTGATACCAAATGTTGATATGCATAGATATGTTGCTAACACTTAACAATAAGGTTCATTAGTTCACTACATTAGTTTACATGAACTAAGAACCCATAAAAATACTAAATAATAAATTTAAAAGAATAACACGATCAGAATATAAAATAGTACAATCATTTCATTAAAATAAAACAAATTCAATCATTTCTGACCGACACGCGAACAGTACCAGAGGGCTAATAACCAAAAAAAAAAAAAAAATCCCATAAAAGTTCTATTTTTGGCAAATATAAAGGCCTTTTCACACCAGGAGTGAAATTAATAACTTCACGTCTGTACAGTAGACGACGCATCTCATACCTTTAAGCTGTGCTGGGTCATTTTAGTTTACTGGTATTTTGAATTGGATCATCCAATGTCATCAGCAAAGACATTGCTGAATACATATATTTGTATTATGTAATACAAATTACGTAATATTCTGAGCTTCAATTTTACTGTTTTTATTCATTTTGAGGAGCACCGTTTTCCCCTGTTTTGTGCAAGTGTGATGAGTAAGTTCTCACATTTACAGTAAACCCTCATGTTCTCGTGCAACGTCTTGGCATTTACTCTCAATCATTCAAGTCAATACATGGGAAAACAACTTGCATTGCTTATTTGAAACAGTATCTCATATAGTTTGTTGTAATTTAAAAAGTAATGCATTACTAGTTACATGGAAAAAGTAATTGATTACATAACTGAAGTTACTTGCAATACATTACCCCCAACTGTGTCTATATATATATATATATATATATGTATGTATGTGTATGTATATATATGTATGTATATATCAATGGGGTTGAGTGATTTAGCTTGGCAAATTCCAGTTGTTGTTTAATTATCTTTTCACCAAATTGTCATTTTTTGGGGGGGGCAGTTTTCTTCTTAAAAAAAATAAATAATAATTATTAGGAGGGAAATCATTAATTTACAAGGTTATGACCAAAATGCTGGGCATAGTTAAATAATGCTTTTGGTCATGTTTAAGACTACCTAGTTTTTATGCTAGATTAATTTAATGTTAGGCAATGCATTCACCAAGACAAACCATGAAGTCCATGTGGGAGCGCCTCATACATTCAATGCAAACTAAGCTCTTTTGTTAAAGTTCGCTAATGTTTAGGCTACTTTTTAAATAGCTCGACTTCATTAAGAGGAATTATAATAGGGATTGTGTTTGCGTGTATAAATGCTAAAACTCATAATAGAGGTTCAGAACCTGATCCCGGCTTCAGACGTCACATGCGTTTGACAATGTTTTGTTACCGGAGCCGATCGACTCAGTCTGTGTGTTTACTGATTCATCATCATGTTCCAGTGTTTACACTTTGCGTTACGCATTTGTTTAGCAATCCTTTATTCTGCTCCGTGCCTGCAAAACCGGTTCTGTTCCAGGATGTGTGTGGGGGGTTACTATGCAAATAATCCCTTTTTACAAATAACTTTTCATATTATTGTTATTATTATAACCTTTAATTTACCAGGAAAAGAAGTACATTGAGATTAAGAATCTCTTTTACAAGAGCGTTCTGGCCAAGACTGACAGACACCGCTCGTTTGAGTTTAACAGTTTAACATCCATCAATGCACATATACACACACAAGCAAATCCAATCAAATTTCAATATCAATACATAACTAGTTAAAACGTCTACAGCCCAATGTTTCATTCTCCAAATCGTTTAAAACTGTCCAATGAAACCAGCTCCTTAAGTTTCAACGTACTTTGCAGATTATTCCAGGCAGAAGGAGCAGCAAATTGAAATGTCTTTTCCCCCCAATTCAGTTCAGAATACACGTACAGATAGCCTACTACTGGTCAGATATTACTCCGTTACAAGTAAAAGTTGTAAAGACCGATTTTTACAAAAGTACAGAAGTAGGGGAGAACGGGGTAATGTGAGACATCGGGTAATGTGAGACACCCCCTGTATCTAGGCAACGGAACACAATTGTGGTCATATGACCATTATGTTTTCAAGCCCCTCCCATTTCCCCATGGCCATGAAGGAAGGAGAGAACCTCATGGTGCTCTAGTAAGCATGTTTTTTTCACAAAAATATTTTTTTTGCATGTAAAAGTAAAATTTCTTGCTGTCAACTTAATCAACTGTTGTGCCAAAGCAAATTGATTCAGGTAGAAAAACTTATACATGTTGATGAACTACCAACATATAAAACCATGTGATGATGCTAGCTGAAGATAAGCCTGAATTGCTAAGAGAGATCGTTTTTTTCTAAAATGTGGCGGTGGGGTAAAGTGAGACAAATGCTGTGGGGTAAAGTGAGACATGAGGCACAAGTTAAGTTTAGTCTTAAACATATTTTAATGTAATATTACATGACATATGTGTTATTTTTAATGTCATAAACATAGTAGAAAAGCCATCATGCCAGGGCAATACACCAGGAAGAAAACCTGGGGCAAAACACCCCTTGAGGAGATGGAGAGTAAGAGTCAAGGAAGGAAAGAAGTCTATAAGAGCAGCTGTAAGGGAGAGAAATATTGACAAGTCAAGCCTCCTAAGATTCATAAAGAAAAAAAAAGGGGGGAAGTAATATCAGTAGCCTGGGGGGCAATAGCTTAGGCAAAGAGGTGGAGCACCTTCTCCGTCTCACCTTGTCCAAATGGAGCGTTTGTCCCCTCCTCGACAAAACTGTCGCTCTGACAGGAGTTCCGCTCTTTCCCTGGGAGCCTGCTAGGGAGTGAAGTCAGCATGGGAATCTCGTCCATCTGCAATCTCACAAACACTGTCCGTTTTTGTTTTCGGAGGAGGACCTTCCTCCACCGCTTTTCACCAGGGGTGTCTCAAGCCCCTGGAGTCGCTTCGCCGTTTACCCAGACCGACTGTTTGACAAGCATACGTTTTACCTTTGGGATCAACCGAGAAGCCCCGGACGGTGAACCGCGATGTGCAGGCTCCCTACACACAGGTCTCGCTCCACTCGGGCCTAGGCTCGAGATGACACGGCCACTCATAGGGCGCATGTGGAACCATCCGCCGGGGGCAGGGGTGGGAGGCATCTGGATCGAGGCCTTAACCGGGAAGGGTGCTTTCAAAGCAGGGGGAGGCGCAGGGCAAAGTTTGTCTCTTAAGACGTGCCAGGGGGGCCCCAACTAATCCAAGCCTCCCGACGCGCCCGCGGTCATCTTTGCGGACATCTGTTTCAGACGGGCCATCTGAGTCTCCCGAGGTCAAAGTGCAAATTGGGGAGAAGCAAGCTGCTCCATCCCCAGGCGCGTCCGAAGCTCCAATCGACTGGGCACCCCGACTTGACGGCCCGAAGGAGAGGGTGCGCTCCTCTGGGCCCCAGGCAACCTGGAGGCGCCTGTTTTCCATTACCTAGTCTGATAAGAGTGTCGTCTCCCTCCTCTACAACACCCCGAGCGTCTGTGTTTGGACCGTCGTTGCTCCAGCTGGAGCGCCAGCAGGTGTACGGATCTGACTTTGACCGGAGATGACCCACCCTCCCTGGGGCCGGCCCGGGAGGTCTGCGAGCATGGAGCTCTTCTTCAAATACAAGATATTTTTGGACATTTTTACAAGGTGGAATATCCTTCAGTGTGTCTTTCACCCCTAGCTCACCCAGGACGGTGCACATTCACTGGTGTGCACGCCCTGTCACCGAGGGACTGGGTGTCCAAACCAGACCCTATTTACTGGAAGTCTTGCCCGCACAAAGTGCACTTTCTCTGGACTGGGTCAGGCTGTTTCCCCACCCGGTCTGACCACCACGGTTCTCTGGTCCATGTTCCTTGTCCGAGTGGAGCATTGTCCCTCCTCCACAAAGACCCAAAGGTCCGTTTTAGGACTGACTTTGCTCCAGACGGAGCTCCAGCGGTGGCTGACAAATCCGAATCTTGCTCAGGACGGGCCACCCTCCCTGGGCTGGCCAGGGGAGGTCTGACTGCATTGAGTTTTCCAAATGAATCACAATAATTTGGACATAGTTCATAGTTTTTAGGAGGAATTTCCTCCAGTGTGCCATTCACCCTTAACACGCCAAGGGCGTTGCACCTTCACTTGGATGCGCACCGGTGGGTCATCAAAAAATGTGCTTAATTGACCAATCCCCATGATTCTGTTACTAGTCCGACATTAGTTCTGGAATGTGTGGTTGTCAAGCTAGCTGTCAGGATTCTTACTTTTACAACATGTGTTGTTATGGAAGTTTCAGAGTGGAAAAAGTAAGTGGATCAGTTTACCCCCAGCTGGTTCACTTTACCCCCTTGATTTCTCTGGTCTGTCTCAGTTTACCCCTAAGCTGGGGTAAAGTGAGACACAAGACCACTTTTTTAAAAACAATCATATTTTCACTGCCCTTTATCCTGAATACATTCTAATAATTTCCATTGCTAGGAAACATCCTGAATTAATGGGAAATGTGTAAATTTGACTGATATATCATTTTAGCTCGCTTAGAGGGGAACAAATGTAAAAAAATGTCTCACTTTACCCCACTCTCCCCTACTCGTTTTTAAAAGTACTTAAGTATCAAAAGTGAATGGCTGTTTCGTCAAATAGTGCCCTATTTTAAAGTTTTTAGGCTTTTAGTATGAATATGTTAGCCTTACTGTCATCTATAAGCTAATGTGCTCCAAAACAATGACAAAATTCGCATTTAGAAGACCAAACCCAACGCTGAAAATGTTTATTACGTTAAACTGACTTCGGGTTCTGACGTCAAACCGACTTTCACTTCCAACCGAAATCATGAGTCCTGACCAAGCGGCAACCTCCCCGTCTCTCTCTTGAAACCAACACGGAAGTGAGTTAAACTGCAATTCATTAACTGGCCGCTTGGCCTGGCTGCAGAAGTGAGTCAAATCTGTATCTCCCTCATGTTAAAATTACCAACTTTACAGCAGAAAAAAACATGTTTACAGCCTGGTTCTCTCTGTGGCTTTGGTCTATACAGCTAATTTTGCCCTTCATAACAACTGTGAGGGGGGTGAATTTTTTTATAACTCATCCGTTTAGTTGATTAATATTTAAATTTAAGGGTGTGGCCACTTGAGTGACAGGTGGATTCCCGCTGATGTCAATGCTAGCCGTTTGTCTGCTGTTACTAGCCGTCACTTCCAGTGTTGCCAACTTAGCGCCTTTGTCGCTATATTTAGCGAGTATTCAGACCCCTCTAGCGACACATTTTCAAAAAAGCGACTAGCGACAAATCTAACGACTTTTGCTGGTGTTATTGGAGACTTTTAGAGACTTTTTGACGTGAAACCGCACATTGTTCTTACTCTTCTCAATGAGCATCGGGTGCTGCCGTTTACCCATCCCCGTGGCAAAGCACTCACAGGCGGCACAGTTCTCGCGACCTCCAAATGTTGCCAGCACAGTCCTGCGAGCGCGAGGTTTGCTTTCTCCTTGCCGTCACGCACCTCTCTCTCTGCGTCTACCCTGTTCAGTGAATGGTTGAGAGAGGAGCAGCAGCACGGCAGCTAACGGACGTGAATGAGCAGTGTTGTTTCCATGGACTTATCACTTATCTTTTGTTTTATATTTAAAGAATTTAGTTTGACCATTTTTTCCCCTTTCTTTTCTTGTGCTTATCACTTGTAATACTCACTATCACAGTGCTAGTTCACCCAGTTCCCAAACTCTCTCAATTCAGATAATTTTACACTCGTTCTATTGTCTGACAAAAAAATATAGTAGGCTAAATGAGAACAGCTTTATTGGACATTCGGCTATAGCATATTATATTATATTATATTATATTATATTATATTATATTATATTATATTATATTATATTATATTAAAATACAGTATGTGAGCATGATTTTAATGAGAAAAAACATTAGGCAGGCAGAACGCAAGTATGCCGCGATGACGTCATGAATATGCTAATTGACGTATTACGTCATTTAGCGACATTTAGCGACTTTCAGGGGAGGCGTTAGCTACTTTCCTTTGAAAATAGTTGGCAACACTGGTCACTTCACCTCAGCAAATGTTACTGCTGAACTTGCCATTGCCATCTCTGCAGTGTTTGTGCTTTTTTTCGGGATTATTTCATACAATTTAATACTTGGGTACAAAGCCCACGTCTTTGGATTCAGTCGTTGTCGTCGAGTATCGTTCGAGAGAACAAAGCGCTGTATTTCAGTTGTTTTCCTCTGTGAACATGCACTAATGGATGTCTGACAATTTCGTTGCTTTTTGGGGTTTTCAAATTTAAAACGTCAATAAAGGCTCGTTCGTTCTGCTCTCACGGAACAGATGGATTATAATATGCTTATGTACCGTCAGATGAAATCATGCAGGCGTCGGCGCTTTCTCCGTGAATGAGCGCGGATTTTCTAGCGCATTTACTTGCACTTCAAAGGCAATATCTATGGTTTAACGGTTTAACCCATTTGAGAGGCGGCCAAAATCAGAATTTAAAATGGACTGAATAAGCTCTCTACGAACTTGAGCGATGCCGCGCTGACGGACCATGAAAGAGTGACTGACATGTATGCACATAAATCACTGTCACACACAAACACTCTCGAAGTAATACACAGTCTCACTTGTAGCCATGTATTTTAACTATTAAAATATTTCAAAGGGCAAAAACAGGAACTTTTAATTGGTTTTACATCATCAGCTAACTCGATCACGTCGAGCTAGGTGATTTCAGATAGCCAGGCTCATATCTATGACCAGGCTCCTCAGCTCCACTCACAGCCCCGCCTGTTTGCCTATTTTCTGTTATCCGGGAGTGACGCAAGGCCAAGATGGCGACGGACGGCTCCGCCCACTTTAGGCTTCAAAAATGCTCTTCAGAACCCTACGGGTGACGTCACGGACACTACGTCCATATTTTTTTACAGTCTATGGTCCTGACTGAGTGACGTTACTACTTTATAAAACGGATAGTTCCAGTCCTTGATTCTGATTGGTTGAGCCGCGTTCGAAGCCGTTGTAAATTACTCTACAAAACACACGTGACCGCATTACATTAGTATTACTGCGCAACTGCCGTTTGTGATTCTTTGTTGCTGCGTGTGTTGCTTAGCAACCTCTTTGGAATTGGAATTACATTGCTTGGCGGAGGAATAAATGTGTTATGTAAGGGATAATGTAGAGCGATGCGGTTGTTTCGCGTCGGGGTCTGTGTTTTTCATGGCAACAGTGTGTTATACTTAGCAGCGGTCTGTTATCAAGAAATAACAGACCGCATTCTACATTAGAATTCATCCAAGCCATGTAATTACATGATAAAAAACTCCTTTTTAAATCAATATTTTGTGTCAAATTATTGATTTATTTGGTAGGTAGCCATGTAATAAGCGGGATAATGTAGAGCGAGGCGGTTGTTATAGCGAATACAACCCCTTCAGGCTGATTCAAGTCCTGATCAGCCTGTCGGGGTTCGCTATAACAACCGCCTCGCTCTTCATTATCCCTTACATATTTTTTGTTGCTGGTGTTTATTTTATGAATAAAATAAATATTAAAATGAATATTTTTATGGAGTAACCGTTTTATAAAAGCAATAAGCCCCTTGTAAAAGCCGTGTTTTACAGTGAATTTAGAACAGCTAAGGGGGTAAATAAACAAAAAATACACAAAATAAAAAATATTCGTTTTAATATTTATTTTATTTAAATATTTTATTTATAAAACACGGCTTTGTGGGGCTTATTGCTTTATTCTACCCAAGAACCTTGACAGAATTGTAGTGGAGTAAAAAGTACAATATTTGTCTTTCAAATGTACTGTAGTGAAGTTAAAGTAAAAAAAAAAAATACTCAAGTAAAGTACAGATACTCAAAAAGTGTAGTTACAGTACTCAAGTAAATGTCCTTTGTTACTGTCCACCTCTGCCAGTACGTACCACTGGAACAGACAGTAAGAATAATTCCTTGGACCATATAGGCTATAGCTACAAACATACTGTTTACAGATGTAGTATAAAGGTATGACGGAAGTAGACCCAGGATAGATTTATAAATAAAAACATGCCAGTGTTTTTTGTCTTCGGATGGACAAAGCAAACCATCCAACCCGAGCATATACAACACACAATGATGAGTGAGGGTTTTAAGATTTATTATGAACCTCAGTGCACCATCATAAACAGTGTCTAAAGAATGTAAACACTGTGAATATGCATGCATATTACATGTATAGCATTACATGATCATAATATCAACTTTTCTAAATGTCATTGTTAACTGCTTTGTATTCAGGATAAATAACAATGTCTAATGATTGTCAGTGTCTTTAATTGCTTGATCACAACAGAAATGCACCTGTTTTTCTGCTATTGCGCTGCACTGACGATGGTGGGTGTGTGTGACGTGCTCACCTGTGGTCATGATGGCTTTTTGGTTTCCTCCCCCCATGAACAGCAGAGCGTCAACACAAACGTCTCTCACATACACACACACACACACACACACACACACCCTCTGAAGACCAGGCTTTGGGTAAGTACACCGTTTTCTACACTTCTGCAAATATTTGCATCACTTGTTTTATGTTGTATTGCATTTCTGAGCTGTTCCTGTATCTCATGACTTTTTGTAAGAGTATTTTTTTAATATGGGACTTTTTTGCTTTTAAATGAGCTTTCACACATCAACAAAGTTGTCTAGAAGTGTAATGTTTCTCATTTAGTGTTAGTTTATGCGTGTTCAGGCACTGCGGCTTTAATTGTAAATGACAGTAGCACTTCTTAATACTTTACAGCCGTGTCTAATGCTTTATGCTGAACGTTTTGCATCCTGGAGAACCTGGAGGGTATTTACAAGTAAAATAAGGAGGGAAATATATGAAAATCCAGTTTCCCTGACCTCATTTACGTCCTTTCATTTCATGTTGTCCTGTGGACATTGGCAGCCATTCTGCTCCATGATTTTCCATCACTTTTTCCTTCCTCGTATTATGATCTGATGCTCTTTACCAGAATAAAGGGTGTGGGAACTTGCATTGTGTTCCCTGTGCTGGGGCGAGGAAGCGACCGTCCCTACGGGTGGAGAAGGGATTTTTCTCTTTTGATCCGGCTCGGGTTTCACCATGATCTCTGATTGTAGTGGATATAATACATCGTGGCCGTGTCCATTTAATGTGATGCAATTTAAATCCTCTCTGTTCACAAACCTGTCTAGACTTGCTATACAACTGCCTAAAAATTTGCTCAATAAATACTTCATTTTAGATTATGTGAGCTATGCAAAAATGGGACAGGTTTTGGTAGATGCACAGATAACTGTTTTTACTCCCGGCTTTTGAGTTTGTGTGTGATGCTATAACCTTTAAAACAATATCCAGTGTGATTTTAATGTTATTATGCTCTTTCAACACAGTTTAGCTCTGCTATTCATTCGTTTTGTTTAGTCTTAAAAAGTGGGGCAGTGATTTTAAGCTCATAGTCCAACTACAATGTAAAATTATGTAAAACAACTTTAGATGGGTTATGTAACCTAATGTCTGCTGGCAACAAGTATATTTACAGTAGAAATATCATTACCTGTTCTATCGGTTTAGGCCATGATAACACAAAATAGTAATTCATCAGAACAGGTTTAAAAAGTGTTCAGGTTAAATTGAAACTGGAAAACCCTCACGAATAATAATTAAATATAATCTCACTAAAGTATAATAATAATAATTATAAAACGGATAGTTTTCAGATATAGACATTGAATAACCAAATGTAAAATAACTGGATAGTCTTCACTGTACAAATTAAACGGATTAATCCGTATTAAAGTTAAAGCTACAAAAGTTATTCAGTTTTTCTTTGTCGTTTTTTGTTTGATTAATATTAAAATCATAGCCTGGGAAAACCCTGACGAACTTCCGGCAAATTTGAGATTTGCTCTGCAAGTCCATCTGGCCTGGAGCCCATTCGAGCCCATTTCCAATTTTTCCAAATAGAGGCACCAATCACAAACGTTGAGGCGGGCTTTACACAATGACGATAGCTCCGCGACATTTAAGCAGATTTTGTACATAGCAAAGATGGCTGCCGCCGTGGAACATCCGCAATATCACTCGTTCGAATCAGCTATCGCGTCTGCTTTAAGCGATTTGAACGTTTCCTTTTTGTTAAAAACCGAGCAAAGAACAACACTCGAAGCCTTCATATCTAAAAAAGATGTTGTTGCGGTCTTGCCGACTGGATTCGGCAAAAGTCTGATAAACCAGCAGCTTGCCCCGTTGGTGGCTGAACGAATGGGTCTTAGCGAGAGCCCCCTGGTAATGGTTATTTCTCCGTTGGTAGCCCTCATGGAGAATCAGGTCAAGGAAGCGACCAAGCTTGGACTCTCAGCTCTACAAATTGGCACTGACAACGAAGAATTAATTCGAAGCGGTCGCCAGCAGCTCTGCATACGTCATCTCCTTCATCGCTCTGATTGGTTTTAGGTCTATCCAATGCGCCCAGAGGCATTTGAGCGACGCCCCTTTGGAAATGGGCTGTGAATGAACCTTAGCCAGACCCACTCTCAGTTACAACTGAGAAGGGTCTGGTGTCAACCAGGGTATTAAAATCACAGACAGCAGGTGAAATATTAGGCTGCTGTCTCTTTAAGAGCTAATACACAGATATAATACAGCTCTTGCTCTTGCATTGATCAAGACAAACTATGAAGTCCACGTGGGAGCGCCTCATACATTCAAACACGAACTAAGCTCTCAAATCATGTTTACTGTTTAAATAGCTTGACTTCATTTAGAGGAAGACTTTAGAGGAAGTTATTTTACCGGATGAAACAGGGCAACACAAAATAATTCCCTGTCTCTTTAAGACCTGATGCACGGATCCAATACACTGATACTGATACACATGTTGTCTTTCTCTACTGTTTAGTTCACTTGAGCCATAACCGACTGTTTACTACTCTGAGACGGGCATTTTTTGACAGAATTTTAACATTGCATTGTTAGCATTCATTAAAATATTACAGACCAACTGGGACTTTTGATGGCACATCACATTTTTGAGATATATTGATAATGCTTGCAATCATAATCATGGGCGGTGCTGGGGAGGGGCTAGCAGGTGCTTCAGCACCCCAAGAAAGACCAAAGCACCCCGATAGCACCCCCAAAAATAATTTCTGGAAGCAATTATATTCAGGCTGTATTCTATGGAAGCCCTGAACCGCATGGTGAAGGAAAAAAGAGAACTCTTATCTTGTTATTCCAAGATATTAAGTTGTTATTTCAACATAATATCTCATTATTTCAACATAATATATCGTTATTTCGACATAATATCTGTTATTTCGACATAATATCTCATTTTGACAAAACTCATTATTTCGACATAATAAGGGGACATTCTAATCTGCATTAAGCCACATTAAGCGTTCTTATAATGGTTTTCTATGGAAGGAAAATGCTTAACGTGTAGGCTATAATTAAACACGTTGCATATCATATTCTGGGCTCATCTGATTTTTTGTACATAGCTTTCATCAGAGGGGTGCAAGACCGCAGGACTTTTGTCGCACTTGAACCACGAATACACACTTTTTTGAGTTTTGTGGTTGAAATTTAAAAAAGTAACAAATCCTTCCCTCGCGGGTCTGGAATGCTTCAGTACACACAGAATAACCTAAAAATGCAAAAACTTTACCAAAAAAATGTTTTATAATGTCTACATGTGTATCTGAATGCATACTGAAGAGAATTCTAAACTGGCTTTAATAGGACCCGGCGAAACAGGTCATTTGCTCCAAATAGTGATATAAAGCAATTTTTTCCCCCCTCAAGCGGTCAGTTTAGACATTAAAATGGCATGAAATTGTGAGTTATTTTGAATTTAAGTTGAAAGAATGTTTGGAATGTGCTTACATTCCTATTTATTTTTTATTTATTTATCAAATCTAGTAATTTAAACGTAAAAACCCACACAAAAATAAACAAATAAATCTCAAAAAAGAATTGTATTAAAAAATAGAAAAAATATTATCAAACTGAAATTAAACAAGCTTTCTGGACAAAAAAAAAGGTATAATTTTATTATGCATACATTACTAAAATACAAAATGAATAAATGTACATGATTTTATTTTATTTTATTTTTTTTAAAGTGCGTTGTATTTACAACGGGGGTTTTCAACTTCCTGCGCCTTCAATGAAAACTCTTCTCATGCATGTGCGTGCGTGTGTGAAAGGAAGCCCACCGTTTCTGAAGTGCAGAGGGAATATAATTTCAAAGTTTTCTGTTTCAGCCAGGTATGGTACTGTATGTTCATCGAGTAATACTGGTTAATGCCGCTTCTTAGGCGAACTCTCGAAGTCTGTACAGTGAACAGGTCTGATTTAAACTAATTTACCAGTTTTGAATCAGCCTGAAGGGGTTGTATGCGCTATAACAACCGCCTCGCTCTACATTATCCCGCTTATTACATGGCTACCTACCAAATAAATCAATAATGTGACAAAATATTGATTTAAAAACGATTGTATTGCTTCCGCTAAAGACAATAGTCCGTTCTGTCTCTACGGTTAGAATAACGCTGTGTTTTTCATGGCTGGATTCTAACAGTCGAGACGGAACGTCCTGATCAGTCTGTCTGGGTTCGCTATAACAACCGCCTCGCTCTACATTATCCCTTACATATATATGGCAAAGCGCACAAGAACATTTCCTAGTAACGTTAAGTGTTTTTATTTGAGCTCAAATCTTTGAGGCAATACAAGGAACACTCTTGCCATTTAATCACTTTACTGTGACTGTTAGGGAGGGACTATTTTTTATGGCGGAAGGATGGGACTTACTTATTTTACTTTAAAAAGAGAGCATTATATATATATATATATAAAGTGTATATAAAGTATATATATATATAAACACATTATATATATATATTAGGTTTATAAAAGCAATAAGGGTACGAGAGACCGTGCTGGATTGTGTATTTACAAGTCAATTTAACTTGCAAGTCTCGCCCTTCAGCCTTTTATTCACATAACGTTACAGCACCGCTGTTCGTACCTTAATTATTTCTTACTGCTCCTACACAAATTACTACTAATCATTATTTGTAGTAGTAGTATTCAAATGAAAAATATAAATCTACATGTGCTTAAAAAACATGCCTCTATAAATAAATACATCTATTGACAAGCATTCTCACTTGTCTGTGGATTTTTCCATGTGTTTTCCCAGATCACTGAGTGATAATCATGGCGCAATCAACTATAAGTGTCCATTCACCCATGATTCTGGCCCCTGATAACTTCAAGCAAAACATGTGGAGCACAGGAGTGTGTGACTGCTGCGACGACATGGGCATCTGTAAGTGTTTGGTGGAGAGAGAGAGAGAGAAAGAGGAATAGTATAGGCTACTGTAGAGTTAAGCACACGTGAGGAATGTGTAAATCAATTTGCGTCATGTTTCTGTCTGGGGTTTGAGGATGTGAGATTTCGGATGAACTGAAAGCATAACTAATTCAATGTGCGTTGACATCTGTGTTCCTGTGGCAGGTTGCTGTGGTTTATGGTGCAGCTACTGCCTCATGTGTAAGACCAGCGAGGACTTTGGAGAGTGTCTCTGTCTCCCCATGCTGGAGATTTGCTTCGGAGGCATGTTGCATCCTATTACATTCGCCATGAGGAGCAGTATGAGAGAGAGATACCACATTAGGGTAATTACTATGTTGTAATACAATTATTACTGTTAATATAAATACATTTTCGGCATCATTACTCCCAGCCGATCACATGATCCTTCAGAAATCATTCTAACATGATGATTTGCTACCCAAGAAACATTTCTGATTATTATCAATGTTGAAAATGTTGTGGCAAATTCGAAGTCCTTGGTTCAGGTCACAAAGAAGTTTCTCAGAGTCAAGGTTCCAGGTCAGAACAATTAACTTTTATTGACAAGCAACAAAATGAGAAGCCAGCTGGCCGCCTGGACATCTGAGGTTACAATGGCCAGTGTTCATGTCGTACACTTTTTCTTATCGCTAGGTGATAAGAAAACCCTCATATCTATCTCCTCTTCTTTGTCACTCCTTGTGGCCTTGCCACCATTAGATACATCTCTCCCTAAACCTTCTTCTATTGGTGGAACATCTCAAAAAACATGTTTTTCTGCCAGCGCATCCCAACACCTGCATTTACAGACTTTTGAGTACTTTTCCATTCTCTTGTCCTTGTGACCTATTTTCTGCTGGGCATTACAGCATTCAGACTTTTATATGAGAAATTCTAAGAAATTCTTCAACAAAAACAGTTGTGCTGCTTAATGGAAACCGTGATACATTTTTCAGGATTCTATGATGAATAAAACTACCAAAATGAAGTGAGTTTATGTTTACGAATCAGAAAAACGTTGTAGTGCTTATATAACAACTTGTTAGAAACTTGATTTTTAAAAAAAACACTGTAGCTTTAAAATGTGCATTTGAGGTTTTACTGAATAGTTGAAAACACATTCGACGGGATTGCTTTCATAGTTTAAACACTCATGTGATCGAATGTGTTCAAACAGCCACAAAAGACCGTCTTCTCTCCGTCTACTGACCTCATGCGTAACATTATGGGAAGAGCTCTAGACAGACGGGATTTAAACTTTGTCGGCTGGAGACCCAAGTTTGGTTTTAAGATCAAAAACATACCAATCACAACGTTCTCTCACCATTCCTGATTTCTAACACACACTCACAGCGTTCGGCTGATTTCTAACACACACTCACAGCGTTCGGCTGATCTTGTGACTGTCAGAGCAGAAACTAAAGCTGATGCTCTCTGTGTGTTTTTCTGTCGTCTCCTGTCGTGTTCATATGTAAATTGCGCAATTGCCATTAGATCAAAAAGATCTGAAAAAACACAAACATTTTCCCGCCCATAGACCCTCCCCTCGAAGAAATCAGGACAGAAGTGGTTGAAAGTGGACAAAAGAGACGGATTAAACCACCAGTAAACGTGAATGTGTCTCCCTCGTCCACTTGTGATCCGATCGACCAAAACGCATCTTAATACCAGGTGTAAACAAGGCCTCAGTTTCACATCACATTACATTTATTGTGTTTTCTCTCATGAAGGGTTCGATTCAGGACGACTGCTGCGCGGTGACCTGCTGCACGGTGTGTGTGTGGTGTCAGATGGCCAGAGAGCTGAAGGCTCGTCGACACAATCTAGTGGTCATCAACCCCACCGTACACACAGTTCACCAGCAGCCGCAAGCCTTCAACCAGCCGCCTCAAGCCAGCAACGTGGGCTGCCAGCCTCCTGGATACCAGTAACCTTTAACCTCTGACCTCAAGCTCCCCGGAGAGCAAGACCTGCTGTTCTGTTGAAGTTACGTAGTTATCAGGAAATCTGTTGAGATGTTATTTCTATATTCATACCTATAGCCTACTCGTTTAACGATGCCAATCTTTTTTTCTGAACAAAATATTTTATGATGACGGTTTTATTTTTTTATTTTCTCTAGTCAAATTGTCAAATGTAGATATATATATATATATATATTAAACTGACCAAAACTGTTTGTTTCTTGTATGTGAATTTCTTTTCATAAATATCATTCTTAATATAACATGCTAAACAGACGTGTGTATCAGATCCATTAGCAGTATTAACTTGACAAACTCAATCGCGGATCACAACGATAGGCCTATTTCACAAAATGGCGACCGAGACCGGAAGTAGGGTAACGATACTTCCTGTCGCGCCGCCGCCCGCTACGATCGCCATTCATTCTCAAAATGGACTGTGAACAGCTTGTTTTCTCTGTCATTAATATATCTGACAAAAGTAAGAATAGCAGATGTTGTCCGTTTTGTTGATAGTTTTCATGGAGCTGTGACAAGATCGAAATTGGACAAAGGGTACAAATTATTCTTGACGTTTGCTTACATAAAAAAAAAAAGTTCCATTCATTTAAATGGCATGGCACTTGATGACTAAGCTCACACTTACTATAGCTAAACAAAATAAATAAATAAATAGAAATGATGTCTGATTGTGGGCTATGTTTGAAATCTAGTGGCTTTTGTTAAAATTTCATGTTATTAAGTGTTAGTTTGTCCCGGAGATTGCAGCAATATTCCACTAGTGACTAGATTATGGCTCAGTTTTCATGTTACCACCATGAATGAAACTAAGAATTGTACATCTTTAGTGTGAATTTGACCTAACGTTGCTAGTGGGTCTAATAATGAAATTAAGGCAAATAATTTAAAAAATGGTTAGACTAAAAACATGAATTACATGTTTTAAAAAATCATGATGTTACAAAATCACATTTTACTGTCGGGTCCCCTTATGAAAAGAAAATATATTTCCCTATATATGAATGATCAATATATTGAATGGTTTAACAGTATATTTGAAAATATACAGAATAATATATTGTGTTAATAGTGAATAATACATAAAGAATTTTCATATATTTAAAAATGTGAGACATATATTTCCTAATATATCATAATGTATGTAATTTTATATTCAGTAATACACTTCATAATATACAGGGATTAAAGTTCTCAGTCGCTACGAGAGTATACGACGGATTTCCGTCAATATCAGCGTTCCCCCCTGTCCTTATATCTTAAATTCACTGTTCATAATTTTAATGCTGTAAATATGCTTACATTTCTCAAATAGTGTAATAAATGTCTTAATTTTAAGTTTGAATGGGAAAGACGAGGTGTAGGCTATAGGGGGATGTGATCAAAGCCTGGAGTGGAGCAAAAGCATGTTCCTCTCTCCACTCTTAGCGTTGTGTTATCACTCCGCTCCTGATCCAGTCCGGGTTTTCCAGTCCCGCTCACGGAAAAACTGCTCCGTGTTCACTCATTTTTAAGAAAGTTACAGAAAACAACTTCTACAAACAATTTTAATTTGCCAACAGTTAATAATAATAAATAAAAGTGCATGACGTGGAAATCAGATAACAATCAAGTGCAATATAAACATGTTTTGTCAGGGCATCACTCCCGAACCGGCATCAACACTCCATTTTCAACATCTGCTTACTCCTTCACACCACGGACACGTCTTTTTGTCGTCTGTGTCTGGCCTGATTTAACTTCTCCCCCAGTTGTTCCATGAAAACCTGCAAAGCACGGCCTGCGGTGTAAGATATCTTCGACCGGACTCTCGTAGATTCGTAAGTTACACGGACTTCATCCTCCGTGAAGTGCTTAACACACAAAAAAGTGCCCCTCTTCTCTCGGTATAGCCCAAATCCAGCGCTTTTTCAACATTTCGTCAAAAGGAAAGCTGTGCAATAATAAATACGGTTGTTTCTTCTATGAGTGCAAACATAAAAAGGTACGCAACAGGACTGGCCGCTTTTAGTCTCCGCATTTGTCCTCCGACTGCTACTGCTACTGCTTTCACCGGAAAAGAGTTTACCCTACTTCCGGTCTCGGCGGCCATTTTTGTGAAATAGGCCTATTTGTAGCCAACGAAGCATGTAACTGCAGCATCCAGCAAACCCCTGTGACACACAGTGTTAAAGAATAGTGACACTTCCACTGATTTCTAAACTCTACAGAAACATGATCCTTTTCAAGTGGCTTTTATCTAGCTCTTATCACTGTGTACTTGTACAGTAAGCCTGTTGGCAAAGAAAGAAAGGAAAAATTCAGGAAAAAATGACATTTTAAATGAAAGTTTATTAAGTCACACATAGAAGTTTTGGAACAACATGAAGGCAAGTGAATCATAAAAGAAATTTCATTTTTGGGTGAACTGTCCCTTTAAGGAAATATTTCATATTGTCCACTAGGGAACCTGATCGCCCACATAATTTAAAATTAAAATATGAAATCAAAAATAGCTGTTCTACTTAACTTTTTGTTAGTTTGTTTTTTATAAAATTAAAATAAAATAATATGAAATGCACTATTAGTTATGCTAAATTATTGACCTGACAAGGATTTTGAGGTTGAGATTTAAATGATCTAATTATATTCAAATTTAACCTTATGGATTTCACAGCAATTATATTTCACAGATCCCTCCAAATCCATAATTAGTATTTTATTATTTTACATATTTATGGTCAGCTGATGCAATTTCCTACATTTTAAGTTTAAGTTGTAAGAATGTAAAAGTCAGTGGGTAATATGTACGAGGTCAACACAAGGCTTATTTCTCTTCGTTCTATATTTTAATGCCCCAATACTCAGCAATCATTCTTTAACCCTTGTGCGTCTGTATGGAAATGTTCATCTTTTTCAGTTTAGGTTATAGTTTTTTTGCCTGTGTTAATGCCAACTGCATACATTTTGAGACAAATGTGTATTTTTATTTCAAAATTCCCTTTTCCTTTAATAAATCTATGTTGCACTAGGTACACAAAATAGTTCCACTCAAGACCTTAAGGACAAAAATGTGTCCCAATTTTTAATACCGGGGCCATTTAACTATAAAATTATGCAATTTTTGTTCATAGGCTTTCAGTCTGTTGGCAAGGCTTCAAAAATTTACATTTTTACTATTTTTTTACCAGATGGTGCCATTTTCTCAGGTTTGGCCGGATAAATTATGTAGCTACAGTATAACTGTGTGGGTGTGAAAAACCCCCAAACTTTTTTCTACTGGCATCTAATGGGGAAAATTCTCAGCTCAAACTTGGAACACAACTTGTTTAGATATATTACTTTGATTTGCTAGCAGTTTTAAGTTAACATTTTATTATATACATATATATTTATTTTTTTATGTAAAATGATGTAAAAAATATATATATATTTTCACTTTTGTTTTTTACTTCGGCCAAGGGTCTTCTTTAAAATGAGACCAAATTTTTATGACAGTTTTTTGCCATTGCCATTTTTGTCCTCTAAGGACCTTCGCCACTGCCGTGACACTCAGAGCTTTTTCTTTGTCTGTCTTCTTTTCGGCGGCGCTTTAACCTGAATGTCACTAGCTGGATTCACCACACAGCGCTTCCTGTAATAGTGATCCAGGAGCCTGTCCCAAAGTTTACAGCATCTCAACAGGTCACTATTACCTAAGAGATAACAAAAATGGGAATATTACATGAGCAGGAGGCTATGTTTGAGCATATATAAAGATACAGACAATACAGTGACCACTTGTACACACAGACCACAAATACATCTGGACACTTCAGCCACATAAAAGAAAAATACTGAAAGTCATTGCATTAGATAACAAAATACAAAACCACCTGGCATTTGCTTTAAAGGAAAACAGCACAAGCACACTTTTGAAGCAAAATATACACAAAAAGAAATCTGTTTAAAATGATAAAACAATTTGGTTACACTTTATTTTACAGTGTCCTTGTTACATGTACTTACCATGGTATTAACAGTAAATTATGCATAATTACATGCAACTAACCCTAAACCAAACCCTAATCCTACCCTAACTCTATAGAATGTACATGCTGTTAATTAATATTACTCTGTACTACTAATCAAAAGTTTTGGATCTATAAGATTTTTAATGTTTTTAAAACAAGTCTCTTCTGCTCACCAAGGCTGCATTTATTTGATTAAAAATACAACAACAAAAAAACAGTCATGTTAAATAGTATGACAATTTAAAATAGCCTAACTAATTTATTTTAAAATGTAATTTATTCCTGTGATCAAAGCTGTATTTTCAGCATCATTACTCCAGTCTTCAGTGTCACATGATCCTTCAGAAATCATAATAATATGATGATTTGCTGCTCAATAAACATTTATCATTATTATCAAAAAATAAACATTGTTTAAAAGCATTCAAAATCTTACCAATCCAAAACTTTTGACTGGTACTGTATAATTACAATGATGGTAACACCTTAAAATCAAAACTTTTAAATTTAAATTTTAAAACAAAACTTGTCATCACTTTATGAGCATTCTTCACTGCTTACCCAGAATGCACAGTCCATCCTGTGCACGAGTTATGGCAACATTGACCTGATTTGGATCAGTGATGAACCCGAGTCTTTTTCCTAGCCAGGCATTACTTGGTGTGTAGCTTTCTATGTCGGACACGGAGCAGGAACGAACAGTGGAGACGATCACATACGGCCACTCGCTTCCTGCACACAGCGATTTACACTTAAAGGGTTACACTTTTAATGCCACTCGTTAATCATAGAAACAAAGGGGGAAAACAACGAGTCTTGAACCCACATGTTCCACATTATCCCCCTGAATAATAATAATAACTTTATTTTATATAGTGCCTTTAAAGCGAGCTTTACAAAAGGCGCTTACACAGAGAAAAGGAAAACAATTAAAACAAAAATAAACATGCATGATAAGATAATAAAATCAAAGCTATCGATGAAAAACGTTTTAAGATAAGATTCAAATCAATGAAGAGACTGAGCATAAATTCATGCAGAATTGAATTTAAAACTCTAGATTGATGCAATCAGAATCACACACCTTGGCTTTTCATAATTGTGCAAACGGTGACATTTGTAATATTTCTCTTCTGCATTGTCTTTTTGATCTCTGACATCTGTGCGTTGTAAGGGGTCAGAATTGCAATATTCTGAGGTGGTACGTGTGATTTAATCAACAGATGTGCCACATTAACCTGGAAAAAACAAATAAATCACATGCAAGAGAATATTATGAGAATGATGTGATTTATCGTTACAGAACCGATGCTGCCTTCAGGTTCTCCTAAGAAGTTCCTGCTTATGGTATGAGGTGTGTTGAAGTGATTCTGCTCAGAATAATAATATAATAATATTTTTCTAATTTCATATTTTCACTTACTGAGTTTGCACTTACAAGGAATGCTCACAATACTTAAAGGTAGGGTAGGCAATTTTTGTAGAGGCTAGCAATAGCGAGTTAGCTTTAAAAGCATGAGATCCAACCCCCGTCTCCAAAGCCACGCCTCCTTCAAAACACATGAACACACACAGCCAGAGCAGAGTCGGCAAAGTGCCACGAGAGACGGTGAATACACATAACATTACAGTAATACTGAACGTAAACAGCTCTTACTTCAGTCACATGACTGTTGCAGATTCATTTCGGTGTTCATAGTGTTGCCATTGAAACGCATACATTCAAGTCACAAACTGCTCCGAGTGTAACGTCACAGGTTTATATTTCCTCCAAATTACAGTAGTTATGGCGTGAACGCGGCATAAGCTTGTAGTTTAGGTTCAGGAGGAACTGTAAAAGGCGGCTGCTGTTTCGCTTGCTGCACTCAGTGACTGACGCCTGTCTAACTCTTCATTGCGTGAAAATGCGGAAATGGAAATACATATGTTTGACAGACAGGTAGGACATTGTATTTGGTCCGAATGCAATAATTGGACAATAATAATGTTTTATTTATAAAGCACCTTTCCAGGGCTCAAGAATGCTTTACAAGGAACAAGCAACAGTAATGGCAATGGACAATGATAAAAAACAAAACTACAATAGGAAGATGATAGTAAAAGTACAGTAAAGGAGAATTATGTAGACGGGGCAGCATACAGCAGAATCAGACACAATGAAATGATACAACTTAAGAATGGTAACATTCAGAGAATAAGTGAGTTTTGAGCATAGTTTTAAATTCAGAAATGGGAGAGAGCTCAACAACACTGAATGATCTGGACGAACACTTTATGGTCCTACTCCTTCCACAGAGGAGATACATATACAATACATTTATAAACTGGTTAGTTCCAGTCCTTGATTCTGTTTGGTCAATTATAGCTGTGTTTTATCATAGACCGTATATAAACTGGACACAGCGACCCCATTGGATTCAACGGAGACAAGTGAAGTCAATTAGAAGCACTCACTTCCTGATGGTCGAGCGACTGCGCAGACTCAAACTGAGCTTGACGACGTAGATGTGACGTGAGCAACCCGTCTGTCTTCTAGTAGCTGTGCCAAGAGAAATCTGAATCATTCCCTTCCGAATCTTGCAGAGACGGAGATTGTGAGTAGGAGCTGTCCATGAGCTAGGAGCAGGAGAAACTTTTGCTAAGTATTCTGATTAATTACTTTGCCATTTTGCCTCCACGTCCCCCCGATTGCGCGCGAGCTTCTCATCCTGTCCACATGGTAATCTCTCTACTGTGCGACAGAGAGTCGCGTGGGTATGACGCAATCGTTAGCCTATTTTTACAAAAACTGCTTCTACGGGGCCATAACGTAAGATACAAGGTAATGGAGCCTTTTGTACATTTTCGTGTTTCTTTAGAAATAAAAAATGGACAAATGGAGTCTTTAAACGCCTCAGATGTAAAGTTATTCACTGTCAAAGTGACGCCAAAATGAATGGGAGTCAATGGGATGCTAACAGCAGGTGATGGTCTGCTAATCAATGGCGGCGCCCGAAACTCTGCCCCCCTGTGTTTTATTCACGATAAAACACGTCTACGACCGCTTCACCCGTGACCCAACGGCTCTATGTATCACTACACAAAACCCCTAGCAACCACTCTTAGCAACGTAAACATATGTTTGTTCTCATTGATATTGTTCTTTGAAGGTTTTAGAGTAGAGTTTTCCCATGGGTTTTCCCGTGCCCTGACACACGCTAGTCAGTCGCGTCTTGCTTTTCCGTGTTCACAACAAGTTTCAGGCCTTTCAATTTAAAAGTCCTCTTTACTGACTGACTCACTCATAAAGTCTTTTGCCGCCATCTAAAGGCGAAATAATGTAACTTCTGTTGCTGTTCACGCTCAGGGACTATTTGTTCAAGCGGAAGGAAGGCTTTTAGTGATTTTACTTCATGAAAGTTGCATTGATGCATATTTTTTGGGGGCTTTAATATTTGTATTGTGCGGTAACCATTTTATAAAAACAATAAGGTACTCAAGGCTAGTGCTGTATCATGAATAAGTCACGACTGAAGGGCGTTGTTAGGCACGACTATTGCTTACTTAGACCACTTAATGACTTTCAACCAGCATAACAAAAAATGTTTCTGGAACAAATCACCTACCCTGCCTTTGACTAACTTAGGATCAATATCAACTTGCTTTCTTCATGATTCATTAATCAACACACGAATAGGAGCTTAATGAAATTCCTATTGGAAAATGCTGACATTGCTGTGGTTTTCTTATGCGCTTGTGAACTGAAGGCAGTATTGGACTTACAGCCTGCTCTGCCTCCTCAGTGTTGGCCATTGAGTTCTCGTTGCCCTTTTCTGTAGATACCACTAAACTGACTTCTTCTCCTTGGACGTGGCCAAACAAGATCGGCGTTGGCAGTCCGTTCTTGTTAAGAAGGAAGGGGGGTCCTCGTTCAGCTCCTGTTTTCAGTTTGCCATCATAAAACTCCTCTGAAGGAAACCTGCAAATTTCTTCATGCTAACATGCATGTGCATTTGTTAAACATCAAAGCAAAATGAGAAAGTTTTGTTCAGATTCTGTTGAGTGTTTCTTACCATTCTGTACTGAGTGTCCAACATTATGGCCAGATCCATGTAGCGTTCAAACAGAGACCGCTGCATGCCCATCTTTTTCACTAGGGCACACTGCACTATGGGCCGGATCTGTTTGTGGTCACCCAGCAAAACAATCTGTAAAAGAAACCAGTGAGATTTACATTCGATGTGAAGATGCATATGATTGTCTTCCACTCCTAACGTGGCTATATACACTGAGAATTACTAAAAAGTGCATAGTATATAATAGAGGTGTAACGATACCCTCATGTCACGATTCCTTACCATGATCCTGAACTCACAATACGATATTATTACGATACTAAAAATGTGCTGTTGATTGAAATGCTAAATTTTATATTATTGTGGGTGTAAATGAATAGGATTGGTGCTGTTAACCCAATGCACAGGACAATAGTGACACCAGAATAAAAATATTCATGATTCTGAAGCTGAAAATAGCCTCTCTTTTCAGCACTCTTTCACTGACTAGATACATTTAAAATAATGTAGGCCACTTTTTACTGATAGCATAAGCCATTTGGCATTATCAGGACCCACAAATATTCCCCCATTGCATTATTATACATTATATATAGTAGTTTAATGTAGTACTGACACTAAAACTCTGTAAACTTGAATTTTTTCTCACACGTTCATTTTTATTTTGGGTGAACTATTCACGAAACATATTGTTGCATTTTTGTATCGCAATATTTTGTGACACGATATTGTTACACCCCTAGTATATGTTAACTGCCAACTAGTTTTAAAAATATTGTGTAAAAAAGCATTATGCACAGATAAATATTAGATAACCTCAGATAACCTCATTATATGCATTTTTAACTTTTGAATCTCGGAAATAAAAACAATTATTTTTCATTTACAATCCAATTTTGTCAGAGTCAAGAAAGACGTTAACATTTTTGTATGATATTTCAGACAGGAAACTATAAATCAAAATGCATTGTGCATAATAATAATAATAATTAGAAAAATATATAGGGAATGAAATCTTTAGCAAAAAAATGTCTTTAGCACACTTTTTTTAGGGAACGGAGCAATTTTGGACAGACTTGGAGACAACATGTTGCAAAACGCAAGTCTTCTCCACCTGCCAGAATCTGTTGTGTCTTTTGTTTGGTTTAAAACAGAAACCAGTGATGATGATGATGATGATGATGATGTCATCCCCGAGCTCACCTGCTGTGGATTGTAGGAAACTAAAGGGATAAAGGCCTCTGGCTCTGTCGCCATGGCACATTCATCAATGAGTATCTGCCGGAAATCCATGACCTCCCGGATCTCGGGTTTCAATGCTGAAGCGCAGGTGCACAGAACTACATCACACTTCCTGATCTCATGCTGATGAGCTTCCTTCAAAACGTCCCTGTAGCTGCAGAAACCCATTTTGTAAGTCATACATATTTGTATACAACAAACAGATCTGTTTGGTCCAAATTCACACACACACAAAAAAACATTAAATTACCAAAGCAAAGTTTCTTAATTCCACACAACACATTTTCCCTTATTAGACATATTTGATTCTATCATCTTATTAGGCTTATTATTATATCTTCATGCTTTGTGCCTGAACTCAGCAACTCAACTCTGCACTGATGGACCAGGATTGAGAAACACTGGACTATAAAGATATTGTTGACATACACTTGCCATTCAAACCTGCACCAAAAAGTTAAGAAAACCTTTACTTAACATGAAAGTTCGTCGTTGAGATGCTAGAAAGCATGTCTAGAAATGGAAGCTTCTGAAAAGATAACAGTTTCTGTTATGAATGTTAAATTGTCAAAACAGTGTTCTAACCATATTTTACTGCATACAGTAACACCGAATTGTCTGGGACTGTATTTTCTAGTGACTTTATATCTATCTTTTCCCACTGAACATTGTGCCTTACATACACAGCTTTTCCTCACATAATATCTTACTAGTTACCTCTGTTTCACATTTGAGTAATCATGACTTGCCATCCTACAGATTAATTAATGAATTAATATTACTAGATTTTTATTTCATTGGAGTATTTTTTTAAATGGCCTCATGGTGGCAGTAAATACAAGAACAGTCTACTACACGTCCGCCTCTGAAAGCATACTCTCTACCAACATCACACAGGCATTTATGTAAACTTTAGTCTTACTCACTCATCTATTTCATCCTCTGTTAAGCTCCCATCCAAGGTTCTTATTTTTTCTGAAAAAGGATTTTCAGGTTTACGGACAAGATACATCAGAGTAATATCCCTGCAACAGAATTAGAAGTTTAATGGGTTTATTCACACACCATCTGTTGTAAAGTGCACCACCTACACATGTGATGTAATGAGGTCATATGACAACACTATATTATACTACTATTATCATTGGCTACAGACTTCCAGTCAGGATTTAGACCATATCATAGTACTGAGACTCCTTTCAACAGAGTTACAAATGATTTGCATTCATCATCTGATCGTGATTGTATCTCCATATTAGTGTTACTTGATCTTAGCATTTGATATTAATAGACCACAACATTCTTTTAAATAGACTTGAAAATTACATTGGCATTAGTGGAATTGCATTGGCATGGTTCAAATTGTACATATCTGAACATTACCAATTTGTAGTAGTAATGAATTGTGTGTCAAACTGATCACAAGTTCAGTATGGAGTGCCTCAAGGCTCAGTACTAGGACCGTTGCTTTTCACCCTGTACATGCTGGCATTGTCTTGCTTTTTCACTCCCATTTTTGTCCAACTTTTACGCTTCATTTACAGGAAGCTCTTACCTGAGCTCCTCCTTTGGTTTTTCATCACGGAGGGATCTGCGGCAAAGCTTCAGGTTACTGCCCGGATATGGAAATTCACGCATTTCCATCTGATCACAGTAGATTCTCAGAGGCTTTAGGACTCCCCCGAGTTTAAGCAACTGCTCTGGGACACAAGATCAACAGGTAATGTGAGTAAACTGTTTAACAAGTAAAACAGAGCCTGAAACATACTCTATGCATGCATGGAAATGCAAATGCTTCTCACAAGTTTGATTTTATTCGGCATTGCATTCTAAAAAGTGTCAGAATCCCATTCATAAAAGTCTCTTTTCATGCTCAGTTTTCTTTTTTAGTAAATACAGCACACATGTTTACATATGTTTGCACACTGTATGTTTCTGGCTCCCCAGCTATATTTGTATGAATAATCAGACTGCTAGGGTCTGCTATCTATAAAAAAAAACACTATACACAATTCACCTGCAACAATGTCCACAGACTTGTTCGAAGGTCCACAGTACAGGATGGCAGGCTTTTTGGGGGGTTTCTGATCAGGGTTTGATTTGGAAGATTCAGAAGTGGCCAGAAAGTCTTTGTTCTTCATGAAAAACTGGTAAACAATGTGAATACCAACCACTGTTTTCCCTGTACCTGTGGATGAAAAATGCAATGGTGTATGGCACATGAGGACACAAAACAAAACACACCATCTTTGTCAACACTGCAAATCAGTCCATTAGATATTAAACCTTTTTAGTTGAATTTGACAATGCTGCCATGACATTGGATTTACTGATTCATTCATTAATGTCCATATAAAACACTAAGACAAATACAATTACTAACCCTCAAATATGAGCAATAATGTTAGTGTTAACACGATTCACATCACTCAGGAACAAAATGAGTCTGCAATGGTGAAATCAAATATCGATTCAGAAAACTTGCGACAAGATAGAATGCAGAATTCCTTAAAGGGGTGGTTCGGGATTTTTGACATCGGACCTCATTTTTAAGTCAGCCTGGTTGTTATTCATCAGTGGAGACATTTTTTTAAAAAAATTATCCAGTCCTTATATTTGGATAGTTAGCCGATGCTAGGCTAGCGCGAGTCAATGGTAGATGTTAGCCAGCCATTAAAAACCGTTTTACCCACTCCACAGTGCACCAAACGCAAATCAGTTATAACACTAGACTATCGATGCAAATGTCCGTTGAGAGAATAATGTTAGAAATCAAACTTACCTTTCATCTCAATGATCCCAAAGTAACTAGTTTCTCAGCAGCTGCGGAATTTTACTTTGCTCCGGTTAGTAATGCGGCAAAAAAGTAAACACAGAACAGAAGCGCACTACAGTGTGTGTAGTACATGTGTGTACCGGCTCACTCGGTTGCCTAGGTAATCAATATCACTCCGCTGCTGCTGTAGACAAGGCTTATGATTACAGGGAACAAATTATAACTAATGCAATGTGATGAAAGGTAAGTTTGATTTCTAACATTATTCTCTCAACGGACATTTGCATCGATAGTCTAGTGTTATAATTGATTTGAGTTTGGTGCACTGTGGAGTGGGTAAAACGGTTTTTAATGGCTGGCTAAGATCTACCATTGACTCGCGCTAGCCTAGCATCGGCTAACTATCCAAATATAAGGACTGGAATTTTTAAAAAAAAAAATGTCTCCACTGATGAATAACAACCAGGCTGACTTAAAAATGAGGTCCGATGTCAAAAATCCCGAACCACCCCTTTAATGCTGATTTTTTTTTCCCCAACAAACTAAAGAAATGTACCCTGTAATATAGTATAGGGGAAGTTCGGGGCATTGCTGTTTCTGGAGATTTATATTTAAAAATAAATAAGCACCAAAATGTTGAATTTACACCTGAGATAAGCATCTTTAATTTTCTTGAGTACATGCAGCATTCATGTTGGCTATCTCCAATGTGTTTCGATACACATTTTTAACAATTGAAGTTCTTTTCAACTTCACTCGGCATTATAAAATGCAGAGCTCCTGTTTGAAGGGTAAAAATAGTGAACGGGGTTCAGTTGTCAAAAACATCCATTTAGACTGCACTTTTTTTAGGAAGCACACACAAAAACACTTTAAGAGTGAATGCACCTTATTCACATGACACAGCAGTTGAAGTTTCTCAAATAAAAGCATATTTTTACTTCAAGTGATTGTAGATACATATCCACTTTATTCAGCACTGTATTGATTACTGATACTGACTGAGAAACCGTAACAACTTCCAAATGATTCAATGAACTGCAAACCCCTTTGGCGAAAATAATCGACTCAAAAGAATGAATCGTTTAGATTGAATTGTTAATGATTCATAGCCATCACTAGTTTCAAACATATGACAGAAATACTGGAGGACACACATTGTAGGCTACAGTATTTTAATACCTGGTGGGCCTTGAATCACAGTAAAAGGTTTCTTCATAGCTTCCTCAACAGCTTTCTGCTGGCTCTCATTCAGAAGTGGCAGGTTCAGGCTCTCGTCCACATTGTACAAGTTGACATTTTCTTCATCAGCATCTAATTCAACACAAAATCTTCAACATCTGGCATCAGGACAGATGAAAGTCTCAAAAGCACCAAGTGCATGTATTGTATGCTTTTTCTTCTTGTACGCAGAATATTGCAATGGCATTTATATTTGTCTACAAAACAAATCTCAAGAATTTGTTTCCCCCGCCTGTCATGTGCAGGGCTGTACAGAGCCCCTGAAGGAACATGGTGAAGGAAAAAAATATCAGATGGAGGAAAAAATATTAGTCAAGGGTATTCTCTAGCTGTTGAGCGTATCGGTTGTACACTCGTTATTGCGGTGCATTATGGGAATGAATGAGTGTACTTAATAACATCCACTATGGTTTCGGACACCACTAAAAATGTCTGTCCCCTCAAATAGTGCCATTTTTAAGGATATAGGGGGCAATTTGGACACAGCCTAGGTTTTAAGGATCTGTCCTGTCCTGTCACTCATCGTTTAGCACTCGCATCAGTTTGTCGTTAGAAAATCAACCCGAGTAAATTGCGTAATATTTCTTTCTACCGCATCTCATACTATCAGACAATGCATTCAAGACATGAGCCAGAGAAAGAACAAACAGGGCAATGTCTTACTATTTAGTAAAGAGAGTTAGTTTAGGGTTAGTTGGAAAAGTGCTTGAGATTCTAGGGTAGTCTAATCTACAGAAGCATCATCGGATTGCTGCTTATTTAATGTATCGGTAAAACACTGCAAGAAGGTTGTGTATACATTACCATTACACAACAGTGAACATGAACTCAGACCAACAATACATGAACAATACTTTTAAAGTATATGTATTTTTACGTATTATGTACGTATTGCATTTGTAGTATTAAAATCAGTGATGTAGCATCATTGAGAACTAGCACAATCTAACATTAAACAAAAGCATATTCATAAACTAACCAAAATAAAAAAGATAGAGAGCCAAATGTATCCCATAACAGCCCTGATGGGAGTGGAATATTCTGCGGATGATCTACGCAAATTAAAGAACACAGACGCAGCCAGATCATTTCCATAATGACCAGCACAATCTACCAAGAACAGTGCAAATTCAAAATAACGTCCTGGCAAATGATACGTTCGGAAAACGACTTCCTCTAGCATTTCAAATAAATTAACATGAGTGGAGAAAATTCTCTCTTTTCCACACACTCTCTAATCTCTCTGTTGCCAAACTTTTTTGAGCGTTAAACCTCAGTAAATCACTTTCACGTTGCATGATTTATTTAAATGCTGGATGGATGGATGCACACAACTTGTGGACACTGGAGCCCCAGGCCTAAAATCTAGTGCTGTGGCCTTGCGTTGATCGTGAAATTTAATGATTTATAAATTATGCGTATAATATATTTTAATAGACATGTTTGAAATTCATTACCAGACGCCAGACTTTGGGACACCGGTACTTCAAAGTGTAGGTCTACATTAAAATGTACTCTTACCTAATTTCATTCACCATTAGAAAATACGACTATAACAGTGACTTAAGACCCAGCAACTTTTTACTAGCTAGAACCTTTTATTAATCCTGCAAAAGAATTCTATTTAAACTGTTTTCCTCAGGCATGCATTTGTTTGGCTGCAAGGAGTCATGTGTTAATGTGAGTTAATTGTCTGACTATTTATTTTTGAATTTCAATTCAAGGCTAATTGCAAATCACTTGAGACCATTGTACTACACAGATGGATATAATTTGAATAAAGTTGCCATTTTGCTTCACTCACCATCATTCAGTGCTTCAAGTTGTTGTCTAGTGGCGACATTTTTCACCAGGTTATTAGCCAGTTTTAGGTTTGCAATCGCTTGTTCCCTGAGCCTGCAAAAAATAATGCATTAGTTACAAACTATTACAAAATCTGTAATATATCAGCTGGATGAATGATCACTCACACATATGGAATTTTTTTGGGAATGACCTCAATGGTGAATTTGGTTCCCTCTGCATTAACCTCAGGTGGGATGTAACTCATAGATCTTTGTGTGATCTGAAACTGAATCCGGTCTTTATTGTCTGTCTCCTTCTGTTTCTTTGGTTTGCTGGTTACTGCGTGTGCAACCCATGTGAAAGGTAGTGAACCCTGCAGATCTGAAACTGCAGAACCATGCAAATGTTTTGCATCATTCTCATTGTTCTCTGGTTTCTGATGTCTTAGTCTGATGCACAAGAAGCAGTTCCTAAGGTCAAACTCCAGAGACCATTCCTTTTTTTGAGTCTTGGTTATATAAAAAAACCCTTGGAGATTTGTTTCATCCCCACTCCATTTTATCCGCACATCCTCTAAGATGACATTATTATTTTCTTCCAAAGCATTGTAAGCGGTGTCTATCTGACATAGTCGTCTCCAGATGTTCTGGTACTCCTTGTAGCTCTTATATAAAGTCTTGGATGCATTGCATTCCGCTTTTGAGAAGCACACAGTGGGGTTTCTTGTGTGCTCCAAACAGATCTCAAAGCATTCATTAATGCTGAGCAGTTGAACTACATGAACTGGTAAGCCATCTTTAAGTTCGGGCCCAAGTTGCACCTGAACAACCGTGCCTAACTCCAGCTCCATAGTTGGTTCCTTATAGTGGTGTTGCTCCATTGAACAAACCTTACTTTCCAGCCTTTTATTGACTTCATTCTCATTCTTCCCTCTTTTCATGTCTCGGAGGCATTGCTCAGTCTTAACCCAATCCTGCTGTTTTACGGCAGATACCAGTCTTTTCCACAGTATACTTGACACTGGAGTCACATTCTTCACGGGCTTTGAAGGGTCTGAAATCTTGAATGATTTGCTGAACGAATACACTCTCCTCTTCCAGTGAAGAGTCATGGAGTTCTCGTCCTCATTGTATCTTGGCTGATCCACAACTTTGAGATGCTTGTACATGATAGTAATCGCCTGTAACATAGGATGCAGAGGGAACGATATTGTGAATTCATGCCCCTGCGGAGTGATCTGGTCCACTACTGCGAGCTTGACCACATCTTTGGGTTCAAACTGAACCTTTCTTAGTCTCAACAGCTGGGCATCCTTCTCTTCTACATCCAATGCAGACTGGCAAAACCTGTTGATTTCAACTTGAGTGTAGTCAGCTTGTCTAGTCAGGGTAGTCAGGGTTTTCTTAGAGAGCACAGTGTGCAGAAGTCTCTGCAAGATAAGGTCCAGATAACGCCTCATAGGAGATGACGCCCAGGTGTATGCGTTAAGCTGTAAATCATAGTGACCCAACCTGGAATCTGTCGAGGAGCACGAGCGTAATATTAAGGCTTTCTTCTGAATGTCACGAAACTCCCGCACCATGGGGATAAATGTCGGATGGATTTCATCTGAAAAAA
Organism: Vimba vimba; assembly: GCA_022828995.1. Classification (NCBI taxonomy): domain Eukaryota; kingdom Metazoa; phylum Chordata; class Actinopteri; order Cypriniformes; family Leuciscidae; genus Vimba; species Vimba vimba. The sequence goes on from CM040818.1 coordinate 52,555,426, forward strand.
TCAACTGCATCAGATTATAGGAGTCTTTTCTCTGTGCAAACGCTTCGATCTTGTGAAATATGGAGGTGAAAATGTTCAGTGATTTGCCTGCATGCTCCATATTGTCATATTCTGCATTGGACCAAACATCCTCTTCACTATTTTGAGTATCGACTTCGCAGATATTTGAAAAGTAAAGTGACATGGGAATTAGGTTAATGTATTTCTCTCTAAACTGTTTCAGTTGTTCTGGGTCCGGCTCGCGGTGGCACCTCAGTGGTGTGAGATCTTGTGTGATGTCTGTAGATATGAGTTCTTCAGCGGCGGCACTATTGTAGAGATTCATAAGTTCCTCCACCATGGCATGAGAGTAACTTTGCCCTGCCTGCCTCCCATACGGCCATTCGCTTTCCAGTCTGCATTTTCGGTGCACCTCGGAGAAACGGTAAGCAACGGCCACACAATGCTCCACACATGAGACCCGCAGAGGCTTTGTGTCATCCGAGTTGTAGTACTTCTGAATAATTTGGTCTGCCTCTTCATACGACATCCGTCTGTCAGACTTAATGCGGGTTAGAGCAAAACGGCTGTTTAGTATTATGCTTGTTTTCTTGTCAATGTCTATCAGCAAGGATATGGCTTTCCGATCTTCTTCAGGGATCAAACTCAAGTGGTCATTGCTCAGATCTCTTGAGAACATGAAGGCCACTTCTTTCTTCTCTGAAGTGTAAATTGTTCTGCCGAGCTGTCTAGCGAATTTGTCGTGCTCGCTATCTTTGGTAATGTAACTTGCGACGTCTGTGATGTGAACACCAATCTGGTAGGAATCACCCTGTTGAAGCTCAGTCACGCTAATGGCGTCATCCAGGTCTTCAGCTGTATTTGGGTCAATGGTGAAAGTGAGAATGTCACGCAAATCCTCCCTTTCTAAAGCCTTATCATCTTCAGGTTCTTGTAGTTTGAATGGTGGTGGTGTGTCTTTAGAGCCAAGTTCAATGCCAAGCATTTCATGAAAAACATCACTCTCTGGAATTACTTTTGTTACCACACCAAGAGGGAATGTTTTCAGATTGTCCCACTTTAAAACCTTGACAACTAACAATTGATTCTCAGCTTTGTTTACAAATTCTTTTCTAACCCAGCGTCCACATTTGTATTGTCTTACTTCAATTTTGCCCCTGTCCCTCTGCTTAAACTGAACTGTACGTATTCTGGTCATGCGTTTGTTAACAGGTCTAACATATTCAGGATTGTCTTCCACCATCTTACAGATAAAGGTTAATGAGTTTTCATCTCTATGTATTAATCCAACGACCCTGCCTTGTATCTCTTCACCTTCCCGCAGACACATTTCTCTGCTCAAGATCTCTACGCAGACTTCATCTCCAGGAAAAGATCTGCCAACATTTTCTCTTCCATAGATTTTGATAGAGAACATTGGTTCATCAAGAGGCCTGGCATATGCCTGGTCATGCCTTTCTATTTCAAGTTTACAGTGTTTAAAGACATTTGGATTGGTAGTCAAAAGTTTTTCAATATCTTCCTTGCGGAGTTGCAGATTAACCTCTGTGTTGCTGCTGCTAGCAGAGTCACTCTCTGAGGTCTCCATGTCCGTCCTGTTTGGAAACACAGATTAAGTCATTAGGCACTTAAGGACAAGGAGACATACACAGCAAATAGGAAGGGAACAAATATGTTAAAGGGGACCTATTATACAAAATTCACTTGTCTAAGGTGTTTGAACACAAATGTCCACAATGTGTGTAAACAACCAGACTATAATGGTACAAATCCACCCACTCCTTTTTTATAATCCACATAAATCATAAACAGTCTCTCCAAACAAGCTATGTAAGAGTAGGAGCAAGCCCTGCCCATGACTGTTGACGATCTGCAATATTAGCATAGATGCTAGATTAGCATATATAATGTCTGCTGTTTAGTTTAGTTTATTGGTTTATAATAATGTGGACAACCTCTTTTAATGAAAAGAGCAGCTTTAGCCTCTACGGCTAATTTCCAGCTGTAGTCCCCAGCCAGTTGTTAATTGGCATACATCAATAAATACATTACAATTAAAACAGGGCTAAGCAAGAGCTTAGACAAACAAACAAGGTGGCACAAAATTGAAACAGACAAGCAAGCACAAATTGAAAAGACATAAAAGCAGGTCAAGCAATAAAGTAGTGAAAATTGACACAAAAAATAATCATGCAGAGGCCACATTGAAGCACATACAGGACATAACATTGAAGCAGCCAGCAGAGATCAAGTGGCAGAAGCATGATCATGTCACATCTAGTGCGCACATCACATCTAGCGTATTAATGTGTGCAGTTGTAATTGTCGATTAGCCAATTTTTAAGGTGTGCAGTAAAAGTCGAATACATATGTATGTTTTTAATTGTAATGGGCAATGAGTTCCAGTTATGTATTGCAGTAAATGAAAACGATAATTGACCAAATGTGCTTTTTCTGAGTGGGATTACTAGGTCGCCACGTGTGGTGCTTCTGGTATTATGACCGCTGTTATTACGTTGGATTATGAATGAATTGAAAGGAGGCGGAGCGGTATTATGTAAAATTTTGTAAACCAGACAAATGTTTTTATATTTGATTACATTTTCCCAGCTCAGCAGTTTATGGTTTTTAAGGATTATACAATGGTGTAAACTGTTAGGCTTTTGGTCCAAAATTTTAAGAGTTTTTTTATAAATAGTTGCTAGTGGCTTAAGTGATGAGCTGTTAGTTTGTCCCCAGCTTGTCAGACAATATGTTAGATGTGACATAATCATTGCATCCATAAATAATTTAGCAGCATTAAAAGTAAGGGCATTTCTAATATATCTAAAATTAGCTAAACTAAACTTGACCCTATTGCAGACTTTCTTAATATGTGTTTTAAAAGAGAGATTAGAATCAATAATAACGCCCAAATATGTAAATTGTGGCACAATAGTAATGTTTTGACCCGAAATTGATATGTTTGACACACTATTACATTGTCTTTTTGTAAAAAACATTCCCACAGTTTTATCTACATTTAATTGAAGGCATGAACGATTTAGCCAATTGGTGATCTGGTCCATGGCTTTAGTCAGTTTTGTGGCAGCCAGATTTTTTGTCTTGGCATGCACATAAATTACAGTGTCGTCCGCATACATTATTGTATTGATATCAGGGCAAACTGATGGCAAATCATTAATATATATACTAAACAAAAGCGGGCCAAGTATTGATCCTTGTGGCACCCCTGTGCATAAATTAAGAGCTAGTGAACGATGGGTGTTCACAGAAACAAATTGAGTTCTACCAGTTAAATATGACTCAAACCATTTAATTGTAGAAGGGGAAAAATTAAAAGTAGATAGTTTGGCAATAAGGACCTGATGGTTGACTGTGTCAAATGCTTTACGGAGGTCTAAAAACACAGCGCCAACAACACCTCCCTTGTCCACCATTGCTCTAACAGTCTCTAAAAAGTAACAGTTAGCCGTTTCTGCGGAATGATGGGCCCGGAAGCCAAACTACAAATGTTCTGTGCCACATAAACATTACAAATGTTCTGTCATTGGATCTACCAGCAAGTATAAGCGTCTCCACAGACTCCCGGCATCTGAGCCACTGAGGACACAGTGGATGAATTGCATTTATGAAGAAAATGTGCAGAATAAAGTAATTAAAGTGTTATATATTTGCGCAAATCATTTTACGCCAGACTGCTTCACCAACGAGGGTCAGTTCAACGTTGGATTTGCACAAAAGTTGATTCTGAAAGATTTTTAGATTAACATGATGGGACATGCTAATCGATGAGTTGAATCAACTTAACTCCACAACAATTACATTAATGTATCCATTAACCATTCAGAAACATCCAGTTTAACAAGAACATAAACTGCGTACCTTTTTGTAATAATGGTGTACCAATACATACTGTAGGCTTTTTAAAAATTATAGGGTATACACCTATATGCATTTGTACAGGTTTTTTTTATATCAAAAGTGCTGATGTTTTAGTTTGGGCTTACATGTTTCAAGACAAGTGAGACATTTTTTTTTTTACATACTGGGGAAATATACTCTTGTTCCATGTAGTTACAGGGTAAGTGTGACTGTTACGAACTGCTCTGAGACACGAAGGTTGAGATCCAAATGCAGCTTTAATTAAGGGGCAATCCAGACACGTAATCCAATATACATGCAATAGGTCAAAACACAGGTAGGCCGTCCAATCAAAACAGGAAAAAAATCCAAAAACCAAGAGACATGAAACCAGGGAACAACATACAAAACTTTGCAGTGAGTGAATGAGTGAACATGGTATAAATAGGCTGAGACTAACAGGGTAATGAGACACAGGTGAATGCAATCAGTGCCGTAAATGTCGTAAATTAAAGTGGTGCTTGTTACCCACTTGTTCCATGTAGTTACAGGGTAAGTACATTAAACACGCAAACACACTGTGAAACTCGCGCAAGAACTGGTGTCTCTTTCCTCCTGTCTTGTTTGTTTCTCATTGTTATTATCTGTTATCAATTCATTTGTATTTTGTTGTAAGCAATATTTAAAAATCCGCATCAGACTTCTGCGTGAGTTTCTCGGCGTGCCAACGCTTCACGTTACGTTCAGGACAAGAGTGTGAACTCAACCCTCTCGTGCACGCGCTGGTGACAGTCACAGTTGGTCTGAAGCGATAGTCTACAGCTGTAAAAGTTTAAAATATTAGTATTTTTCTTACAAACACTTATCGTTTCACTTCAGTAGAAATTGATCCCTCCATTAGGGTCGTATGGATTACATAGTTGTTGCAGTGGCCTATGTGCTGTTTGATGCTCCAACTTTTAGGAACACATGAGCTTGCATTATGTGTAATCCCAGAGATGATTTATTTTTCTAAAAACCTTAATTTGTGTTAATCTGAAGAAAGAATGTCGTAGGCCAATACATCTCGGATGGCATAAGGAGAAAAGATGAGGAAATGGTGAGGACATATTTCTGGGTGTACTGCATTTTCTTTTAATAATACAGACATGATTTCCTCTTAAAGGAGAACTCCGGTCAATTTTAACATTGAGCTCATTTTTTTGTAAATTTGGAGTGCTGTCAATACAGAGAACAACGACAAAAATCGGTGTTGCCTACACCGTGTTATCCTCTTTTTAAAATTTGCCCCCTGTTGACTTCAATGGGGCAAGTTTTAAACCTGCTTTTAGCCTCTTAACATCCTTGATGTGTCATTACAAGTGCACAGCCAATGTGAGTGATTCCTTCAGAGTGAACACGGGTGAATCTGACTGCAGTAGATTCAAATGAAGTTAATTCAGCCAGCGCACATACCTGTATTTACATCCTGTTTTCGGTCGAAGTCCACAGTAATCGATTGTCGAGTTCACGCGCATAGGTTTAGTTACCTATGATCACGTGCGTGAACTCAATGTTAAAATTGACCGGAGTTCTCCTTTAAGATTCATCAGTGGAAAGAAAGAAAAAAAAGAAGAGGAACAAGAGGAAGAAGCCAAGCAAGAGAAAAAAAGGGGGACAAAACGTGCTACTTTCTGTCAAGACTTAAGCATTTGAAATGAATTGTTGATTTTAAAAAAGCAGTTTAAAAAGTGTTTGTTTTGAATTAAGTTGTTTTTCAAATAAAGGTTTCCGAGTCAGTGATATTAGATGGTGTATTTTTATTGTAGCCTACTTACCCTGTAACTACTACTGAAACAAGAGTATTTAAGAAAAATTTGCAATAGTTTTAGTTTTCAGTGAACTTTTGTTTAAAAGATTGCTGTATAAATGCATAGATATGTTGTAATTTTTAAAAAGTCTATATATTGGTATAAGGAACGCAGTGTTCTTGATAATTGCTCCCAAATGTAAGATTGTTGTATAATAATAGTAGAATAAGTACCTCTTAGTTCTATAATACTTACAGTATAAATAATAAGTCAATTCTCCTGGTTGTTACCCCTTTATTCCCCAAACTTTACATAATTGTTCCTTTATACTTGCATGTAAGTACTTTATAGGTACACTATAATTACTAAAAGTAACACTGTAAAATCGCTTTATACGCAGTATTTTCCGGGCTGTACAAGTACTACTACAATGAAATTTAACTTAAGTACAAGTAAAATTACCAGTCAAAAAATCTACTCAAGTAAAAATAAAAAGTAACTCATTTAAAATTTAGAGTATAAGTCATGAGTTACTTTTTAACAGCGGAGGTAGGGTGGGGTACTTCACCGGTTGTAAAGGTATGACATTTGTAAAGACAAATATCAAAGTGCATTAGCACTTACACCATATAGGCTACCATTTTCAAACACTCTTAAAACATTTTCCTTTATAGGCTTAATTTTCTCAAAAATTATACAGTAAAATTACTTAATACAGTAATAGTTAGGGTCACTCTGAACAAGTATCAATTATAAGAATGACCTAAAAAGGAAAGCTTTTTATGAGTGTTTGATTCAATAAGTGCTCAAATGTAAAGTAAAATGACAAATCTGTGCTATTAAATTACTAAATCTTAATAAACTTACCTTTTCGGGACCGAGAGAAAGCCAGAGGCTTCCTATGAGTGTATAAATCCTAAGGAGTGCCAGAGAATGATGCTGTGTTTATGTCATCGATCATTGCGCACTGCCTTACTATACTTGTACCGGCTCCCCCGCTCAACAAAGGGAAGGTTGTTGTTCCTCTCATAATGGCGTTGTCATATCAACAGTCACTGGCGTTTTGAATGTGGGTGCAAGTTTAACTGTTTAAAGGTGTGCCAAACATGTCAGCCGTGTGCCAGTTGAAGCGTCATCATCCGAGATGAATGATTCCTACTAACTAGATAGATAACCGTAAAGGCTACATAAGGGCTGCGTCAGAAAACTGAAGAATGCTGCACAGGTCGGAAGGAATGCAGAGTTAGTTTCACTTCCTTTTTCCTTGCAGATACTTCATCTGATTGATTTTTGAAGGCCGCATAGATGTATCCTTCCTATCCCACAATCCTGTGCTTTCCATTCTGTGACAGTTGAGCTACAAAAATAAAGATGGCGACTGAAATTTGCGGCTGATCGTCAGTTTGTGTAAATGTACATTTTTGTTTTCCACCTTTGATGTCATTTCTAGCGAGAAATTAGTCATTAAATATTCACTTAGTTTTCACTAAAGCTCGCTCCATTTTGCTGTTTTTCAGTTTCTAAGATGTTTACAAGATGTAAAATAAGTCTCCCCGTAGTGTGAAGTTTTAGCTCAAAATACCCAACAGATCATTTTTTACAGCATGTTAAAATTGCCACTTTTGGGGGGTGAGCAAAACACACCGTTTTTGAGTGTGACCCTTTAAATGTAAATGATCTGGTGCCTCGAGGTGTTGTGTAATATTCAGTTAAGTTCCAGTTTCCTGTTAGTAATGGTGTTGTTTTGGATTCACAACTTATGAATTCTGATGGTCAATTGTTATTGTTTGAAGAATTTATTTCTAAATTTGATATTGCAGTTACACCAAAAGAATATGGCATTGTTTTTGCTGCTATCCCAAGGAATGTTTTGCAGCTTATTATTGGATCCAGAACAGAGCTTTTTGTGACAGCTCCTGTTAACAATATTTTTCTGGGAAGTGTAGATGTTACAAAAAACAAATGTTCAAGTAATTACATTAGAAATCTTTTGGTGAATGTTACGGTTCCTCCTGCTAAAATTTTTTGGACATCTCTTTATAAGGATATTGATTGGAAAAAAATGTGGTTGATGAGTAATAAATTCTGTCTTAACAATAAAATAAAAGAAGTATCTTTCAAAATTATACACAGAATATATCCGGCAAAAAAGACGTTAGAAAGATTTAAGATTGATATTGAGTATTCATGTAATTTCTGTGGCTTAAATGAAGAAACTATTGAACATTTGTTTTATCACTGTGTGTTTACTAAAATGTTCTGGATGAATGTACAAAACTTTATTGAAAGGAAAACAGGACAGTCATTATATTTGCAGGAGAAGGACGTTCTTCTTTACTTTGAGGACATTAATTTGGAAAAGGATTTGATTTTCTTTGTACAACTTGTTTTATTTTTAGGAAAATTTCACATTCATAAAAGAAAATGGACTGACAGCAAGCCATTATTTAACCTATTTCTACAAGAGCTATCTCATTACAGCACCACCATCAATGACCTTAAACAGTCAAAGGCTTTAAAAACAAATTCTATTCTGGAAAAAATTCCTATGCAACTAATGTGTTTTTGTATACTCTTTGTAACCTTATTTCCTTTAATGTTTGTACCCCTGGCAAACAGTTTTGTTCTGTACATTTTTGTTAAGAAAATTCATTAATAAAAAAAAAAGTTCCAGTTTCCTTGAAACACTGGCCCCGTTTCAAGAAGAGGGCGGAGCTTCAAGAGCTCGTGCTTCAGTGTCAGGAAGATCTCATCTCATCTCAGGGAATGATATCAGACCAGAAATATGCTGCATGGAGATAGAACAGGTATAGTTTTGTTTAATTACGGTTATAACTTTGCTTTTACCCACTATTAGTATTAGTACAGTGTTGTAGTAGCGGACTCGTCCGAATGATGGCCAAAAATTTACTGACGACGAGTTTTAGGATGTTTATTGTAGCCTACTTCACACAAAAGATGAAGCGTTTTATTACTCCAGAAAATCACCATAAGAGCTGAATAATCATAGTATAAGAAGAGTGCATTAAAGTCTTATCCATAAACTCTCTCTCTCTCCCTTGAACTATCATTAGCATACACAGCGAATTACACAAAAACACTCGATACAACTAACAGTACACAAATATATTCAGGGGGCTCTTAATTAATAAACGCTTGCTTCGTACGGACCCTCACAAAGCAGTCTGATGTAAAATGATTCGTGCAAACATAAACCCAGGTGAGTAAAGTATTTTATTGAACATAGTTCACTGTAGGCTAAAGCATTATCTATTGTGAAGGCTCATTTGATTTTGATTGATGTAGCGATGTTCGGAATTTATTTTCAAAAGTATCGTGTCTATATTCAGCTTGAGATCCTTATCTAAACTAGTTATATCTCTTAAATCTATAGTGAATGTTTTATGAGCAGTAGAATAATCTCGCTCATTTTTTAGTTATAATTTATGAGAAAGCACTACCTATTCATCCGCACAGTGACGCAGAGCCGAAGCGCATCCTAAACAATGTTCTTCCGCAAAATGCATACAGTTTTTAACCGCTAGGGGGCCATAGGTTACATCTAGTGTACATTTAATTTACAATAAATATTTAATGATTATTAAACACAAAATGAAAATGTATCGCCCAACGTGGGGCTCGAACCCACGACCCTGAGATTAAGAGTCTCATGCTCTACCGACTGAGCTAGCCGGGCTAGTTATACGGGGCGCGAGTCAACGCGAAGAAGAAGAGGTCTAAAGGCTCAGAACTGCGTCACTGTAGCTTATCGCGTTCAAACATTAAACATTCAGAGAAAATAGATCGGGTGAGTTCCTAATGTTACATTAGTGTTGCAAAGTATTAATGTTCCAAAGTATTAATATTACATTTGTAACTCAATCGCACGACGTCTGCTTCTTGGTAACGTTAAATCTTCAGAATCTGGATTCTGTCTAATTTCTTGTCATCTTTAAATCTCGAGTTGTTTGTTGCTGCAGTTCATGTGAGGCCATTTACGATTCCACAGCTATTTAACAAGTTACTTTTCTTGTTTAAGTTAAAAGCAAAGCATGCATACATTTTTGAATTTAGTCATATAGTAGCCTACTAACTTTACTGTATGGCTAAAATAGCGATGGGTCGATGGAATGAAGAATTAACGTGATTATATGCAGATTTAGTTTTACAGCAAGTTGCCCAGCTTGCTTTAGTTTTTTAAGTCTCAAACATGGACACACGCAGTTTCAGGGGTTTTTTTTCTCTCTCTCCATTTATTTACAGTCTATAGATGGTTTTGACTAATTGTGAACAATTAGCATTAGTTAATAAAAATACAGCTGTTCATTGTTTGTTCATGTTCACAGTGCATTAACTAATGTTAACAAATACAACTTTTTATTTGAATAATGTATTAGTAAATGTTAAAATTAACATTAACTAAGATTAATAAATGCTGTAGAAGTGCAGTTCATTGTTAGTTCATGTTAACTAATGAAACCTTATTGTAAAGTGTTAATCATTCAATTTATTTAGCATATTTTCATGTTCTACTATTTATGATGGCTGTATATAATGATGGCCACTAGATGTCATTAGTGATTAGTGATATGAAATTAGAGTATGAAAGTTAGAACAACTGTTCTGAACAAACTTTTAATGGGTCCTCAAGATAACTTCAAATTGTTTAAAATAAGACAAAACAAGCATTATATTAAGCTAAAGCAACTTAAAATCAAGATATCTCATACTATTTGGTCATTTTTTTTATATAACAAATATAGATCCTTCTAGTTATGCCAAGCTCTAAAATATTTTATTGACTAGAAATTGTCCACAACAAATATTGTGGAGTGAAGTGGATAGTGGGAGGGCTTTGAAGTCAAAAAGGTTGAGATCCAAAATAGAGCAACAAATCTTTTGCAGTGTATTTATTTTAAGCCTAATGTGTTTTAACCCATTTCCAAGAAACCTCAGGGCCATTTCATTGGGTTTTGAACAAAATCAAATGCAATGCAAATAGAGATAAGTTTGCATAATTTTGCATGTACTGATAAAACAAATATACTTTAAAAACAGGTGTTGGATGCTGAAAGTAGATGAGGAAAAATGTTTATCGTGTTTGCTTTCAGAAAATGTCCCAATCAAAGTCACGCAAGGCAACGAGTGTCCCGACTGCAGGGGTTTGCATCCTCAGAGAATCGACCTTCTGAAGCTCTTCGTCGTCAGGAGAAATGGTGAGGTGTGCATAAAAAAATTGCTTCCTTAAATTCTAAGTACAATCAACTTGTTTTAATCAATTTCAGCCTAAATTACATTACACTGACTTTAAAAAATGAGTCGATTCTTGTATAACTTGTAAAAAAAAGTTGAAAATTGCTTAACTTATTTTGATGAGTTGGAAAAACATATGTTGTCATAACTTATAGATCATATCATTTTTACAGTGCACTGTACAAAATATTTTCATGATGTTATCACAACATTTTGTCCTTTGTCAAATCAACTTAAGATAAGGAATGTGGTTTAGATAAAATAATATTTTGAGTTTCTGTTATTTAAACCAATCTCCTTATTTGTAGTAACTAAAATTATAGAGGAACTTTTGATTCTTTAATTTTGATTAAAGAAAAGTATTAACAAAAAGCTTAATCCAAAATGTCATGTGTGTTACCCCAAACTAGGAACTTGCCCATCGTCTATCTATGTAATAATCTACACTGCCATCTAGTGGCCATCATTATATACAGCCATCATAAATGGTAGAACATGAAAATATGCTAAATAAATTGAATGATTAACACTTTACAACAAGGTTTCATTAGTTAACATGAACTAACAATGAACTGCACTTCTACTGCATTTATTAATCTTAGTTAATGTTAATTTTAACATTTACTAATGCATTATTAAAATCAAAAGTTGTATTTGTTAACATTAGTTAATGCACTGTAAACTAACATGAACAAACAATGAACAGCTGTATTTTTATTAACTAATGTTAATACTAGATAATAAATACTGTAACAAATGTATTGATCATAGTAACTTCATGTTAGTTACTACATTAACTAATGTTAACAAATGAAACCTTATTGTAAGTGTTACCATTTAATGTCTTAATAATAATCATAATAGGGCTACAGTCACTTCTGTTGTACTAACACTTTCCATGGTTATATGGCCTTTAATATGCTAACGTTATGCTGTAACATGAACTGCCTCGGCTTTGAGTGCAGAGACAACACCGTCTCTGTGGCGCAATCGGTTAGCGCGTTCGGCTGTTAACCGAAAGGTTGGTGGTTCGAGCCCACCCAGGGACGAAATGACTTTTGATTCATAAGGACTGAGAGGAATTCAATAGCATAACCGAACCAGGTATAGTTGTGATTGAATCTTTGCTGTTGTTAAATAAATTATTGATGCCCTCCTTTTTTTCCCTGAGAAAGTCTGTTCGAGGGGGGCGGGGGAGGGGGCTTGGATGTGAGACAGGAGACAGGGGGAACAGGAAAAAGAGAGAAAAAAGGGAAAAGGAGAGGAAAGGAGAAGGAATTTTTTTAGGACTTTATCCTCCAACACCAGTGTTTTTGAAAGTCTACATTTATCATAAATTATCGTAAAAACATTTTTCCTATACATTCCTATACATTTATATGGGAGTAAAGTTGATCACAAGGTTCCCGGTTCGAATCCCACTGTTGGCTGAAATTAAGATTGTTATTTTATGCTGTGAATTATGTTTTATCATTAAAAATCACAACTGATTTCCACGTTACTCAGCGATTGGCTCCCTTCCAATCTCACAATGGAGAGCGACCTCAGCGATTGGATGAGGAGATAGTGGCAGAAACAGCCAATCCTGATCCAGGTACCGCCGAAGCCACAGGGATGCAGGTAACCTCTACTGTGATGTCATTGTTTACTCTTTTTATTTGCTTTCGTTTTGTACAGACGCTCAAGCAACAACAAACAACTGGTATATGGAGCGAGATGAATCGAAATAATAATTCACGCAAAAGACGATTGTCGTAGCCAAAATTTGAAACCTAATTTACATGCACAAAAAACAATTCAGGTGTTTAGTGGTTCAATTATAAACTTTAAAATAATATATTTTAACCCTCATCCTTCCCTCGGGTCATTTTGAAAATGATTGAAAAATATTTTTATGATTTTTGTGGTTGAAATTTAAAAAAAGTAACAAATCCTTCCCTTGCGGGTCAAATTGACCCCCATAGGAATGAATGTAATGTGAGGAATGCTTCAGTACACATAGAGAAACCTAAAAATGCTCAAAATTCCAAACCTTTACCAAAAAAATTATTTTATAATGTCTACATGTGTATCTGAATGCATCCTGAAGAGAAACTGGCTTTAGGACCCAGGGGAAACCGCTCAATTGCTGCAAATAGTGATGTAGTGGTCATCTAGTGGCAAGAGTCATGAAATATCATGTTATGTAATTTTTTTCCCACAAGAGGTCGGCAAAGACACCCAATGTAAGATATTTTGAGCTGAATTAAAAGATTAGGCATGAAATTGTAAGTTTTTTTTTAAGTTGAAAGAATGTGAGGAATGTGCTTACATTACTAAATTACTACTTATTTATTATTCATTGATTAAATATAGTATTTTAAAGGTAAATAAAATAAAAAAACTCAAAAAAAAAAAATATTATCAAGGTGAAATATAATAAGCTTTCTGGACAGGAAAAAAAAAGTATGATTTTAGGGCTTCGGGTCATTTTGTCTCGCGAGGGAAGGATTCAAAGCGTTTTGTGGACAGTTGTACATCTGTGAATTGTTTTGCATTTGTGAAACGTATTTTATGAATATATAATTTTATGTTGCGCACGTGAATTGCTTTTTGTGCTTTTGTTTGTGCACATGAAATTAAGTTTCAAGCATGCGAGTTTGCCTGCGCATTGTGCATCATATCTTTCACGGGAATTATTATTGAGACCAATGTGCCTCTATAGGGGTCGACTGGTGTGTTTTTTCTAAATGTTTACATAACAAATGTTTAATGCACCAAGAAGTTAAAACTATGCGCCCAACGTGGGGCTCGAACCCACGACCCTGAGATTAAGAGTCTCATGCTCTACCGACTGAGCTAGCCGGGCTTGCATCCTGTCTTAGTTAACTGAAAATTCCAAAATAAATGTTAATGATATTCACATTTATCTCATTTTTTTTTTTAGATATGTTTCCTCAGTATCTAAAATGGATGTATGATGATGGATGAAAATGGATCTATCTATGATGGATGATCAATGGAAGAGAGCGAAGGGGCGTCGTCCATCTTTTTTTACAGTCTATGAACAATACAAGGAAGAGTCTCGTGCTCTAGCGTCTGAGCTAGTCGGGCTAACCGTAACGCTTTTAAAGACCTCCTCCTGAGCTCCTCAACTAGACAGCATTTTTAACCACAAATTGCAAAATGATTCAGAAGCTCTTATAGGTAGCAGGCAGAAGAAAAGGAACCAGGTTCTCAGTGGCGGCTGCTGGTATTTCAAAGAGTTTAGGCTCATTTTCGGCCTTCATCATAAAAATTGTCCATTTATTTATACGAAAATTCTGCCCTACGTTCCTTTTCAAGAAAATGCTCTACAAACTAGGCATCTTTTCCAGTGACTTGACCACAGTATCCTCTCAATGGCCAGCAGAGTTAAATATAATTGTATAAATGTAATAATATAATAAAGGTATAAATAATAATATAATAAAGTATAATAATACTACTACTAATAATATTTTTTTTAATTATTTTTTTTTTATTATTACTACTAATAATATAAAAATTATAATAAGTAATAATATAATAAAGGTATAAATGTATAATTGTGTAAAATGTATTATGAAAATTGGCTAGCAATTTCGACAAGCAAATACCAAGAAATAGGTTGCAACAGTTTGTCTTTCTACACTTGAAAAATCCGCGATGGGACTGAGCTCGAATAGCTTCAGCATCAGCGACTTTTTATTGTATGAAATCGCTGTCAATCAAAAGGAGATGCAGCCTTTCGACAGACCCTCCAATCATCACGCAGAAGCCCGGAGTCCAGGCCAGCCCACTCCTCATTCACCCCCAGAGACGCTAGCGTCCGTGGGCGGGACATAATCGCAGCATTTATCCAATGACTGTCTAGTTTCGAAGCACTGAAAAAAACTGTTCAAAGCAGCCCCATTGAAGTCAAGGGACGCTGGGCTTCAACAGGGAAATACACTGAGACGCTACGGGAATGTATGAGAAGGAAATCGAGGTAGCCGACCTGCGTAACTGATTCTGAACAAACTCGTCTTTGAGATGAACGTTTTCTAACGCATTTTTAGTCAATGCAATGTTAACACAATAGTCATTATATCATTTTTTGACATTATAGGGGAAGCCGAGCTTGCCTTGCAGTCTTAAAGAAATCCCCACTGCAGGTTCACCCTCGACAATACACTCGTGTGCTGTAATGAACTTTCAAAGTTCAAATTCAATGTGAAAGTAAAACCTGAGATGATGTTAGGTGAAAGTTAGGTGAATTCCAAACAGGACAAGCATTGTTTTGAAGATGTAAATGTTTCTCTTTTTGTTTTGTGTTGTTTTAATACTGCATCACTGGCACTGACATCTCCGTATATCACCAATCGCCTTATTGATATACCAAATTGAAAAATTGTAAACAATTTTAATGTCCATAGAAATGTTAACATACTCAAGGTCTTCCAGGTTTAATAGATTCTTTTATATTAATATAAAACTGTGAAGACATTCAAACTAAAACTGTTTCAAATAGTCTCCTATTTCAGGCACTCTACAGTGGGACACAACACATTTTTGGACAACAACATCCTCTAAATATGAAAATCATGGAAAACATATCCATACATTCCATATATGATGGAAAACATGAAGATGATATAAAAAAGTATCTTGAATACTTAAATAAATGCACCTCTACATAATGATTTCACTTTATGAAACTGTAAAAACAATTTGCAAACTCTTTTTAGAGTTTGGATGTTGTGGTGGTCACTATAAACTAAGGGTGTCACGATTCTCCAAATCCTCGATTCGATTACATTTTCGATTCTGAAGTCACAGTTCGATTCGATTCTCGATAATAAATAAAAAAATTGAAAGCACAAGCTATGCCATTTTTAGAATTATGCAATATAATAATATCTGACCTTTGTTCGCAATACTACATTGTCAAATTTAAAACGTTTATTAACAAAATAATGAAACAATATACCCTATTACCTATTATAGTCCGGGGCTCCCTGGACTCCTCAGAGCAGTCACAGGCGAATAGCACGGCGTTTTAAATTGGGTTCCCACAGCGTTTGCAACGCAGTACGAGAGAACGTTCTCGTAAGGGAATGTACTTGGTTACTTGCGTAACCTCGGTTCCCTTAGAGATAAGGGAACGAGTACTGCGTTGCCTTGCCGTGCTATTTCGCTCATATCAGGTACTTTGCTTCAGTCGATTTAAACCTAAAATCCTTTGGGTAGTTTTCTGTGAATTTATACTCTCCAGCCGCGTCCAAATTGGCTCGCTCGAGGTTGGCAGGGCGCCAAGTGCTCCCATTGGACCGCACGCCACTGCTAACTCGCCATAGGTTCGTGCAGTTGCCGCAGCACAGCCAATTAGCTCGCTCAGGCGAGTTATGATGCTCTCGCTGTGCAGCTGCAATGCGTTTTAAAATAAAGTCTTCAATATTCTCGAGAAAAGGAGTTTTACCTATTACAGGCAAGCCGAGCTGACGTGACATGGGGGCGTGGCAGCATCGACGATTCCATTGTTTGATTCGATAATCGAGATTGAGCATTAATTTCGAAATCGAAATCGTGACACCCTTACTATAAACTAATTTTATGGAAAAGATATGTAATCCTTTTTATACACTAAAATAAATGAAATCATATTGGGTAAACTATTGCTTTTTAGGACATTTAATTTAAAGGTATAATCTGCATGCATAATCAGGGCCGTAGCCAGAGGATTCGGGGCCCCCTGAAAAAATATTGATGTGGGACCCCACCACCCTCCACCAATATCATATACTGTACAATAGATGAGCATGGAGGCCCACATATAACAGAAGAAGGTGATGTTGTTGTAAAACCTTTATTTTAAAAGTTAAATTTCTATAAAAATTACAACTAATAAAAAGAAATAGTCAAATAATAATAAAACCAATTTTAAAAATGTAACAGCAAAATAATGTTTTTTCCCCATCAGGGAAACAGTCTGTTATAATTAATAAATCAAAAAGTAAACATTTATAAATTGACAAGAATGCAGTCAAATTTAAAAAATAAAGTCATACATTTTACAATAGTGTAAAAAGACAGGGATTTTGAACACGTACTCATTCGGTCGACTTTGGTGCGCATCGATAATGAAGAGTGACAATAGCCTCGCCGGCAGGCTGTAGACGGTAGTTTTCTTATTCCCGGCGAAATAACAATACAACCTGTCTTTAAGAAAGTCTTGATCGACCGGGATACATCAACTCTCCTGGCCTCCCTCTCATTCTTTTCATAGCGTTTCTGGTTCCCTGATTTATGTTTTCTTTTCCCCGAAATTTTCAGTCAGTCAATGTCCTGCTCTTCCAGCAAGTTCATCGTTAACTTCAGGCACTGCCTCCTCAACTCTGATTGGTTCTATTCACGAGCTGGGGTGGGACTTACAATTTTATTGGGTCCATCTGATGTTTGTAACTGACTGAATAATTAATAAATACTTTAGATCGGACTAACCCATTTATAGGGAGGTAAGAGAATATTTGGAAAAATTATTTAACCAAATTGCATGTTTTTGTGGTTTTCCTTTAAATCTCAGGCATACAACTAATATAAATATTAGAATTATTCATACAACAGGGGCCTATATAGTATAACTGCTGGATTTTGTGGGGGCCCCTATAATTGTCACCACCTTTCACTCCACTAGCGACGGCCCTGTGCATAATACAAATGCAAAGAAGTTTTGCAGAATCCTAGGGTATTTCTAAGGGGAAGCCCGTGGGCTGAAAGAAAGGGAAGGTAATGAAAGCTATATATACAGGTGAGCTTTAGCCAGCAGTGAGATTACAGTTTCAACCGGCAGTGAGATTGCTACAGGTGTGGAGACTGTTGAAGAAGACATGGACATCTACAGCTATATCACGAGTCTGGTAAGACATTTTAATCTCAAACAAGATTCTTTGCATTGGATTTAACTATGGTAAAATGTGTAGAACAGAGCTGAGAGTATTTAGTGGTAGCTGAGAGCATTATCAGAATAGCTACACATATTAACATTTTACTTACAAAATGAAGTGGTAACCTTGTTTTATACAGTCTATGGTGGTAACATTTAAAAATACTGGTTTTAATTACAATTTTAAAAAAGTGTATAAAATGACAAAATTCATAAAAATCATAATATAAAGAAACCCTGAGTGTTTCGAAGCCTCGACACAATACGGCACATTTGCTTCAACTGTTTCAGTGTCCCACGAAGCCTCGATCCGCCCAGCACTAAAGAGTGCCTGAGAGAAACGTGCTGTCTTGATTCAGTATCTGCGGTCAGGGTTAGGAATGTCTGTGTCATTATTCTAAAGTTATTTTCGTAACTACTTACGAAATTAAAGTCCTGTCAGCCGTTGTGGTTTATTAGGTTGTGCTCTTTAATTGCATGTGCGGCGCGCGCTGTATGTCCCTTCATTGTAAACAAAGAGCAAAAAAGCATGCAACGTCGTAGTTATGTTGTCAATTAGTAGCCTAAGTCACGAAATTATAAAAAAAGTACCAATGATTTGTATGCAGGCATGTTTATTATATTCATCAGCAGAGCAGTTGTTTCATTTACAGTTCATGTTGTGTATTCACCATGGTAACTTTTGTTTCCATATAACCAAAATGTCGCTTTATTTTCACTTTGTGTTATATATTGTGGTGGCTAATACCAAATGACCAACTTTATTGTACTGTTATTTAATAGCCAATGTAATATGACAACAAATGTCATTTTCACTTTTTTACAGTATCGCCTAAACCGTATTATTAAAACGAAGAATCAAAGAAGTTGTGGGCATGTGTAGAATTTGTGAGAATTTAGTGAATAATACTACAATTCTGTGGAAATCTGAAATCTTGTTCTCACATTCTCACATTTCTGTGCAAGCCTATTGATTACTGAAAAATCTGAAGACTATAGACTTTTCATTCAAACTTTACTTTAAAATAACCTTTGATTTGTATAATGCTTTGAAGTGGGAGAAGATCATCGCAGTCTTCTGGGGAAGCAGTTCAACCCCTGATCAGACGAAGCCATCGGAGAGTTCAGACAAACGTACGCTGCACATCTAGTCCATACACTTATAGCTCATTATGTTCAGTTGTGTTTGTGCATAACACTAGACCAGTCAAAGGTTTGGACATGCTTGGACTGAATTTGTTTTTTAAAACCATTTTGATCTAAATGCTTTTGCTTAAATTTGAATCAAATTCATATGAGTTGTGCATATACTTTAATAATAAAAAAGATAATTTTGCCCATAATTCACATTCTTCCACTGGTGTTATTTTATAGTTTAAAGACTTAGATTTAATCAAATTGATTAGATTAGTTGTGTTTTTAGCAGTATGTGTGAAACCACGGATTCATACAATTTAATGCAGCCATCTCAGCAGTTTAACTGCAGTATTAAAGTTGACATGAATTCATAATTCATGGTCTTATTATGCAATTAATCAGTCTTATGTTATTCCAAATAAAATAGGGTTGTCCTGTGAATCCTGAATCAAAAATTTTCTCTTTTCAGATGACATCCCAGTCACTAAACCTGCTCAGGCATTGGTGTCGGTGGTCCAGGAGGGGAACAGTCCCGCACAATCCACCGTAAACTCACATTCAGGTCTGTCTGCACTCTGGGATGAAGTTCCCAATCAAATACAGACTGAGTTTCATTTAGAAATATGTCCCATATTACACATTACCAATGCCATGTTTCTTTGACTAGAGGCCTTCAAACCTGTTTGAACTGAACTATGTTTTATGATGCACAAT
This sequence comes from Vimba vimba, assembly GCA_022828995.1. NCBI lineage: Eukaryota > Metazoa > Chordata > Actinopteri > Cypriniformes > Leuciscidae > Vimba > Vimba vimba. Next base: position 52,575,106 of record CM040818.1, read on the forward strand.
ATCCCTTTGGGATCTTGATGTGTTCTCAAGGTCATTATATCAAATCATTGTTTTACTCTGTCGTTTCAGTTCATCAGATCCCATCACAGTACCCAAACTCCCTCACTGACCCTGATGAGATTGCCGAAGTGGAGAAGATCTACCTCAAAGTAAAATGTGCTGGGAAGATCACGGAAGTGGGCATATTCCCACAGGAAAAGATCTCAGATTTACTAAAGGAGGCCTGTGACATGGCAGAGAAGAAACCAGAGAGAATGACTCTGGTTTATGAAGGTAAACACAGCATTCGTCAATTTTTTCTTGAGGTTGATCTGATGCACCAAACTTAAAAACTTTAGTCTGATGAGTGAGCCTGCAAATCAGTAATTGCATTATTTATTTTCAGGAGAACATCTGGATGTGAACGAGAGAGTGTGCCATTATAGTCGACTACGAGGAGGAACCATAGTGAACTTGATTCATGTCTAAATCATGCCTGGAATATCCATCCAAGGATACACAAGTACACTACATGAAATGTTATTTAAGATCAATCATTTCATTATTTTGTTATTTTAAGGGGTTATGTGCTTTAAAACTGTCATTGTAATGGTTTATTGTAAAAAGTATTGTTTTGTTGTGTATATTGTATATTTTCTATATTGTAAAATAAATCTGTGCAACCTTTTACCTCAGCAATTTTATTTAAATGACAAATTTTTATTTGATTTTGCCATGAGACATATGTTGAAAAACAGTATTATAAGGTCCCGCCCAATCGGTCCAACAACAGTTTCCGATAAGCGGGTGAAAGATTACTGCGTGTTACTGTCTTTTCAGTGTGGCAAATTAATTTAATTACCTCTTTGTTTCATCTGACTCCAAAAATAAAAAAAGGTCAATAGATGTTTGTTAATCATTAAATTTAGGTGAATGTTTGATTAATTAATTGAACTCTTCATTGACGGGGTTTATGTAAATTCTAGGGTTGGTGATGTCACTAACCCGGGAGGAATGTCGTGTAGTCCCTGCCAGCCGTTTGTTGTAGTCCTTAAAAAACAATTTCTTTAAAAGCAAATATCTCCCTTTGCTTTGAACTTTGAGCGTTGTGACTTTGCAGATGTTGTTTATGCTGAGACAGCAACATTACACATTAACTAAAGTTAGAAAAGTGAATTCATAATCAACCCCCCTTTAAATGCTAAATTCAATGTACTCTTAGTTTTTCATGTCATGTTATGTAAGGACATACGATCAGCAGATGTTAAACAGATTCTTAAATTTGTAATCCCACAGTGTAATGAACTTGACAAACAAATTCAAAATGAAGTGAAAGTAAAAGCTGAGATGTCATAAAAGTGAGGTGAATTCCAAACAGGTCAAGTAAACAGCATTGTTTTGAAGATGTACATTTTTCTCTTTTAGTTTTGTTTTAATACTGCGTGAGTGTCACTGACATGTCCGTATATCACCAATCGCCTTATTGATATACCAAACTGAATTCGGGCCTTTATCATGGTGACGAAATGTCAGTATAAACAATTTTAATGTCCATAGAAATATGAACATTCTCAAGGCCTTCCAGTTTGAAAACTTCAGGTTTAATAGATTAATTTTGAAAACATAAAACTGAGTAGACATTCAGACTAAAACGGTTTCAATTCCTCCTCTATTTCTCTGTCTACAGTGGGACACAACACATTTTTGGACAAAACGATCCTCTAAATATGAAAAGATAGATGTTGCCAAGAAAAATTCAATGTAATATCATGGAAAACATGAAGGTTGATATAATCCCACTGGAAAGATTCTCAGTTTTGCTACAAGAAGCATGTGAAAGTACGGGGAAAAGCCAAAAGCAGAATAATTTAGTTTTTTGAGGATATATATATATATATATATAAAAGTAACTGGAATACTTAAATACACCTCTACATAATAATTTCACTTTATGAAACTGTAAAAACATATGCAAACTCTTTTTAGAGTTTTTATGATGTGGTGGTCACTATAAACTGATTATATGGAAAAGATATGTGATCCTTTTTATACACTAAAATAAATGAAATCATATTGGTAAATTATTCCTTTAAGATATTTAATTTAAAGGTATAATCTGCATTCATAATACAAATTCAAATAAGTTATGCAGGATCAGGGGCTGAAAGAAAGTGAAAGCAAGTTGCAGCAAAGGGTATACAGGTGAGTTTCAGCCAGTGGTGACATTGCAACAAAGTGTGGAGACTGTTGAAGAAGACATGGACAGGTTCTATAGCCATTTCACAAGTCTGGTAAGACTACATTTTCATCTCAAACAAGATTCTTTGCATTGGATTTAACTATGGTAAAATGTGTAGAACAGAGCTGAGAGTATTTAGTGGTAGCTGAGAGCATTATCAGAATAGCTACACATATTAACATTTTACTTACAAAATGAAGTGGTAACCTTGGTTTATACAGTCTATGGTGGTAACATTTAAAAATACTGGTTTTAATTACAATTTTAAAAAAAGTGTATAAAATGACAAAAGTCATAAAAATAATATAGCCTAATGCAGGCATTCTCAACCCTGGTCCTCGAGGGCCACTTTCCTGCAGAGTTTAGCTCCAACCTTGATCAAACTCACCTGTCTGTAGCTCTCTCGTAATCCTGAAGAGCTTAATTAGCTGGTTCAGGTGTGTTTTGATTAGGGTTGGAGCTAAACTCTGCAGGAAAGTGGCCCTCGAGGACCAGGGTTGAGAACGCCTGGCCTAATGTAATATAAAGTATAGGACAGTGTTTCTCATAGTGATGTTACACATGACACTGAATCTTCAAAGCGCGTGTCGAGTATACAGCGCAATCTCTCATTAAGATCCGTGTCGGAGCCATAGACTGTAAAAAAAGATGGACGACGCCCCTTCGCTCTCTTCCATTGATAAGAACTGAAGCCGCCAGAGTCCCGATATGGCGCTGACATATTGGATCTTGAGTCTGCGCAGTAGCGATCTCGGGACCAGACCTGCGCAGTAGTGAGCAGGAAGTAGAGCCGCGAAATCAACGCTCCGCCCTCACTCTCGCAGAATGCACTGAGGGAGAGTGGATTCTGCACACTTTTTAAAAAATTGATTGCAGTACGACAAGAGGCTTGTTAAAATAAAGTAAATACAATCTCCTCAGTCCTCCGAAGATCCCGAAAAAAATGTCCGTTGGTGCTTCAGTGACTACTTCGCTCGAGAACCTGTCAATCACAGCTGTCAATCATGACGTTACACCACCGCATCACGTAACTAACTAAAAACCAACTTATTTTTGAAACAGACACTTGAACTAACATCAGCATGATAAAAACGACAGCAAATGAAAGAAACCACCTTTGGAAAAAAGATATTTGAAGTGTAATTTAATCGTTTAGTTGGTCTCACGTCCCGTTGAATAACATGGGGAGGCGGGGCTTATGACCTATACTAGGACCAGCCACCGGGGGGCGATCGAGACGTTTTGGCTTCACTTTTCAGGGCTTGTGCGGCACGCTTGGTCGGAGCCATAGACAGTAAAAGAAATGGACACAGCGACCCCATTGGAACTCAATTGAGACAAGTGAAGCCCATTTTTAGCGATTTCTTAGCACTTCCTTTCCTGACGCGCAGACTCAAACCGAGCAAAGCGTTACACGGACCACGTGAGCAACCCGTCTGTCTTCTAGTAGCTGTGCCAAGAGAAATCTGAATCATTCCCTTCCGAATCTTGCAGAGACGGAGAGTGTGAGTAGAAATTGTCCATGAGCATGGAGCAGGATCAACTTTTGCTAGGTATTCTGATTAATTATATTGTAATTTTGCCTCTACGTCCCCCCGATTGCCAGCGAGCTTCTCCTCCTGTCCATACGGTAATCTCTCTAATGTGCGACAAAGAGTCGCTTGGTTATGACGCAATCGTTAGCCTACTTTTACAAAAACTGCTTCTACGGGGCCATAACATAAGCTACAAGGTAATGGAGCATTTTATACATTGTCGTGTTTCTTTAGAAATAAAAAATGGACAAATGGAGTCTTCAAACGCCTCAGATGTAAAGTTATTCGCTGTCAAAGTGACGCCAAAATGAATGGAAGTCAATGGGATTGCTAACGCAAGTGAAGTTCCGCTCAAGATGGCGGCACCCGGCCGACTTCAACTTCCGGTCGACTTCCTTCCCGCTTGGTCGGAGCGCGTATTGTTTTCAGAAAAACACGTGATTAACGAAAAACGAAGCCTCACTTTCTTTCCAGTCACGTGAATGCTTCACTTTGCGTGTCGGAATGTTTGAACTCAAACCACTACTCTACAGGTTTTTGGAAGTTAAGTCCATTTACTAACATTGTTTTTATAAATAAGCCTATGATGTGTTACATGCTCATATATTCTGCAATATAAACAGCATAGAAGCCATAAAATAATTAGACCACCATTTAATTGCATCGAGCAACTCTTTTGGTATTTTTATAATTAGTAGGCTATTAATATAATTGTTACATTTGATGCATTGCCTCACTTTAATATGCGAATTATATTATCAGAAAACTGAACATTTAGCGTTGTCAGGCTTTTATTTGTGCTTAATAGATGAAACAACGCTGCTGCGCACTCGGGTTTATGCCTGCTATAAATTTTACCTGCCACAAGATGGCGCTGTTTTCGACACTCTTGATGCTTCGAATCTTTTCCCGGTACAATCAAGGGAAAACCTCACTCAGAGCCATAGGCCTCACTGCTTCATGAGGCTTCGCCCATTTTTGTTTTATTGTGAAAGACGTGCGTGAAAGCTTTTGTCAGACCCAGTTTAAAGGGATAGTTCACCCAAAAATGAAAATTCTGTCATAATTTACTCACCCTCAAGTTGTTCCAAACCTGGACAAAGGAAGATATTTTGAAGAATTTTGTAACCTAACAGTTGTGGGTTACTAAATGTCCTAACATTTACATCCATAGTTTTTTTTTTTTTTTTTTCTTCTTTCTTTTTCTTCTTCATACTATGGAAGTCAATGGGACCCATCAACTGTTTGGTTACTTGTAGCAATCATTCTTCAAAATATATTCGTGTTCAGCACAACAAAGAAATGTATACAATACAGGATTGAAACAACTTGAGGGTGAGTAAATGATGACAGAATTTTTGGGTGAACTAACCCTTTAAGTAAAGAGTATACTTATAGTGATGGCGATTTCAAAACACTGCTTCATGAAGCTTCGAGACATTAACGAAGCTTCTGTTCCGAGCGCGAATCAAACTGCCAGAGTCACGTGATTTCAGTAAACGAGGCTTCTTTGAGTCATAACTGTGTCGAAATACTTCGAAATTTCAATAGTTCGTCGCTGGGGGCGAAGATGAATCAATGAACAAGTGTCTGTGGGTTTTACCTGATCTCTGATCAGGTTTATACATTTGTAGACGTTTTAATTAGACATTAGTATAATTAAAATGAATACACTCTAAAAACTGCTGGGTTGAAAACAACCCAAGTTGGGTTATTTTATAACCCAGCTGCTGGGTCAAAAAGGGTCTCACCCAGCGCTGGGTTATTTTAACCCAACATGTTGGGTTATGTTTTCTACCCAAAGTTGGGTAGAAATTACTGACTAAACAATGGGTTGAAGAATACAACCCAAATTATGGGTCATGGGTATCATTTGGATTAAAAATTACTTTTTTTCAATTAACCTTTGCATTATGAAAGCAACTTGTACAGTTATTTTTATAAAATTAAAGATAATATTCAAAACATTATTCTATCAATGCATGTTTGTATTTCTTATTTACCAATTAAAAGATCTTCAATTGACATGAGTTGGTCTTTAAAAATATATTTATTCATTTCATACAATTCATTACAATTTAAAATGAATTCATTAGCAATTGATTAAACATTTAGTTCAAGTTCAAGGATTTAAATGGAATTAAATTGAGCCTGGAGAATTTTGACCTCATTTGCCTCTTGTCCAGGGATTTCAAAGAGCGCTGTTTGGATAAACTCCCAAACTTTGCTGCAAACTTTTGGGTATGCGATGTCAAAAACAAAAAAAGCCTTAAAGCAGACATCTACAGCTCCCAAAAGGGAAGGGTGCTCCAGACCCGTCCCATTGATGACAACAAAGGCCTGGGAGCACTGATGCCCGTCCCCCAACATGAGTACAAAGGGGTACTCTGTGGGTGCCTTTGTCAGGTATTCCGCCAGGTTAGTTCCAACCTGTAAGAAAAACAAAACAAAAGGAAGTTGTTTGAACAGGTCAGGTACTTGTAACAGCAACAGCAATATCACCAGAGTTGTCATGATTTACGTGCTATGCCTTAATTCTAGCTTCATAATAAGGAAGAAAAATAAATTCAGGTAAAAATCATTGTAACTTACAGGCTGAACATCAATAAAAGCCCTTCTGAACTCAAGGCGGCTGGGGCGGCACAGTTTTCTGCCAACCTTGTATACGCCGGTTGGCAGCAACACCGGGAGCAGCTGCAACGCAACCTCCCCTTGTTTTTCTGTAAAATATATATGATAGATTCATCAGTCAAATACAACAGTAAATGTATCTTATGGTTGGAGGAAGGAAGATTTTTCACAATATAGGAAAAGTGGGTAACACTTATTGTTTTCCCTGGAAACTAACCAGTAGTCCCCTAATAAGGCTGAGTTGGGAGTTCACCAGTAAGTACTGGTTAACTACCCAGCAGTTCCTGATTAGTTCCCTAGCAAGTAACCAGTAGTTCCTGATTAGTTCCCTAGCAAGTAACCAGTAGTTCCTGATTAGTTCATCTGGTAACACTTTACAATAAGTGACACAAAGAATGCTTAGTTACTAGGGAACTCCTTAGGGAACTAATCAGGAACTAATGGGTAGTTCCCTAGTAACCAAGGAATTTTTTTGTACCTTATTGTAAAGTGTTACCGAAAAGTGTTCATTCATTAATTGTTTGCAATACAGAAACAATAAACAATGTATAAGCAGAAGAGAAGTCCCAGTGTCCCACAAGCGTAAATCTCAAATCAACATTCTACAAATAACATTACCTGCTGAAAGAAGATCAAAGTTTTTTGTGATCTCCGTTTTTTCCTATTGTGCCAGATTGATGATCCTTGGGGCGAATAGTGTGTTCCAATTTGCTGTCAATTTGTCTGGGGCCTCGGGCTGCAGCATCACAAAATCTTGGGATATCTAAGTCCAGGAAAAGTGCAGGAAAAGTCAATGATTTAGTAAGCAATGGGGCACAAATATTTAACAGGGTCACACATACAAAATACACAACATTCATTTATTCAACCAGTACTTACAATACTATGCAGTATTACACATGAGAGAAAGAGAAAGAAAATTGGCATGGTGTTTAATTCTAACAATGAAATGGATTGTTACATACCTTCAAACGCAGGGATTAAATTAATAAGGTTCCACTCAGACAGTTTGTCATTTCAACACTGGATAGTTTTTTTCGTTTGATTAAAGTGTTTTTTTTATGTCAGCTGAATGTCCGGAATTTTTTTCAGAGAAGATAAGACAACTTATTTAGCACAATTCACACCAGCGGTAATTCAGGAAAAAAAATATCTCCGAATGCTCCACATGAAACTTTGGTCTTCCGACCTTTTACCACCGTGTCGATTTATTTTGATTAATATGTGCGAGGGAGAGAGAGCAAGACAGCGCTAGTTTGGAGACGGTGAAGTCTTGTTTACAGAGTGCGCGCGCGCGCGACCGGCTCTCTCTCTCTCTCTGGTGGTTCTTTCAGTTAAGCATACGCCGTCACAAACGCAGCTGTTCATCTACATTACTCACCGATCAAATAAGACTTTGGCGGGCGCTAAAACAAGTTCAATGCAGGAAAATGCATGCGCGAGTTTACATTAGACTCGCACGGAAGCCAGCAGGCCCAGGCGTCTCATGGTGAGCTCAGTTGACGCTGTGTGCTTCAAGATTCTGACGCAAGTGCTAAGATTCCGATTGGCCAAGAGAAAAAGTGCTAAGATTCCGATTGGCCCAAAGAAATGTCAATTATAAGAATTATCCAATAATGTTTCGCAATTCTATCCTGCATGGCATGTTACTGTCAGAGCCATATAGAGAGCTAGTTTGGGACTGTTATTTAATAGCCCGCCACTTTAATATGACAAAGTCATTTTCACTTTTTTTACAGTGTAAACAGTATTTAAAACAAAGAAGCGCAAGTTATGTGCAGAATTTAGAGAAAGCTACAATTCTGTGGAAATCTGAAATCTGTTCTCACATTTCTGTGCAAGCCTATTGATTACTGAAAAATCAGAAGACTATAGACTTTTCATTCAAACATTACTTTACTTTAAAATAACCTTTGATTTGTATTATGCTTTGAAGTGGGAGGCGATCATCTCGGTCTTCTGGGGAAGCAGTTCAACCCCTGATCAGACGAAGCCATCGGAGAGTTCAGACAAACGTACGCTGCACATCTAGTCCATACACTTATAGCTCATTATGTTCAGTTGTGTTTGTGCATAACACTAGACCAGTCAAAGGTTTGGACACGCTTGGACTGAATTTGTTTCTTAAAGCCATTTTGATATAAATGCTTTTGCTTAAATTTGAATCAAATTCATATGAGTTTTATTATTAAAGCATATACTTTAATAATAAAAAAGATCATTTTGCCCATAATTCACATTCTTCCACTGGTGTTATTTTATAGTTTAAAGACTTAGATTTAATCAAATTGATTAGATTAGTTGTGTTTTTAGCAGTATGTGTGAAACCACGGATTCATACAATTTAATGCAGCCATCTCAGCAGTTTAACTGCAGTATTAAAGTTGACATGAATTCATAATTCATGGTCTTATTGTGCACAATTAATCAGTCTTATGTTATTCCAAATAAAATAGGGTTGTCCTGTGAATCCTGAATCAAAAAAATTCTCTTTTCAGATGACATCCCAGTCACTAAACCTGCTCAAGCATTGGTGTCGGTGGTCCAGGAGGGGAACAGTCCCGCACAATCCACCGTAAACTCACATTCAGGTCTGTCTGCACTCTGGGATGAAGTTCCCAATCAAATACAGACTGAGTTTCATTTATAAATATGTCCCATATTACACATTACCAATGCCATGTTTCTTTGACTAGAGGCCTTCAAACCTGTTTGAACTGAACTATGTTTTATGATGCACAATATCCCTTTGGGATCTTGATGTGTTCTCAAGGTCATTATATCAAATCATTGTTTTACTCTGTCGTTTCAGTTCATCAGATCCCATCACAGTACCCAAACTCCCTCACTGACCCTGATGAGATTGCCAAAGTGGAGAAGATCTACCTCAAAGTAAAATGTGCTGGGAAGATCACGGAAGTGGGCATATTCCCACAGGAAAAGATCTCAGATTTACTAAAGGAGGCCTGTGACATGGCAGAGAAGAAACCAGAGAGAATGACTCTGGTTTATGAAGGTAAACACAGCATTCGTCAATTTTTTCTTGAGGTTGATCTGATGCACCAAACAACATTTATGTCTTAAAAACTTTAGTTTGATGAGTGAGCCTGCAAATCAGTATTATTTATTTTCAGGAGAACATCTGGATGTGAACGAGAGAGTGTGCCATTATAGTCGACTACGAGGAGGAACCATAGTGAACTTGATTCATGTCTAAATCATGCCTGGAATATCCATCCGGATACACAAGTACACTACATGAAATGTTAAATGAGTGATACATACTCGTAGCCGTGTGATATCGCTGTATATCAGCATGGCTATGATTCGGCCATAGTAAAGGCACTCATTACTAAAGATTTTAAGAACTCTATAAAAACTCCATAGTAACCATCTGTGACAACTACCAACCACCTAGTAACACCATAGCAATCACCAAAAATACCTTAGCAACCGCCCAGAACACCATAGTAACCGCCTAGCAACACCCTAGCAACCGAGAGTCGAGTTTTGCCACTGCATGCACCACTCACATTTTCTTCAGGAAATGTACATTCTGGTATTATTTTGTTGTTATGTGTTATGTGCTTTAAAACTGTCATTGTAATGGTTTATTGTAAAAAGTATTGTTTTGTTGTGTATATTGTATATTTTCTATATTGTAAAATAAATCTGTGCAACCTTTTACCTCAGCAACTTTATTTAAATGACAAATTTTTATTTGATTTTGCCATGAGACATATGTTGAAAAACAGTATTATAAGGTCCCGCCCAATCGGTCCAACAACAGTTTCTGATAAGCGGGTGAAAGATTACTGCGTGTTACTGTCTTTTCAGTGTGGCAAATTAATTTAATTACCTCTTTGTTTCATCTGACTCCAAAAATAAAAAAAGGTCAATAGATGTTTGTTAATCCTTAAATTTAGGTGAATGTTCTGATTAATAAATTGAACTCTATTGAAATTACACCCATCCGGATTCCTATAACACTTCCGAGTCTTGCACCGGCTGGTTATATGATCTCATAATCACAAACTCGTCAGTCTCGGTCATTAGACAGAGGCGATTGACTAATATCCTAGACGGCCGTACTCCACTTTGCTCATTCTAGAATATATTATTTAGTCCCCATAGATCTGAACACACTGAATTAAGGTAAGATTATATCTAACCAGAGGTCTCAACCATTACCATAGAAGTAAAGCTGACCAACTTAACTACTTCTAATGGTATATAATCATGCTGTGGTTTCCCACATAAACTTACATCAAACTTTCCTGTCGCTCAAACAGTAGAGCGTTGGCGCTTGCAATGCCAAGGTCATGGGTTCGATTCCCAGGGAAAGCAAGAACTGATAAGAAGGTAAAAATGTGTACCTTGAAATGCTTTGAATAAAAGCATCTGCCAAATGCATAAATGTAACAACACTCTGTTGTTCTAAACAGAAAACCCATTATTAGTTTATACAAGTATACATTGTGTGGATGTGTTAGTCGGATCTCTGAAATTTCAGCCAGTGTGCTGCAAATGAAGTATCCAGGTATAGGAACCTGCCGTAGAGTGTTACCAATCCTAATCCAATCAGCATACCTATTCAAAGAATGGGACAAGAGCCATTAAAGACAAAGGGTGAGAGTCTCAGTAATCTGACTCATTTGACTAACAATAGAGAGAACAGGACTGGCAGGAATCTCTTGCTGGAAACTGTGCTTAAGAGAATTATTCATCTGATGTCATCACCATAACCTTAAATGTTAAATTCAATGTACTCTACCTTAGTTTGTCATGTTATGTAAGGACATATGATCAGTAGATCTTAAACAGATTCTTAAATTTGTAATCACACAGTGTAATGAATTTGACAAATAAATTCAAAATGAGATGCTCGGATCGGCGTATACGACAGCGTGTTCCTGGTCCTGCCAATATCCAGCAACCTCGCACAGCCATTGAAGAGGAGTGGACCAATATTCCATAGGCCACAATCAATAACATCTTGGAGGTGAAGATGCTGGATGTGGATGTGGTTACATGTGGTCTGTGGTTGTGAGGCCGGTTGGATGTACTGCCAAATTCTCGGAGACGCCTTTGGAGACGGCTTATGGTAGAGAAATGAACATTCAATTCACGGGCAACAGCTCTGGTGGACATTCCTGCAGTCAGCATGACAATTGCACGCTCCCTCAAAGCTTGGGACATCTATGGTATTGTGCTGTGTGATAAAACTGCACATTTTAGAGTGGCCTTTTATTGTGGCCAGCCTAAGGCACACCTGTGCAATAATCATGCTGTCTAATCAGCATCTTGATATGCCACACCTGTGAGGTGGATGGATTATCTCGGAACAGGAGAAGTGCTCACTAACACAGATATAGACAGATTTGTGAACAATATTTGAGAGAAATAGGCCTTTTGTGTACATAGAAAAAGTCTTAGATCTTACAAAGATGGACATAACAAAGATGGTCCTTGTCTGCGTTAACACAAACTTAAACACAATCATACTTGCATGTGATCAGGTCTCTCTTTCCGTTTAAAAGTAACTCCAATACTTAAATAAATACACCTCTACATAATGATTTCACTTTATGAAACTGTAAAAACATGTGCAAACTCTTTTTAGAGTTTGGATTATGTGGTGGTCACTATAAACTCATTTTATGGAAAAGATATTGTCACCTTCCTAAAATAATTGCCTACGTCGTTTTTTTGACAAAATTTTTTTTTTTTTTTTTGCATAAGTCATCTCCTCATGATGCTGGCCACCTCTGGTAAAATCACCCACATCCTCAGTTGAACAGATCATGCAATTCTACCCCTGTAGTATAATGGCCTATGTCAAAAGACAATGAGACTTAGGCCATTTTACAAGCTTTTCAAGATGGCAGCTGCATCAAAAAGAACAAAAATCTACTCAACCTCAATTATTGGTTCAGTTTTTTGTGTTTTCTGAGAAACCTGAAAAAATTACTTATTTCAATTAGGAAGGTGACGATATGTGATCCTTTTTATACACTAAAATAAATTTAATCAAATTGGGTAAACTATTCCTTTAAAACATTTAATTTAAAGGTATAATCTGCATTCATAATGAAAGTGCAAAGAAGTTATGCAGGGTATTTCCTAGGGAATCCTAAGGAAATCCTGTGGGCTGAAAGAAAGGGAAAGTAAGTTGCAGTGAAAGATAGATGAGTTTCAGCCAGGCTCCAGCACTGAGATTGCTACAAGTGTGGAAGAAGAAATGGGCATCTACAGCTATATCACAAGTCTGGTAAAACTATTTTAATCTCAAACAAGATTCTTTGCATTGGATTTAACTATGGTAAAATGTGTAGAACAGAGCTGAGAGTATTTAGTGGTAGCTGAGAGCATTATCAGAATAGCTACACATATTAACATTTTACTTACAAAATGAAGTGGTAACCTTGTTTTATACAGTCTATGGTGGTGACATTTAGTCATAAAAAATAATATAGGCCTAATATAATATAAAGTAGTGTTTCTCATAGTGATGTTACATGACACTGAATCTTCAAAGCGCGTGTCGAGTATACAGCGCAATCTCTCATTAAGATCCGTGTCGGAGCGCGTATTGTTTTCAGAAAAACACGTGATTAACGAAAAACGAAGCCTCACTTTCTTTCCAGTCACGTGAATGCTTCACTTTGCGTGTCGGAATGTTTGAACCCAAACCAGTACTCTACAGGTTTTTGGAAGTTTACGTCCATTTACTAACATTGTTTTTATAAATAAGCCTAGCCTATCAATGAACAAGTGTCTGTGGGTTGTCTGTGGGTTTTACCTGATCTCTGATCAGTTTTATACATTTGTAGACGTTTTAATTAGACATTAGTATAATTAAAATGAATAATGGTAGTTAATAGTCTGTTATTGGCCTGTTTGGCTGAGCCATTCATAGAACAAACAAAACAAACCTTGAAAATTGTTTGAACCCTGAGAAACCCTGAGTGTTTCGAAGCCTCGACACAATACGGCAAATTTGCTTGACTGTTTCAGTGTCCCACGAAGCCTGATCCGCCCAGCACTAGTAAAGAGTAACCCCAAACCCCAAAATGTCACTTTATTTTCACTTTTTCAGTTACATTTTGTGATTGCTCATACCAAATGACCAACTATTACCAACAACTAGTTTGGGACTTTTATTAAGTCATTATTTAAGTCATTTTCATTTTTTTTTACAGTGTATTTAAAACAAAGAAGCACAAGTTATAGGCATGTGCAGAATTTAGAGAAAGCTACAATTCTGTGGAAATCTGAAATCTTGTTCTCACATTCTCACATTTCTGTGCAAGCCTATTGATTACTGAAAAATCTGAAGACTATAGACTTTTCATTCAAACATTACTTTACTTTAAAATAACCTTTGATTTGTATAATGCTTTGAAGTGGGAGGCGATCAGCCCTGCAGTCTTCTGGTGGGGAAGCAGTTCAACCCCTGATCAGACGAAGCCATCGGAGAGTTCAGACAAACGTACGCTGCACATCTAGTCCATACACTTATAGCTCATTATGTTCAGTTGTGTTTGTGCATAACACTAGACCAGTCAAAGGTTTGGACACGCTTGGACTGAATTTGTTCCTTAAAACCATTTTGATCTAAATGCTTTTGCTTAAATTTGAATCAAATTCATATGAGTTGTGCATATACTTTAATAATAAAAAAGATAATTTTGCCCATAATTCCCATTCTTCCACTGGTGTTATTTTATAGTTTAAAGACTTAGATTTAATCAAATTGATTAGATTAGTTGTGTTTTTAGCAGTATGTGTAGTATGAAACCACGGATTCATACAATTTATGCAGCCATCTCAGCAGTTTAACTGCAGTATTAAAGTTGACATGAATTCATAATTCATGGTCTTATTATGCAATTAATCAGTCTTATGTTATTCCAAATAAAATAGGGTTAGAATCCTGAATCAAAAAATTTCTCTTTTCAGATGACATCCCAGTCACTAAACCTGCTCAGGCATTGGTGTCGATGGTCCAGCAGGGGAACAGTCCCGCACAATACACCCTAAACTCACATTCAGGTCTGTCTGCACACTGTTGCCAGTAAGTTACTGTAATTAAGAGTTACAGTACCAAACCGTATTTCAGTTTTGTGTAATACAGTGCATTACTGTAAAAACAAAGCTAATCAGTACACTACTGTAATTATTTTTATTTGTACTAAATATAAATTAGATTTGATAATTTTGATATATGATTAATTTTATTTTTATCCTACATAAGTACTACTTTCATACAAACCAATTAGACAAAGTTATCACAAAATACCATTTTTTTATTTAAAACATTTCATATATATCACAAAATAAACATGCCAATGCTGGAAATGATGTGTGAAATTTTTTACACATTAATGGGTGAGTTTAGAGACAACATTTTTTTGTGTTAATTTTAACTCATTCATTGTGTTAATGATTTTAACAAAGTAAATATGTCAGAGAGGTTAGCACAAAGATGTGTAAACGTGTTAAATTAACACATTATGTGCTGTCCTTCACTGCAAACATTTTTGAAAACATACATAAAACCATAAACAAAACATTAGCATTTGACTAAATGAATGTAGAGTCATTGGTTGTTTAGCTTATACAAGTATTATAATGAAATATCAACCATTACATTCATAAAACTGCAGAATATAAATACATTTTTAAGCATTCAAAAAGGAAATGTCCAAAACAGGACAAAACACAGTTCTTTTCACAATTCAAGACACATAACCCCACCTTCAAAATAATTTCACTTATTTCCAAAAATGTGTTGGATTCATGTACACTGGTGGCCAAAAGAAGTATTTAAGTGTCTTAATGTTTTTGAAAGAAGTCTCTTTGATGCTCAAGAAACATTTCTTATTATCAATGTTTGACTGTCTACTCCTCCATCTTTTCTACAGCATAGGAGTAAAAGTCATCATCAAAATAATCTTTAAAAAGCCAACACAATGTTTTTGTCCACCTTTGTGAATAAATGAACTTCTCCAAAGATTGGTTCCTGTTCAGAACTTGATTGACAACATCAGAGTGTTCCCTGGTCTGCATGCGTGCCCACAAACACAAATGTACTCAGTCCTTCAGAGGAGATCCCGGTTCCAACACTATATGAGAGAGAGAGAGAGAGAGAGAGAGAGAGAGAGAGAGAGAGAGAGAGAGAGAGAGAATATATTAGTGTCACAATATTTTTAACCTCCTTTTTTGTTAATTTTTATTATTATTTTCACAAAAACTTAAGAATATATATTTGTAAACAGCTTTTGTCAATAAATAGCATACAAAAGAACTAAATTAAATTATGGCAGATTAAATTTTAATACTTACAAATCCTAAATTCTGTCCAAAAATGCTGAGATCCATAGAAAGAACGACTGAAATCGATGATTTTAGCCCATTTCAGCTTGTCTGCAGTGAAGGAGTTTGAGGAGAACAGGTTTGAGACAAATACACAGTAAGATACATGCAAGAAATCACTGTGTGATGATCGTTCTCCTTCCTACAGTAGTTAACCCACCTGTGCGCTGATATTAGGACCTTCCTGGTCAGGTGGGACTGCAATGGTAGAGTCTTCTGGCTAATAAAATATCAAAATAATGCAAAAATATAAACTTAAGTTGTTTAGAATGCTAGATTTGGTATGAATGAATTAGTGAGAGTTTTACTGCAGTGCTTACCTGGATACATTTAATCTGGTGAGACTGAACAAAGACAATGATCTTCTGATTGGTTCATTTGCTGTGTAATAAAGTTAGACATAATGCAAAGGTCACTTATTTGATATAAAGTTAGCCAATTTTATAGAGATTTTATAAGATATTGTAAGCTACCTAGTCTGCACCAGTGGCTCAAAAGCAATTTTCACATAGCGTATGCTAATCATTTCAGCAAACTTATCTCAAAATATATCACAAATGGGCTGGCCTACCTCTGGAATCTTGCTAGAAGTCACTGGCGCGAATTGGCACTTTGTTGCAGTTGCCTTTAAACACAAAAATGGAAGTAAATATTAAATTCCATTTAAAAATATATATATATAATATGGTATAGTTTGCAAACTAATGCTAAAACTATAAAGGTTCTCATCAGTAGGCCAACATTAGGCTATAAACAGAATTTCACATTAGTTTATTCACATTTATTGTTAATGTAAACGCGTTGCTCGTTGGCATATTTTAACTCGACAATTCAATAATCTAACAAAGTGTGTAAAATGAAACGTTAGCTCAGTTTACCATGGTAAAGTTCGTTACCGCCATGTTGACGACGAGTAACGTTAGGCTAACGTTAACGTTATAACATAGGTTAAACTGGGCACAATCCGGTCAACACACACAGAATGTTTTTTTTTTTTTTTTTTTACCTTGCTTGCTGATCTCTCTCTCGGTGAAGTGAATTCCGTCTCTTCCCCGGGCCAGAAACGAACGTCGCGATCCAACAAAAGACAGACCCCATTACCTACACTGGATGCTCTGACGCGACACGACAAATCCCAGACAGTGTAGTGATGCGCCGCGGCCGTTATATTTCTGACTAACGTTAGTCCGATACGAGTCCAAGCGCTCGCGCTATTTCTGACAAGGGACAAACAGGTTTGCATTTAAAGGTCCGGTCGCTTCAATGTATATAGACAGCCTCTGGCTATTATAGCGTTGTAGACACGCGGTGTAAGGCAAAAATTAGGAAATAAAAAGCACGGTGTAATGGTGCCAGCCAGAGAGGCAGTTACGTCAAATACAGTAGTATACAGCAAATTTAAAAAATACAGTAAGTCTCTGTATGTGGTGTTAGACGTCACAGAAAATTCCCATGATGCAATGGGAATCACAGTTATTTACTGTAAAGAGAAATAGCAGTATAATACTGGGGGATTTAAAGTAAATAACTGTAGAAATTACAGAAAAGTCTAACAGTGCACTCTGGGATGAAGTTCCCAATCAAATACAGACTGAGTTTCATTTAGAAATATGTCCCATATTACACATTACCAATGCCATGTTTCTTTGACTAGAGGCCTTCAAACCTGTTTGAACTGAACTATGTTTTATGATGCACAATATCCTTTTGGGATCTTGATGTGTTCTCAAGGTCATTATATCAAATCATTGTTTTACTCTGTCGTTTCAGTTCATCAGATCACATCACAGTACCCAAACTCCCTCACTGACCCTGATGAGATTGCCAAAGTGGAGAAGATCTACCTCAAAGTAAAATGTGCTGGGAAGATCACGGAAGTGGGCATATTCCCACAGGAAAAGATCTCAGTTTTACTAAAGGAGGCCTGTGACATGGCAGAGAAGAAACCAGAGAGAATGACTCTGGTTTATGAAGGTAAATACAGCATTCGTCAATTTTTTCTTGAGGTTGATCTGATGCACCAAACTTAAAAACTTTAGTCTGATGAGTGAGCCTGCAAATCAGTAATTGCATTATTTATTTTCAAGGAGAACATCTGGATGTGAACGAGAGAGTGTGCCATTATAGTCGACTACGAGGAGGAACCATAGTAAACTTGATTCATGTCTAAATCATGCCTGGAATATCCATCCGGATACACAAGTACACTACATGAAATGTTAAATGAGCGATATATACTCGTAGCCGTGTGATATCGCTGTATATCAGCATGGCTATGATTCGGCCATAGTAAAGGCACTCGTTACTAAAGATTTTAAGAACTCTATAAAAACTCCATAGTAACCATCTGTGACAACTACCAACCACCTAGTAACACCATAGCAACCACCAAAAATACCTTAGCAACCGCCCAAAACACCATAGTAACCGCCTAGCAACACCCTAGCAACCAAGTGTTGAGTTTTGCCACTGCATGCACCACTCACATTTTCTTCAGGAAATGTACATTCTGGTATTATTTTGTTGTTATGTGTTATGTGCTTTAAAACAGTGTCATTGTAATGGTTTATTGTAAAAAGTATTGTTTTGTTGTGTATATTGTATATTTTCTATATTGTAAAATAAATCTGTGCAACCTTTTACCTCAGCAATTTTATTTAAATGACAAATTTTTATTTGATTTTGCCATGAGACATATGTTGAAAAACAGTATTATAAGGTCCCGCCCAATCGGTCCAACAACAGTTTCTGATAAGCGGGTGAAAGATTACTGCGTGTTACTGTCTTTTCAGTGTGGCAAATTAATTTAATTACCTCTTTGTTTCATCTGACTCCAAAAATAAAAAAAGGTCAATAGATGTTTGTTAATCCTTAAATTTAGGTGAATGTTTGATTAATAAATTGAACTCTATTGAAATTACACCCATCCGGATTCCTATAACACAAGCATCTGCCAAATACATAAATCTATTCTAAACGGAAAACCCATTATTAGCTTCTACATTTCTATGTATACATTATACAAGTATACATTGTGCCGATGTGTTAGTCGGATCTCTGATATTTCAGTCGGTGTGCTCCTCCGCTCCACCTAAGCTGGATTTCAGTCTGTTTACTAACCTGGTCGTAGAATTGAGGTGTTATGGACTTAATGTAATCTAATGGAGGTGAAATAAGTAAATCCAAATGTAACAATTTATTAATGGTCAAGTAAATGCATCATGACAATTACATTATCATTTTAAAGATAATCAATACAATAACATCAATTGCTCAGAGATAAAGAGTAAAGGATGTATACCTGACCTGAAAAGATAAATAATGCTGAGTATCTTGAGGACATTCAGCATTACGGGTTGATCTGACTCTTGAGACATTTCTTTAGATCCTCAGACAAAACATCCCCCAATGGGGAACGAACTTACAATAGGAATTTGCATTGACTAGAGTTATAGACAAAGGGAGTTCACACCTTGTCGAGGAACAGGAGGTAATTTGGACGAAGGAGTCTGGGATAAAGTGCACACCCAGTAAGCAAAGTATCTCTAAACCCTTATTGACATTTGGTTTACTTCTGTGGAAGTGAGACCATTGTTCCAGTCGCACTGACACATTTTAAATGAGACCAAACATGACTGTTAATTCACTTGTATTGACATAGATCATAATCATTTTTATATAATCTTTCTAAGTGAACTGAGTGAAGAGAAGGATGTGTAAAGGAAAGGAAGTGGGGAGAGAAGGAACAAATGTGAAGGAAGGACAGGAGAGAAAGAAGCTTTCCCAGGGGTGTGGAGACAAATGGCAGAGTGTGTTTGTGGTGTCCATATATCAGGAGATCAGAGTATCTTTTTAACCACAGTTTACACCACAATAGTGCTGTTGAAAATGCACAGTTCAAGTGAATGAATAAATGGGTGAATTAAGTGAATTATTTGAAAATGTGTTGAATTTAGTGACATTTAGTGTTGATTCTAGCAAGGACTGACAAGCGCAGGCCAATAGTGTTTAAGTGCGGGTCTAGCTCCATAGAAGAATGGCATTCATGCAAAATGAATAAAGGACAAAATAATGATTCACTTCACGTTATTGGCGTAATATGGAAGCTTGTTTCGTCACGGAATAAAAAATAAAAAAGGTACTGTGACTTATCTCACAATTCTGACTTTTTTTCTTTATATGTTGCAATTCTGAAAAAGTAAAAATTGCGAGTTTTTAAAAAAGTAAAAATTACGAGTTTATTAAAAAAGTTAAAAAATTGGGTCATTCCTGGGACTCGGTTTTTCGGATTCCTTTTGTGCTCCCAGTAAAGATCATGATCTTACTGCCTTAAAATCTCTTTACAATAGCAATTTTGAACCTGTCTTAGTCATAAATAACACCATTTGAACTCTAATAATGTTAAAGTTGATTAAAAAATAATATTTGAAACATTTTACAGCATTTTGAACTGTCATATATCACAATTTTCCCATGTCCCCAGGCCTGTGTAGCCTATTTTCATGATAAATTTTGATTAGATTTGTTTTACATTGTTGGGTATATCATGATTCTCTCTAATGTATGTATTTATTTACGATGGTTACATGTATTTTAACAATTATAATCAAGAATTTTAGATGGTCCCTCAATTTATTGTCCACCCTGTTATTTTTGATTACTTTCCCTTTAAATGAATGTTGGAAAAAATAAATGACATCATATCATAAAGCAGCCATCACGTCTTTGGAGGGAAAACAACCTTGATTATTTAAACTGTCTATTTTTTTTACTAGTTTTATCTTTCAAATCTGACGGTACTTCCACCCTTTTAAGGAAAATATGAAAAAAAGGTTAGTAGAAATAATACACATTTTAAAATTACAGTTTTACAGACAATGCAATTCATTATTCGATAAAACTAGCTGGTTTCTGCTCAGACACGATGCAGTGGCTACTGTAATTTTAGGACTGATTGTCCACCCTGTTATATCAGTGAGAGTTTACATAGTGATTGTGAAAGTAATTTATGTCTAAACTTGAAGCATTTAAAGTTTGTTGGTAATGTTTTACATATTGTTTCCTATCTAAATCCAGTTCAAAGGAAAGTAAAATTGTAACAGGTTGTATGTGATCAGGAAATCATCCATCCATCCATTCTTTATACCACTTTTCCACCCTGTTATCAGTTTGTCCACCCTGTTAAGCAGTTTAAAAAATATATATATCATAAAATCATAAAAAATCATACAATAATCATATTATTATACATAATAATAATTCAGTGACGAGAACATTTACTGTAGTATCAATAATGTATTAGGCTACTTTAAAAAGTAAAAACATCTGTCCCTAACAGGGTGGGCATTTTTGATCTTCCATTTCATTTATTTTGTTTCATAAATAGTTACATTTATTTACCCGAGCTTGACCAGAATATTTTTTTCAAATGTTTTTCCATCACCCTATCATGACTACACAAAAACTTCTTTTAAAAGCTGAGTTTGATTTTCTACATTTTATGATGGCCAAAAGGCACCGAATACCAGGAATGACCCTTTTCCCTCAGAGTTGTGAAATACAAACGGTATAAAGTCCGAGTTATTACTGTAATGAATAAAAATCCCCACTCAGTCACAAAAGTCACAACTCAGGCGTTGATAACACAGTGCAACAGCAGAAACCACGTGATTAACGCGGAAGTTGTGCCTCTGTTAAGTGTGTGTGTATGTGTGTGTGTGAAGTCGATCTGTCGCTCGCAGAACAGCGGTCGGTCGCTTCTGACTGGAGGTTTGGGTTTTTAGCGGGTTCTGTTTCATTTCTGTAACGTCTCGAGAAGTTATAGGCTGTGATCAACCACAGCAGAAGCCCACTATATGAGAATAGGTGAGTATTTCAAGCCATGCTTTTAAAAATGATCGAGGTTGCATAAGTTTGTGATCGACTATCAGAAGAGGACTCGAGAAGGTCCACGCGCTAGAAGTCAGTATTTCATTGTTTGATTGTCCGTGAAGTCTTTCAAGTCCAAAATCCCACAGAGCAGCATTTCTGTCTCAACATCAGCAGGATCTGGAAGCTTCATCAAAGCTCTTTGTAATGCAACAGACCGAATGCTATTGACTGAAGGAAGCTTGATGCATATTTAAATGGATAATATTTGCAACCTACATATTCAGGTTAGGGCTCATTCTTCTCAAAGTATTGTGTCCTCAGGATAGTCACAGTGTGCAATTAGCGAAGAATGCATGACAGACAGCAAGCCACGACAGATTCTCCTGGGATTTCGTGTTTTTCCAGATGGCTTTCAGGATTAAGATGCATGCTGAGTATGTTTTGGTTGTAAAGGGTGAACATGAGCATATAAATGTCCTCGCTAAAACAATCCATATGAGACATTGACCCAGTTCTCTCTCTCTCTCTGTGCCTGTTAGTACAGACTGTAACTGGTTCATATCTGTTGCAGCGCTTGTGTTGACACTTCAGCCGAAAGTGTGTGATGTAGAGATGATGGAGGAAATCTGTGATTTGGGATCGGATTACATGTGCAATTGCGTATTATTTCTGCACTTCTTTTTCTAAATTTATTAAGTCCTTTGTGAATCTAGAACAGGGGAGAGCGAAAGAATCATTTATTAAGGGGCACACCCAACCGAAGCTGCGTGTGTTTTTACTGTAGTTTCAACAGGATATTTTTCCTTGCATCTTAAACTTTAGTTGGGTGTATTATAACATATAATATTAAAGTAAAAAGACTGGGTGAGTCGAGGATAGCGGGTGTTTGTATTTGTGGACTTTGGAATTAGCAACCACACCCTTTGAAAAGTATGATTTAGTTAATAATACATTTCTTTTGTGCACCAAATGCAATAATTGTTTCTGCATTTGCCATTTGATGCACAAAATGATTTATTGCAGTTTGTGCACAAAAGAAATTGTTAATGCATTTAGTGCATATAAATGTGTATTACATTTGGTGCACAAAAATGGTTATAACATTTACTGCACAAAAATAATCATAGTATTTGGTGTATAAATGGTTATTGCATAGGTGCACGAAAAGAATGAGTTATTGCATTTGCGGCACAAAGAAATAAGATTGCATCTTGTGCATAAAAATGGTTATTGCATTTGGTGCATAAAATAATTAGCTATTGCATTTTCTGCACAAAAATATCTATTGCATTTGGTGCATTAAAAACAAGTTTATTGCATTTGGTGCACAAAAATATAGTTATTGCATGTGGTGCAATAACTTCACCTAGGTGTGCACCAAATGCAGTAGATAAATACATTTTTTACGTTCATAAGAAAATATGATGGTGTTTGGTCCATGCAAAAGTCACTGCTACAATGCCATTGTGTTGCTATGTGGTTGCTAAGGTATTCTGAGTGGTTGCTAAAACATTTATAAAGTCAAATTAAAAGAGCCCATCAAGTCTCTATGATATTTTTGTCAGCTGTATTGTCTGCCTGGGGAAAAATGTAAGTACGATTGCTTAGAAAAGTAACACATTAATCACTTCTTACAGCAGGGGTTTGTTCAGATCACTAACTCTAAGCATAAGCATAAAAAATAGTGAGGCTTCCCTTAAAAATGATTGTTTTCTACTGTCTACCTTCTGCAGTTTCTCTGTATCTTTCATTATTCGGATAAACAGGAACAGTCGTTCTTAAATGGCTAGTCTTGAGTGTTTTGTTATAAAAGAAAAAGAAAAAAATCATTGCAATTCTCATTATGTTCCAGTGCTGAACGTCTGCTGTGGTTATGATGATCTGAGCTCTCTGCCACTTAATTACGTCATCAAGCTTTCTTCTCTCTGATGTGCATTTAACATCTTGACACCCTGGTTCTTCTTCACCCCAGGCTCTCTCTCTCTCTCTCTCTCTCTCTCTCTCTCTCTCTCTCTCTCTCTCTCTCTCTCTCTCTCTAGTTTTTCAGCTCCCCGGTGAATTAGAAAGTCTCTCCATATTCTTTCATTCCAGTCACAGCGGTTTTCTTACGAGTTGCGGAAAGATGAGATCCAATAAAGGCACATTCATAAGGGTGGAGTAATTGAAAGACAAAGACTGAAACTTAAATCATGCTGACTGTTCAAACAGCTGTAGTCTGAACCAGCATAATGCCTGCTACAGACTGAGTGATTTTGGCAATCCAAAGATCAATACAGATCACACTGTACGACATGGATGTAATAATCTTAGATACGACATGTATGTAGACTGTATGATGATGACACCTGTTGGATCGTAGGCTACGACGCAAGTTAATATAGAAGAATAAAACATCATCAGCATGAGCTAGTGGTGAACAAACAGAGCGCTGAAAAGAAGAGGAGGAAGCGAAAGAGGAGAATATGGACGTGGTCATGGATTGGGAAAACGCCACGCCAATCTTGCAAATGGAGCTTGAGGAAAACAGTTTTTAGTTTTAGCGCATCGTTGATCAATACGCCATTTCATGTTGCATGTTTATTGGCTAGTCAGTAGACGAGGGTCGTAGCAGCAAACACACTGAGAGATGATCGTGAGAAATTGTCAGGAAATTATCGCAGGCTATCTTTGGTCTCAAGACTGTGGCAGTGGGCGTCTTTGAGCTTCTCTCACTGTACGACATAGATCCAGCGTTTAGGATCCACGACCACAGAGATCAATCGCCACGATTGGTCATATTCCATCTGGGACGACCCAAAATTGTATAACGTGTACCGTGATGCTTTAATCCAGCCCTCTTACTGAGTGTTTTTTTGCTTCATAATTCACTACTCTATGATGTGTCTGCCCTGTTGCATTATGGTCCGTACAGCTGGCACTTTGTGTCATGGAAACATGCGGCAGATTTAACAAAAGAAATGCAAGCCTCTTAACTGTGCTCAGAGTATGATAGTCCCCCTCTCTCGGTTTTAAAAAATCCATCTATACACAATAGTTTTGTTTTCTCTATTATCATCTCTCAGCTTCCGTTTTTTGATTTCTTGTTCTCGTTCTGCTTCTGTCTCTCTCAGGGTTGTTCTGAGGTCAGACGAGGTCTACGATGAGGTCGTAACAGAAGCTAATTCAGTGTTTGCTCCACATTGATGCCAGGATGGCCACTGCTAAGAAAGGTACGTCTCTCTCTTTTACACACTCACAACTGAAGTTTGTCATTTTTGCAGCAGCTTTGCATTTAATTTTTCAAATTTGCTAGAAATAAAATATAAACTTTTCTCTTTTTTGGGGGGTAAAGAAACTCACTTCCTCTGTGATGTATCAAATGCTATAAATACCGTACTACTGCTGAATATATAAATGAACGTTATCATTAATTGTTAGTGGTGCTTCAGTTATATGCATTTTCTGTTTTTGTTTGTTCGTCTGTTTTATTCAGCAAGGATGCGTTAAATTGATCACAAGTGACAAGAAAGACATTTTTAATGTAACAAAATATTTCCATTTCAAATAAAATCTCCTGTCAAACTTTCTATTCATCAAAGAACCCAGAATGTTATTTTCTTTATTTTTTTTTATCATTTTCTTGAGCACAAATTCAGCTCTGCATCACAGGAATAAATTACATTTCACAATATATTCAAATAGAAAACAGTTATTTTAAATTGTAATCATTTTTCACAAATTTTTGATCAAATAATGCAGCCTTGGTGAGCATAAGAGACATTATAACTTGAACTTTTGAACGGACGTGCATGACAACTTTTAAAAGTGCTTTTTAGGAAGGAAATTTAGGAAGTTGAATGCGTTTTTTAAATGTTTTTATAATAATCCGGATTCCCACCACACTGACTTTAAACTGCCTTTCAAAAATGTCAATCTGCTTATCGTGAGTTTTGACAACCTGCTGGCTTTTCATTCTCAGGAATGAGGCTTCAGAGATTTTAATAAAGCGAGAACAATAATGAATTCTTGCTCGGTTGGTGGTGACTCAGCAGTTGCTAAACATGTGGGCTGTTTCTTATTATCAGGAAATGTGCAAGAGCTCGTGTCTGTTTTCTCGTCTGTCTGAGAAGCCTTTCAGAGTCGTCGGAAAAACTCCCAAAAGATAATGTCTGGCTGCTGGCTTTCCACCACTTATTGTGGTAATCAATCCATCCTGGAGGCACAAAGATGGCCTCCATTTTGTTTGTGAGTATGAATGCGATAAAGTTTCATTTTGGATGAAGGCAGAGGGTCTGTTGTCATGCTGTGTATTGTTGCAGCAGAACATCTACGGTTTCTTCAGCTCAGGCAGCTGTGCGACATTCACAAAGCATCTTCCCATCCCAGCCTGCTCGAGGCTGTGTTGTTGTGTGTTAAAGCACAAAACTGACCCCAGAACAGCTTTTTGGAAATGTCCTGTTCCTCAAGGGCCAGATTTCTGGTCGTTGCCATGGCTACGGCGTGAAGTTTTAGATGAGGTTCATAATCTAAACCTCTATACAGCACCACTGAGCATTCGCTTAATAGAGAGTCTGTCGATCTCTGGTCCCTGCCAGACGGCAGCATTTCTGCTTTCATCAGAAGAACGAAATTGCTTTTAGATCATTTATAAAGAACAAATATGATTTAGTCCAATCCACCTTTTCAGACATTTATCAGGCATTTGGGCCTTGAAAGTCATGGACATAAATACATCAATTCCTTTGGCCCTACTAGAGGTCTTCTTGGGTCCTTTAATTTGTTCCCGAATCGACTCAAATCACTTCTTGCCTGAACTCGACATGCATAAATGCATTTTTTAACAGAAAAACCCGACCCGACCCGAGACAGTCGATAAAATTAGACCAGAGTCCGACCCGACGGTGTTTATTTTCTAACCCGACTGGACCCGAATGTAAACGGCATTGACGTGTCCACGGCCCCGCAGTCAGTCAGGAACAATCCCGTTGTCCTTCTGACTGATTTGGCCGCTGCTCCATTACTTTCATTTATTTATTTACTTTATATTATTGCCTGCCCGATGGAAGTTATTTCTGAATTCGCCTTTCAATTGTGACCAGGGGATTTCGGAAAAATACACGTGATAGCTTAAATCGACAGCCTAATAAATCATAGATTCGCTAGTGTTGTCTGAGGTTCTGCACACAAAAAAGAAAAGCCCTGCATGAACACGCAGCGTAATGAAGCGAGTGGCTTTTCCTGATGGATCTCTTAGCTATAAGATGGATTTCTGTGTGCGAGGTTACAAACTAGGGCTCCACGATTAATCGAAATTTTATACATAAAATAATCACAGCCTTTGCCAAATCGCGTGTGGTTTCATCGTATTTGATGATAGTGGCCCTGACAGAAATGTTTTCATGTTTGATGTAGCCTACTTTTTTACATTAGTATTATAATCAACTATTTTTGTCTGTGTATTGTCTTATATATTAAATATTCATTATATCAAGGGCAGCAGACATAGTCATTCGGTATAACCAGCCTTGGTCATTTGGTAAAATATTGGGATATATAGTAAATATTTAAATAGAATAATATTGTTTTTAATAACTAAAGGAACTACAATAATACAAATATAAAGCAGATTAGGCTTTTTTTTTTCTGCATTTCCCCTTTTCTCATTTCCCTGTGCAGTGTTTTACTTGAATATGTTGGAGGGTTTAGAGTAGTCCAATAAAATGATTACATTCATGAAATCAGTGATAATGTTATTTTATATTTCTTCCGTGACACTATATACTGTCTCAGCATCAATGTCAAATCAGGTTTTTTCATGAATAATTATCTGCAAATTAATAATTTTAGATTTATTCATGGTTAAACCGAATGACTCTTTGGTGACGGAATTTGTCCATCTTGTAAAAAAATGACATAAGCAGTGTTAATTGATTGTAAAAACCACATAATCCCATTGTTAACACTTAGTAAAACAAAAAAATGGTTTAAAAATTAATTATATCTCCATTCATTTTTTTAACACTTTTAAAAACCTTATTCTTCAATAGGCGCATTTCCATTACAGATTTGCGCAAAACTTTTGCGAATATTATTATTATTATTTTTTTTCTAAATGTCGACAAAAAACTATTGCGAATTGACGGCATTTCCATTAACCGATGTGTTGCGACTAAAACTTAATTTTTTTCCTCTCGCGATAAGTAAAATCATTCCAAAAACCATGGCAACGGACGTTGGTAGGTTTATGTACTATATCCCAGCCACTGCACTGGCCATTATTATTAATCGAAGGAGATGTATGTGTGTTTTCCAATCATTAATGGTAAGGAACGACCCTTATTATACTTGTGAGCAGCACATATGAGGTGTTTCTGGGTGTTTCTCCCTCATCTCTGCTTCGAGGTCTTGACTGTGGCATTTATTTGAGGTTTCGAATCCATTATTCCTGTAATTCTTCTGTCTTTTATGAATTTAATAAAGAACTCTGTCTCGTATTCTGTCCAAACACACCGCGTCATCTACGTCAGGTGACCTGTAAATGCGCAAAAACTGTTTCCATTGCAGTTTTGCGAAATATTTATTTTTCGAATTGCCTGAAAAACCAACTCGTGCGAGCGTACAAACTTTTTTGCGATAAATGGGAGTTTTTGTGAAATTGACGTGTTTCCATTGGGCGTATTTTCAATTCGCAATTTCAATTTGCGCAATTTGAAGGGTAATGGAAACACGGCTAATGACCCATGTGCAGTTTGTCAGTGCAGCGGATGATCGGTAGTACATGCTGCTCCAGAGGGCGTCTCACACACACGCCAAATTTAACCCCGCAGAAGAAGTAAAGTAACACACGTCATTCCAGGAAAACCCTTGGCCCATCATACTATCTGTACCTGCATAAACAGAAGATTGAAACTCTTTGATTTATTGATTTAAATGTTGTCTTTTGTTGGACAAGAGGTTCATAAATGCTTTGGAAAGATGCGTGTTGCTTTTTCAAATTCCCGTGATAAGCGACTCAAACTCGCAGTGCTTTCAGATGGAGCAGCGTTTACTACTGACCACAGAGCCGTACGTCACTGACAAGCTGCACATAAAAAATAATCACAGCCTTTGCGATTTCATAATCGCCATAAGCCAAATCGTTTGAAGCGTAATTTCATTTTAATTGCGATTAATTGTGCAGCCCTATTACAAATGATTGTTCCTTTTCTACGTGAGTTTCACGAAAATGCACTTGACACGTGCGTGCAAGTATGCGCTGAAGTGCTGTCGATGTCAATCACTCATCATCACTCTAACCTCATTACATCCTATAACTTTTGCCACAATGTTATTTACGTGATCATAAGATGATTAAAGCTTATTTTAATCCATGCTGACGGTGCTCGTTGAAACGAGAGGCAAAAATGTGGAGCAACTGAGTCTAAATGTAGAAGCAATTAAAGCGTAGAGTCCAGATTCAGAGAGAACTAAGTAAAAGTGAGATGATAAAGTTGTCATAGAATTGTTTTAAAGAATACAATTTTGTTAAATGCCCGACATAGTTGAAAAGAATTTGGGTCTTCTCAGGTCCATTCGGAAAAAGCATAGTTATTTTAAATTACCCGTGTCCGAGGTTCCCGGGTCGGGCCTTGGGTTTTTGGATCCAAGTGAACCCGTGTTGGGATAAATAAGAAGTAATAAGATTGTAGTCTGTTGTGCTCATAGGTTATAAAATGTAGGCTGCAGTGCATATCTAGATTTCCAGGACAGTATTTTAATGCTCTGTGTTGGTCATCTAGACCATGAGACACTGGTTGGCAGGTCTGTTAGTCATGTGTGAGAGTGTTTATAGTCTTGGGCGAACAGTTGGAGTCCCATAGCCTCTGTAATGAGGCCAATTATGTGATCACACATACTACAAATGTCGTCCTGTCCCATGCAGATTACATTACATTATGTGTAATTTTACCTCTATGCCACATGATATACAGCTGCAGGCAAACCGGGTCACCACTGACCCTCCAGATTCATATCATTTCTATATTTGTAAAATATACTCAAATATAGTTCTCTTAAAATTGCTCTTCTCTTTTCTGCATTTCACTTCTGCTCCAGTTTGTGTGATAATCGTTCTCATACTCTAAACTTGGCATTGTGCAATTATGACAAATTGTTTGTGATGCTCTTCATTCGCAAGTTACTTTGGATAAAATGTAAATGTACATGTTTATTGAAGCTAGTTTGAGTGTGAATGTGTCTTGGCGACACCATCTTGTTGTTTTATTACTCTTGTTCATCTCACTAGACTTCCTCTGAATCTAAAATGTCATTTATTTTTATTCGTAGGGCAGGGATCCAAAGAGTCCCTGATGTAATCAGCAGTATGTCTGTCAATGTCCGCTCATTTCATGAGATGAGTCCCCAGTGCCCACGCTACATTATAGCCCACTCAATTTTAACAGCAAAGTATTTATTGTGCGATTGCCATGTGTGATAAGACACTTATTTGAATACTTTATAACTAATGTCTGTAATATTGCCACTATTGTTGTTGGTGAAATGGCCCAGTCTGTTGTGATCAGTCTACCGCTTACAGTGCGTGTCTGAAACCAAACGGCCATTACCATATCTGAATGTCAGCCCTGGATCTTTCTCAGCACTTGATACACAGGGATACGAATGTTGGCGTTGGTTTTTCCAGATCAATTCCAGCACAAGTCCTTTTCCTTTTGAAGAGCATCACAGTGGATTCTCAGGGCTGAAAACAGCGTCTTCTCGACATGAACAACACGAACCAAACTCTTCCAGTCTCAGCTACAACTACAGTGTTTGAGGGTCAAAGTAGGCCAATGAAGACCATAGACTGGCATTATGCAAATTTGTTACAAACCTGATGACTCGTTTCAGGCAGTTCAGAATCACTTCTTTCTTTTAGGAGACAATAACTCCATTTATCGTGCCCTTTGTTCTTTGAAACCGACCTTTTACATTGACAAACGGCTATATTAAACATTACATTGAAGGTAATATCCAAGAAAGCCTAATAGGGGCACTTTAAATCAGTTGGCTTTTTGCGAGAGGTGAGTTGTTACATTATTAATTGAATCCTATCTAGAAACTAGAATATCTTGGAAGTGGGCTCTTTTGACTTTGACAAGTAAGAAGCCCGTAGCTCAAACAGTGGAGCACGGCATTAAAGTCAGGGGTCGATTCCCAGGGAATGCATGAACTGATAAAATGTGTAACTTGAATGCAATTTGATTTGCTTTAGATAAGTGTCTACTAAATGCATGAATGTAAATGTAAGAAACCGCCTGAAGACTCACAAACACCCTAGAATTAGCATGAGAAATCTGCATGCACACGTTTTTCAGAAAATGTAAAAATCTAGTTATCTTTTTAATCTAGTTCCTTGATAATTTACTTTAGATTCAAAATAAAAAACTTCACACAAAAAGAAAGGAAATTAATTGCAATGTCTTATCGCCAAATTACAATAAAAGCAGTTTTTTTGTTGTTTTTTTGGCAGAGGCTTTGAACAGACATGGAGGATTTTAGAGTGAAAATGAAGGACAAATCCCCAAAGCTGATGTTCATTACAGTGGGCTTTGTGCTCTGTTGGTCCAGATGTGAGCGTTTGGAGACCGTTCAAAAGTTTAGGGTTAGTATGAGATTCAAAAAGATGCATTAAACTGACCAAAAATGACAGTAAACACATTTATAATGTTATAAAAGGTATCTATTTCAATTAAAGGCTGTTCTTTTTAACTTTCTATTCATCAAAAATCTTAGAGAAAAAGGTTTCCACAAAATGCAGCACAACATTTTTGAAAACAACTTTTTCAATATTGTTAATAATTGGAAATCGACGCGAATCAGCATATTAGGATGATTTCTGAAGGATCATGTGACACTGAAAATTCATCTCTGAATCACAAAAATAAATTGCATGTAAATAAATAAATAATTAAGTAAATGCAGCTTTGGGGAGAATAGAGACTTCTTTTAAAAACACACCAACTTTTGAATGGAAGTGAATTTACTACAGTGTAACTACACTGTACTTGAATATGTGGTTTCTCAAAAGCAGTTTTACCCTAATCCTGCAACACAAATGGATTTTAAAAGAAGAATTAGCATTGATCTTGCACTTTAGTTCAAGACCTAGTTTGATCTGTGTGTGAGAAACACACCCCTGAAGGCCTGACTACCTGCTTTATTAAATCAGACTGTAAAAGAGGAGAGCCAGGAAGAACATTGCTAGGGATTTTCTTTCTCTTTTTTTTTTTTTAGTTTTGATATTTTTAGTGCTGGTGCTGTAACTGGCACATTGAATGTGCTGAAGGTGTTAGACAGCTTGCACAGTAAAACCCTCTCAGAAAAGATGCATCTTTTTAATTTGATTAACTCCTGCTTTCTTCTTTCCATTTTGTTGCGCTCCATCTAGCCATGTTTGAATGCATGAACACATCTTAGACATACACATCCCCTAAAAACACAGAGTGAACCTAAAACCAGTTTTCAATCCCTAATAAATCCTGTGGGAAAGAGGGAAACAAACCGTTTTGTTAGGCCCAATACTTGTCATAATGTCATTTTCTGTCGTCTGCATCATTTTTAATTCCATTTTTAGGTGCTTGTTTGATCCAAAGCTTAAATTAAAAACATCCAAGTGTTTTAAACAGATTTAAAACACTTTGAATTGAATGTAAGCCCACTCTGCTGTAACTTTCTTTGATTAAAGAAATGAAAAGGTCTCTGATATTAGACTGAAGGTCTTTCAGGGTTTTCGGGTGTCAAATGGCAAGGTCGATTTGAATAATTGCACTTTTGAAAGCTTCTTGTTGAGCATTTTTCATTCAGCGCCTCACAATCCGGATCTGTGGGCAAGTGTGTGTTTAGCGCAACTGTAAGTGCTTTGATTTTGTTAATCTGCAGCGTCGTCTAAGACGGGGGGTGTTCGCTTCGCTGAGGAACCGGCTGCCGCCGCTGCTCATTCGCATGTGCATTTTGACGAGAAACTGCACGACTCCGTTGTCATGGTGATACCCGAATCCAACGGGAACTTCCTGGTTAAGGTGAGAGTGAGTTATAAAGCTGAGGTTATTCATTTAGTCAAGTATACGAGTTCATATTACAGGAAGAACACTGAGTTTATTTCTCAGCTCACTTCAAATCTTCAGCTTCTTTATTATTATGCCTCATTATGCGAAAGCATTGACAGAACTCATGCCAAGAGCTGCATCTGGAATTTGAAGAGAGCGAACGGGATCAGGAAATGACACAAGCCAGATTGGTTGCATATGAGCTCCACAGGTCAGTATGTCAGCATGTGCACTAACCGCTCGGCCACGGTCTGGGATGAGACTATTTTTATCTCTGATTAGTTGTTCCATAACTTTTTGGTGCAATGGATTGCCATCAAGCGAATTGAATTATTATTATTTTGTAGTAGTTCTCGTTTTAGTTAGATGATTAGTTGGATGGATGGTTAGAATGATGGATTGTTGGATGGATGGATAAATTGATAGATATATGGTTGGTTGGTTGAATGGATAGATATATGGTTGGATAGTTATTAGTTGGATGGATAGTTAGTTGGATGGATGGTTAGATATATGGAAGTATAGTTAGTTGGATAGATGGTTGGATAAATGGATGGATGGTTAGTTGGATGGACAGATATATGGTTAGTTAGTTGGATGGATGGATAGATGGATTGTTAGTTGGATGGATGGATAAATGGATAGATATATGGTTGGATAGTTAGTAGTGGTCGACCGATATATTGGCCGATATTTGGCATTTTAAAAAGTAGAAGCATGTTTATTTTAAAGATTTGTTTTCTAATTTATTTCTAATTTATTAAATATTGATTAAAATAAATATAAAGTATATATATAAAAATATCGGCTTTATATCGGCCACCCTGCTCTCTAAGATGTCGGCCATCAAAAAAACTATATTGGGTTGACCACTAATAGTTAGTTGGATGGGTAGATGGTTGGTTGGATAAATGGTTGGTTGGTTGGTTGGTTGGTTGGATGTTAAATAGATGAATGTGTTTTATAAAAGTAAATGGGGTCTGTTTTGTTGTGACTCTTCACTGTACACAAGTTGCTTGTTGTTGTGAGAACAGTGAGTTTTTGAATATATTTGAACGCACAGAGTCTTTTCATTCCTCCTACTCGCAAATATCTGAGACGAGATAGACAAGCATGCTCGCGTAACGTTCACCCCACAGTGGGTGTCATATTCTGCGACTCTTTTCATCACACATGCTCTCGCTCCCTCCATCTAACTGTCCCATTACTGCCCTGTGTTGCCATGGAGACAGCAGTATATGAACACCTGCACCTCTGGACTGTCTCTCTGTTCGATTATTATGTTTTGATGAAAACTCTGGTCCGATTAGACGTCATGTGATTCTGTCATCTTTCGCTGAGACCCAGATGCAGTTTGAAGGTTTCCTGGCATGAGTTCTGTCACTCTCTTTTCCACCAGTGCTCATTAGCTTTTAACCCTCAAATTATTATCCCATTTTCCTTCCTTGGTTAATAAGATCTTCAACAAGTAATGAACATTTAATCTGACAGAATAGTTTTTCCGTTTGTCTTCTGCACCTACAATTCATTCCATTCAGAAATTAGTCAACTATGATGTTATAAATTATCATTTGGCTCTAAATTCATCAAAATATGTTGACTATATTTTCATCATTGATCGGTCAAGGCAAATTTCATTAATAATATCAGCAAACTATGATATCATCAATGACGCAATCAACTATGATTCATGAATTTGTTAATAATAAGTAAACTATGATTCATACGATGGTTTCATCAGTCAGCTAAGATTTACGATTTACAGACGTTAACGGTGAACTTATTATTTAGTTATCACAGTAAACCATGATCTTCATCAGAAGTAGCAGATCAAGTGCACACAGCAGTTTGACTCATATCATCGTAGACCTGATGACACACACTCATAACCTCTCTGCTTCTCTCGATCTCCTCAGGTGGGCTTCCTGAAAGCGCAGCACCGATATGAGATCGTGTTCACACTGCCGGAGGTGCCAGAGCTCGGGAAAGACGTGTGTCCAGCCCCCGTCCCCAATCCACACCTGCGGATCACTAATATCACCACGTCCTCAGATGGTACGTCCCATCGCTCTCTGACCCAGCACGGCTGAACATGCTGATGAAGAAACGTCAAGTTAGTTCTGGTGTTTGGTGGCTTAGTGAAGAGATTCCCAAACTTTTTTTGTCAGCCCTTTGACCTAAAATATTTAAGTTAATATTTCAATAATTTAATGGTCACATGACTTGCTGGTAAACAAATTTTTTTTTCTTCCAATTTGTTTTTCTTAAATATTTTAATGATTTTAACTTAAATATTATATTTTTATGATTTCATTAATCATTAGGTTTTTATATTAATTATTAGCTTTTCATAACTCGTCAACACTTCAGCCCTGCAGTTCCCTCATGGTTTATTGCAATTACATGCATTTTTAAGAGTGTCCAAATACTTTAGGAGCCTTTTGAATGTTATGATGGATGGATGGTTAGAGTGATGGATGGATGGTTAGAGTGATGGATGGATAGTTAGAGTGATTGATGGATGGATGAATGGATGGTTAGAGCGATGGATGAATGGATGGTTAGAGCGATGGATGGATAGTTAGAGTGATTGATGGATGGATGAATGGATGGTTAGAGCGATGGATGGATGAATGGATGGTTAGAGCGATGGATGAATGGATGGTTAGAGCGATGGATGGATGGTTAGAGTGATGGATGGATGGATGAATGGATGGTTAGAGCGATGGATGGATGGTTAGAGTGATGGATGGATGAATGGATGGTTAGAGCGATGGATGGATGGTTAAAGTGATGGATGGATGAATGGATGGTTAGAGCAATGGATGGATGGTTAGAGTGATGGATGGATGGAGGTTGGATGGATGGATGTAGGTTTGATGGAGGGTTAGAGCAATGGGATGGATGGATGGATGAATGGATGGTTAGAGCAATGGATGGATGTTAGATGGATGGTTAGAGAGATGGATGGATGAATGGATGGTTAGAGCGATGGATGGTTAGAGCGATGGATGAATGGATGGTTAGAGCGATGGATGGATGGTTAGAGTGATGGATGGATGGATGAATGGATGGTTAGAGCGATGGATGGATGGTTAGAGTGATGGATGGATGGATGTAGGTTGGATGGATGGATGTAGGTTTGATGGAGGGTTAGAGCAATGGGATGGATGGATGGATAGATGGATGGATGAATGGATGGTTGGAGCAATGGATGGATGTTAGATGGATGGATGGATGGATGGTTAGAGTGATGGATGGATGAACAGATGGTTAGAGCGATGATGGATGAATGATGGTTAGAGCGATGGATGGATGGTTAGAGTGATGGATGGATGGTTAGAGGGATGGATGGATGTAGGTTTGATGGAGGGTTAGAGCAATGGGATGGATGGATGAATGGATGATTAGAGCGATGGATGTTAGATGGATGGATGGATGAATGGATGTTAGAGCGATGGATGGTTAGAGCGATGGATGGATGGTTAGAGTGGATGGATGAATGGATGGTTAGAGCGATGGATGGATGTAGGTTTGATGGAGGGTTAGAGCAATGGGATGGATGAATGAATGGATGGATGGATGGTTAGAGCGATGGATGGATGGATGTTAGAGCGATGGATGGATGGATAGATATTTCTATTTGTTTATTTTTGGAAGAAAACAGATTGGATAGTAAATAGTATATTTATATTATGTTGTTGTTTATTGGTATGTTATTGTTATGATGATTTTTTTTAATACACATAAAGAAGTGTGTTTTATGACAGCATTTTTAAGTGTGTCTAGACTCTCCCCCACAAGTAAGCTATGGTCGAGATTTACGTCCCCTCAAGAATAAAATCTCACGAAAATAAAAAACATGATTTTAAAATCATACTTGCAGGTATTAGAATAACAAAGCATTTACAGGTTATTCAGTGCGCAGCTAAGTAGCTTTTAGGCAAATATGCACAACATTTGGTGAATTTAAAGGTTAAGTGTGTCATATTCAGTGGTTAATACGTTCTAATATTGTAGTTTAATGTGTGTTTAAAAACTAGAGACGCAGGACAGTGGAAATAGTTGGATTTCATTTAACACGACTCTGCCTTCAAAAACACAACACCAAAGATGTTCATCTTTGACCAACATTGGATTATCATATTTTTAGGAGGTTATGCACAGAAGTTAGTTGGATGAGTTGTAAGTGTTAGACATTTGTTTTTGTTTTTTTGTACATTCACAGATGGTTGTAAGTCTTGAATATATACTAAACTTGTTGTTGTTGGACTCTGATTTGTCATTGACAGTATTTTTAATGTTTTGTGTATTTACAAAAGACCCCAGGAAGACTAGCGGTGCATCACAAAATAAATAAACATTAAAAAAATCTAGCGCATGTTTACATAGACAAACAATTGATAAAACCGTGCAATAGAATGCCAAAAGCGTTATTTGTGAACGACCACTAAAACATTAGTACATTACCTTCGACTTATTAAAGTGTTTTGATACTGTGGGAGTCCCAACATGTCAACTTCTATCTCAGCCAATCGTGTTAGTTTGGGGGCGGGGCTACCTGTTTGCCACTGGAATGACAGTTCATATCAGCTTCAGGCATTTTCCATTGCAACGATAGATTGTGTGCGCATGATTAAATGATAAATAAACATCAGACCGGAGATGTGCCCATTAATGGAGACACTCTCGTCCAGCTGAACTCACGAGTGTGAGCCGTCACCAGAGCTAAACAAACTTTCTGTCTGTGAGATAAAAATCGTTCATGTACAATGCCTGGAGAATAACCTGTATAAATGATGTTCCTCTGTATCTGTGCTCAGGAGGTCTGAGGGTGACGTGTGAATATATGGCCCATCAGGAGGGAGTGATGTGTGAGGAGGTGCAGATTCTTAGTGAGAGCAAAGAGGACGCGTGTGTGAAGGTCAAAGTTCACGCCCGTGTCATGGGTAAGTGACGGATCTTAACAGCCAAACTGGCTAATAACAGAGTTATGGTTGTTGTGATATTTTGGGACACTGTTTAAGGCACATTGTTAAATGATACCCTGAATGAAGGAGATCTGATGTGAGGTTGTTTGCTGCCCTCTACTGGTGTTCTGGTGCAAACATTGATTAAAGGAATATTCCAGGAGCAATACAAGTTAAAGGGATAGTTCACCGGAAGAAAAAAAGGAAGAAAATTCTATCACTCTCACCCTCAAGTTGTTCCAAACCTGCATGAGTTTCTTTCTGCTGTTGAACACAAAAGAAGATATTTTGAAGAATGTCAGTAACCAGACAGTTGATGGCACCCAAAGTATTTTCTTCCTACTGTGGAAGTCAATGTCTGCCATCAACTGTTTAACTACCAACACTCTTCAAAAAATCATCTTCTGTGTTCAACAGGACCAACGAAACTCATACAGGTTTGGAACAACATGAGGGTGAGTAAATGACAGAATATTTTTTTTCCGGTGAACTATCCCTTTAAGAAAATCTGTGGCATAATGTTCATCAGCACAAAATAATTTCAACTTGTTTCAATTTGCTTAATAATTTAAGCAAAAACCTTAAAATGGAAGCAAATAAGGCTTTTTTGAGGGGTTTAAAGCATATATGTGAAGCGTATCATTCTTAAAAGTATTTACATTAATTCTTCAGTTAAAATGTGCATATTACACTACTTTTTTAAAAAGTGTTTGTCTCTTCTCACCAAGGAAGCATTTATTTGAACCAAAATACAGTAAAAGCAGTAATATTGTGAAACATTATTACAATCTCAAATAACTGTTTTCTATTTGAATATATTGTAAAATGTAATTTATTCCAGTGATCAAAGCTGTATTTTCAGCATCATTACTCCAGTCTTCAGAGTCACATGATCCTTCAGAAATCATTCTAATATGATGATTTGATGCTCAAGAAACATTTCTGATTATCATCAATGTTTAAAACGGTTGTGCTGCTTCATATTTTTGGGAAAACTGTGATGCATTTTTTTCAGGATTCATAATTTTTTTAATCGTTTTACGGTTTATGGGGTTGTAAAATTGAAACTTTAGACCGAAACGGTTAGGAAGTGATTTTCCCTCGCTAAAATCATGTTAGCACACATTGTTTACATATTGAGTATTTTACTTTTGACAAAAATAGGCCCCATTAATTTCCAATGTAAGTGATTAATCTCTAGATTTTTGCAATTTTTAAAGAAATGGAGGAACAAGTCCAAATTATTTTTTGTTGTAATAAACATTATGCCACAAATGCTCGCAATTGAGCTTAACTTGTATTGAGGGCAGCATTTTAAGAGTTAAAACAGCCTGTTTTGTGTGCAGGCGATGCTGTTGAATTGATAACGTTCACTTAAGTGACTCTTCTCCTCTGTCAGACCGTCTCCACGGGACCCCGATGCTGCTGGAAGGTGTGCGGTGTGTAGGAGCAGAACTCGAGTACGACTCTGAGCAAAGCGACTGGCAAGGCTTCGACTAAACGCCTGAACACACACACTTCCCTCTCAGTGCCACACACTGCTTTCTGCTCGCAGCGTTTGAAAACACACTGTGGTCACTGGCTTCTTTACTGTTACAATGGAATGCAGGAATGATCTGTCGTTTACTGTTGCTCTCTGTGATTTGTCGTTTTTCAGGTTTGGAGGGGAAAAAAAACAATCAAATAGTGTGTTTTGCGCTGAATTCCAGTATTATGACTGAATGTTTCTTTTAGATAAAACAAATATAACATGCTTTTATGTCTGTGTTACTGCACTTTCTTGCTCGAATCTGTGTGAATTTAAACTCAATCTAGGGCATACCTGTCAACCCTCCCATTTTTCCCGGGATTCTCCCGTATTTTACCTTGCTATCATGCTATCATCCCGTTTAAATATTTTCCTGTATTTCTACCGTATTTTTAATCTTTCTATTAAAAAATAAATAAAAAAAATCCCACTGGGCGCAAACTAGTTAAGACGAAATCCCGCCCTGCAGCAGCTAATTTCATTGGTTAAGGTTACAATGATGTACCCCATCATTGTAACCTTAACCAATGAAATTAGCTGCTGCAGGGCGGGATTTCGTGTGTTCCACAGTGTGTTTAGGGATCAGCAAAAATTTCCCTTATTTTCAAATCCCAATTTTGACAGGTATAATCTAGGGTGATGCTTGTGCTCACTGTGAATCAGCCTCTTGTTTGTACCAGTAGGGGGCGCTGCTGACCACAACATCGAACTTAGATGTTGCACCATGAACTTTATTGCATTGTGGCTTACAAGTGTGAATGTTTTGATTCATGAACTGAAATTGATTTGATAATTATTTACTCGGATCAAATTTCACTTTAGATACATGTTTGCCCTGATTTATTTGAATAAGATCATAACTTTAAGGGCTGTTCATAAATCTTTTTATGTGGAACATTGGTCTGTTTTGTAGAGCCGAAGTGCCTGAAATCATAAACATTCTTAGTTTATTTGACTGATGCTGAATGTCTGCAGCGTAGTATTGTATGGAGCCCCTGAAAATATGAGATGGGAATTAAATCAAGTCAGTGCTTTTGTGTTGAGTAGTACGGAGCCCCTAAAGGGTCATTGTGGTGGGAGAAAACATATGAGATGGAAGGAAAAATAACGTCAATTCTTTTGCGTTTCCTCGCAAAAAAATAAATAAATAAAAAATCGCTAAAAACTTTGCGTTTCCTCGCAAAAAAAATAAATAAATTCTACAATCTTTTCGTTAGCTCAGAAAACCTTTCGAGCTCTTTGCGAGCGAACGCAAAATATTTGAGAGAGGTCGCAAAAGCGTTGACAAATAATTTTTCCTCCATCTCATTTTTTTTTTCCTCCACCATGTCCCTTTAGGTGCTTCTTACTCTAGCAAATGTTTTGTGTTCCCTCTCAAAAACTTTTGCGTTCCACCGAGAAGCATTCGCGTCTTCGCGCGCAAAACGTTTGTGTTCTTTGCTAGCAAATGCAAAGTTCTCAGAGGAACGCAAACATTTGTGAGAGAACGCAAAAACATTGACAAATAATTGTTTATCCCATATCCTAATTTCCCCTTCACCATGTCCGTTGTAGCTACTGTATTGTCCATTGAACTGCATTTATGGATCTCTGTAAAAATGAATGCTGCTTTTCAAACGGCGTCAAACCCCCCTAAAAGTCTTTACAGAAAAGATTTATCCCAGAGCAAATAATACGGTTGACTTCACTTTTGAGAGCTTTTTTTCCGTGTCTTACTGTTATTATTCTTTTTACTCTCAAATAAAACTGACTTGTTGACTTGAAATGCTTGTATAATAATTAGTGTGGTGTGGTGTAATAGTTAGTGAATCATTGCATTGAACAGCCACTAGTGGTCAGTGTACTAATGGATATCTTCACAGTTTAGGATTGAACTTCTGGTGTTGTATTGGTAATTGATAAATGTACAAAAAAAAAAAAAAAAAAATCACGAAATCCTAGTGCGTTTGATCATGCTTGATAATCAAATAAATAATGAATATACAAATGCACCAATGTCCATGTATTTTCCAAATAAGTGAGACCTCCATGCAGAAAACTAAATAAGATCATTGTCACAGATGAGAAAGACCTTTTGTTTTCAATGTGATAAATCTGACAGGTGAGTCATTTAATCTGAAACCATTATTTCTGAAGGAGCTTTAACTTCATTTCAGTCTTATTTTCTACTCATCCTAAAATAAAATGTAAATGTAATCCTCATTTCATTAGATGTGGGTAGCTACTTTTAGAGTGCAAACATCCATTATTCACGTAGCCAAATCTAAATTAGTAGCAAATCAGATTAATTTAAATAGAGTGATTGCATTTCGAGAGCCGCGGTAGGTGTATTATTTTTAATCATGCACTGAAAACAATGATTCTGTGGTGAAGTAAATACTACAGAATGCTACAGCAAATTTCTACCTGGATAAGCCAATAATAATAATTTTAAAAAAGTAAATTCTAGTAGCCTACTATATCAACGTAAAATTGAGTAAATTCTACACAACTTTCTGATATGGTGTTCCCATCATGCACTTAGGCATGAAAAATTAATAAGGTTGCATTTTTCACTGTTTCACAGCTGTGTTTACACTGTTTTATCTTTACCATTGTTTTAGGTTTAGTAACTTGCTGTTTTGTGACATCTGTTCATTTTATACTCAAAATGACACATTCATCCTCAGAAATGAGTTTTTTTGAAAGTCTCTGTGTTCGGGATGGTATTACTTCTATAATGTAGATTGTCTACTCACCATATACTGTTTTAATTACTTAGATGTTCTAGTAAAGCATTCACTTTAAAAGCATGGTCTAATTTAAAGTTATATTGTTTGAGTAAAATGTACTTTTTTTTAACTTTACTTAACTTGTACTTAATTCCATATGTGAAATGTAGGCTATCTAGCCCCTAAAGGGATATGGTGAAGAAAAGAAATATGAGAGGAGAGGAAAAGTTATTTGCCAATGCTTTTGCTTTCTGTCGCAAATGTTTTGCGTTCGTCCGAGAAAGTTTGCGTTCGCTTGCAAACTATTTGCGTTCCCCCGAGAAACTTGCGTTCACACCATGGTTGCCAGGGTAGCGGTTTTCCCGCACAATTGGGCTATTTTAAAAAAGGAGTTGCGGGAAAAATTACAGAGTCGCGGGTTGCGGTTTTTTGGGCTACATTTATAATGTACCGCGGCCGCAAAAAAATAATAAAAATAAATAAATTGTAGACAAAGATCAAATGAAAAGGGAACTTTTATTAGTGGGTGTTGATCCCGGGAATGAAAACTTGGCAACAATTGCTGCTGCTCGCGAGAAGTGTGCTTTTGACTCAACAACATCACAAATCAAGTATCATCACATCATATGAGAGCGTTGTAGAAGCGTCGGTTCGGTTGTCCATGGATGAACAAGCAGCATTCTAAAATGTCAGGTAAATGGGTAAAGTATGGAAAGAAGTATCGCAAAGAATGGGAGACAGAGTAATGATTAAAGGAGTGGATTCGTAGTGTTCCAAATGATGATAGAAACGCATTCTGTAAATATTGTAAATGTCAAGAGCTCACCAAGCTGAGAATTCTTTGCTAAATTTAATGAGGATTCGAGCTTACATGCAAAAAAGAAACATATGCTGCCATTAATTTAAACCATCACCACGGATGCTTTCTCTCTTTACTGCTGAAATCCATTTAGCACTACCTTAGAAGGGTGGGGAAGAGGGCATAAATGTCTAAAATAAAACAGCCCTGAGATTCTGTTCAAAGCTGTAATCAAAATGAGGCTGCACAGTTAGACCATCTAAGAAGAAAATGTTGTGAAAAGTTCTGGAAAAAGAAGAGACAAACAAAAAATAAAGGGCCAAGTGTTCAGGTTCACCCAGTAAGCTATTGGGAATAATATTGATAAAAGCCAGTTTATGTTAATTTAGTTTAACAGTGTGCTAATTTTAATATTGATGCTTGTGTGTAAACAGAACAATCGCAGATCTGGAGAGAAAAGCATCAGAGAGAAGTCCTGATAAGAGAAAAAGTACAAGTTAATACTTCTGACTAGGGTTAGAAAATATCAGAGAGGACATGTTCTTATTTGACCTTTATTGTATGAGATTGTGTATAAAAAAAACAGTGTGTGATATTAAGAATTTGGGTAAGACAAAAGGCCAAAACTTTAGACTTAAACTTATACATATATACATTTATTTTAAGACCATTTGTGGGAATCCAGCCGTTGTCTAATCTGATTGGACACGGGAAAATTGGGCTAGTTTTCATTCCATTTGGGCGGGTTTTGAGTTGTCATTGGGCTGGAAATATTTCTGGGACCTGGCAACCCTGGTTCACACGCAAAGAACCAAAGTTTCTCGAGGGAACACAAAGCATTTGCGAGAGAACGCAAAAGCATTGAATTATTATTTTTACTCCACTCTCATATTTTTCCCCAACACATATGTCCCCATGGGGGCTCCGTAGAAATTTAAGCTAGGCCTACTTTAAAAAAAAAAATCTGCGTGCAAAAACTTGCAGAAAGAAAAATTAAGTGAATTATTGTCCAAATCTGACACCATAACATCTCATGTTCACCTGTCCAATGACAAAGAAGAGAATCGTATTTTATCTCGAGCCCGAATCAGCACGTCAAGATTTGTCAGTCATTCGTTGTCAAGATCTCTCCCCTCAGGGAAACAGTAGGCTATTGTCTCTATGCCTGAGTGTCACTATACCTTTGTGCGTCTCAGTGATATCTAACACTGATGGACTGAAGCAGAAAAGTCTGCTTAAAGCCAAATGAACTCTTATAATCTTAGTTTTATGAAGATGTGGCAGCCTCCTCATGATAATGCACCAGTCTGCTGGTTTGAGCTGCCAGCGCCTTTGCACTGTTGTTTTGGTTATCATTTTTGAAACGCAAATCTGACTTAAAGGGATAGTTCGCCCCCCAAAAAATGAAAAGCCTGTCATCATTTACTCACCCTCAAGTTGTACCAAACCCATTAATTTCTTTGTTTTGATCAACACAAATGAAGAAATTTTGAAGGATGTTTGTTACCAAACAGTTGATGGACCCCATTGACTTCCATATTATGGGTGGGAAAAAATACTATGGAAGTCAATGGCTATACCGTCAACTGGTTACCGACATTCTTCAAAATATCTTCTTAAGAAATTCTAAAGAAATTCATACAGGTTTGGAACAACATTATGGCGAGTAAATGATGACAGAATTTTAATCTTTTGTGAGAACTATCCCTTTAACTTTGATTGATGCACAATCACACAAGTTCCCATTAATAAATGGCACACGTAATTTGCTGCATGCGCGCGAAAAATGTGACTTAAAAATTACTATAAGCATCAAACTATTATTGGTCATTAAAGCCAAAAATAA
Organism: Vimba vimba; assembly: GCA_022828995.1. NCBI lineage: Eukaryota > Metazoa > Chordata > Actinopteri > Cypriniformes > Leuciscidae > Vimba > Vimba vimba. Next base: position 52,619,656 of record CM040818.1, read on the forward strand.
ACTCAAGTGAAACTTTAATGTGTCTGGAAAATAAGAAGTTTCCCTCACACACTCAAAACCCTTATTTTGTATGATTTTGGGTAAAATTTCACATCGATCTTATTTACAATACTAATTGTTTTGTAAATTAGCCTACTGTATTACTATGGCCCATGTTTACGTTTTATTTCGATCAAATACATTTATTTCTGTTTTTCATACTGAGTCTGTTCGTTTTTCCCAAGAAGCCTTGAATTGTTTGGAGTTTACTGCAGCTTCCGTGTTTCATTGGTTTTCTATTGCATTTGTTGTAATTTAGACGTTTTTAGTTGTTCACCTTGGAAGATCATATTTTCTTGAATTATAGTCTTCTTTTAGGTTCTACAATTTTCTTATAAACTATTAAGGAAATGAACACCACACTTTAATAATATCTAGGTTTGGTCCACAGTTCTCCTTACCAGTCTATCAGAAGTTGCGGTCTAACTATAAGAAATTATTAAGGATTATTATTTATATATGTTGTCATGGTTGACTGAGTCAGATTAAATCACATTTAAGACTTCAATCATATATTATTTAACCCGACCAAACAAATATCCAACATGTAGGCCTATCTTGGACCGGGGTTAGTTGTCACACTTAAAAGTAGCCTACATTTCTGTATACAAACCTTAAAGCCTTGACTATTAAATAAATAAATAAATCTGACTAAAAATAACCTTTCTAAAGCAATATCCTCTTAAAAATGACTTTTGGTTAAAATCTGTGAAAATACTTAAAATGTGGTTTTGTGCTTTTGTTTATATAAGGCTATTACAAAAAAAAAAAAAAAAAAAAATGATATAGGCCTGTATGTGTGGTGTGTGTGTGTGTGTGTGTGTGTGTGTGTGTGTGTGTGTGTGTGTGTGTAAAATATTTTTGGTTTTGTTGCCTTAAAATTTTGATGAAAATTTTTGAGTTTTTTTTTTTCATGGAGATTGGTTTAATAAATAGAAACTTAAAATATTGTTATCTGAACCACATTAAGTATTGACGTTGATATGACAAAAGATAAAAAGTTGTAATAAATCATGAAAATTATTTTTTACAGTGTAGTGTGTGTGTGTGACCGACCTTTTTTGAGCATGTTCTTGGTTTAGTCAGGTAAACCCAAAATGGGAAAGTCTGTTTGTGTTTTTGGCTGTTTTGCAACATTAGTGTGTTGGTGGAAAGGGCCAGTGTGTGAGACTGTGGGGCCAGAGAGCAGTGGAGGCAATTAAACCTCTCTTGACTGTACTGTTGGTTTGAGGAAGTGAGTGACAGCTCCATTCATCACGTTCACTGTTTAATCTGTGCTGAGCAGCTGAATTCAATAATGAGCCATTTCGGCACTGAGTGATAAACACTGCTGAAAGTGGCAAAACTGCAATTATGTCATTGCGGCCTCCGTAATGGGATTGCGCACTCAGATAAAAGATTCTAATTTTGTTTTTTTTGTGTATTGTGGCAACGGTTCAATGATGAGATGAACACCTGCGGTTCGTGCACCGTGAGGTAAACACAAATAAACCCCTCGTTCAGACTTGCACAATAACGCGCATAATGTGTATTCCATCTTAGACTCTTAAAATGATTGTTCTTTGTTGGCATATAGTTCCATGAAGTAGGCTACCTATAAAGTATAAAGGTATTATACAAAATGTTCTTTATGTTCTTCACACTAAGAGAAATGGTTCTTTTGAGAACTGTTCACTGAAAGGTTCTTTGGGGAACTAAAAGTGTTCTTATGGCATCGCTGATAAATGATAAATCACCCTTTTCCATTCAAACCGACCCTTCTCTCAATTATAACACTTGTAGAGGCACATTCTCCCTTGCACAAACGTTGTGAGGAAGTTAGCTGTGCATTTGTCAATTTAAAAAATAAAAAGGTAGCTAAAACAATAGTGTCAATAATTATGCTCTTTAGTTTTTTTCTAGGCTATATTTTGTTCAGTTTGAAAGAGTTTAGGCTACTTAAGTTTATTTATTAATGTATCTCTGCAAAATAAATATTACGTCCCTCGGCGTGTTCCTCTCCTTGCTGATTTAGTAAAAAAATAAAAAAAAGACTTAGCCTAATTAAATAATCGTGCCGTATTTTAGGCGCTTATAATCATGACGCATTCGAACACATTTGCCTTGTCCGTTATTTAGCAAGCGCTAAATGAATTAAACGCGAATTCAAAAAACTGTCTAGTTTATTCTACTTACCGAGTAGCATAAAGTCTAAAGACAACAGGGATAGTTTCATTCACATTGCGCCGAAGGCTAACGGGTGTTGAAAGCACCTCGTGCTCTTACTCGTCTCTGTTTATCAATCAATTGATGGATTACACTCCGGAAGTGACGTCACTGCTGTCAGTCAACATAAAAAAAAAACCATATACATATACTCTGGAATTACATGTTAACGTGAGGCTGTAGCCAACGGATTGTGTTGAGAGTAGACCGATAATAGGCCGATATTATTTATTTACTTGCATTTTGTCGCTGATTATAGGATATTCCTGACTTGGTCCCACGTAAAAATGAGCACCTCCCTCTTCCCGAAGAAATCCTGAAATACGCTGGCTCTTCCTCCAGAGCTTCTGTAACCCAGCCCAGAGCAAATACGGGAAAAAAAGAAAAAACACCCAGTGTAGTCATGGAGTAAATTGACTATATAAGTCACGCACGGGGGGAAAGGGAAAGTTTGCGCTGCTCGGGTCCATGTTTGGTGTGTGGAATTACTTCTACGTGGTTAAGCAGTGAAGCGCCTCCCAGTGCCTCGGTCACAGACCTTGAAGCCCAGCGCATATATGCACAATGTATTTTGGGTTGAGCGCGATCCTATAGCTGAGGAGGGTCCTTCCACATGCCCACAGGGCCCCCTCCACCTCCACCTTCCTTCCCTTCTTTACACATCTCCTCCTGCATGGACGCCCGATGCCGGAACATGCGAAAACATTTGGGCAGAAACTCGGTTCCGTCGCTGGATTCTAATTTGATGTTGTTTTGGGAATAATCTATAATCTCCCCATTTCTGTCAGGAAAGAATTTACGCAGACTATTTATTTAAGCTGAAAATAGCCCAATAAAAGTAAGTGGACACATAAAACAGTTAAATTATTAGATGTTTGATCAAGCCACGAGTATGGGCGATGGAATCGCCGAGGACCGAAACCACTGTGGATCCAAAGCAATGTGCCGTGAGCGCGCGAGAGACTCTAAGAGCCGGACGGAAGTGGGGAACCGGTCACCTGTGCAGAGCTCTACCGACACACCGGGGACCTCGGCGTCCACACCGACCTCCTCCAGCGAGGATGGACACGATAAACTTTTAGGAGTCGATCCGGACTACTGTCGAAGGATTCTGGTCAGAGGTGAGGGAGCGAATATTTACTGTAAATCTGTGGTACTAGCCTACATCATTTCCTGTTTGGTTTTGAATAGGCGTTATTTAGTAAAATAAATAAATAAATAAATAAATAAATATTTTACCAATGTCTTAAACAAAATCCGCTTAAATTTACACAAAACAATTTATTGGTTTTGTATTTTACTTAGTTCTCGTAGCTCACACTGTTAAAATAAAAGGTTCCACAAAAAAGAGATTCCATCAAAGAACCGTTTTTTCTTAGTGTGAAGAACATTCTAAAATTCCAAAGAATCGTTTTCCACTATAAAGAATCTTTTGTGGAATGGAAAGATTCCATGGTTATTAAAGGTTCTTCATGGAGCCATAGATGCCAATAAAGAACCTTTCTTTTTAAGATTATTAGTATTAAATGTACACTAAAAATATCTGAGATTCGTTTACAATTTACAATTAATGTCACATTAATACAAAAATTGATGCAAAAAATAAACTGCCAATAGGCCACAACAAAATATTAAAAGAATGCCTTTTAAATGAATAATATAGCCTACATCAATATCTGAAATTGAACAAATATTTAAAACATCATACATTTTTATGCAGTGAGTTTATCTGAAAAATATCATAGACATATGTTATAAATGGGCTGTTATAAATATTAAATGGGCTGTTTAGATTCATTTTTTTCGAGAGGTGTGTCTTTTATATTGCTTGAAATTTATAAAAGAGATTATGTATTTAACGTCATACAAACAAACAAGAGTGTATAGAGATAAAACAAATAAGCTAAAACAACATTAACAACGACAGCAAAAACATAAAAATGCAAACAGCCTAATTCACACAAAATCTCAATATGTGGCCCATTTTTTAAATGGAATTTTATTAACACAATCCACAGTATATATTTATTTGGAAGAGCACATATTATTCACACAGATAAAATCTTTCTATTATTAAATTGCAAAAATAGAGCAAAAATGTAAGAAATAGGTCCATGCAAAAAAAAAATCACCAAATAATACTCACAACATCAGAAATAATTTTACAGTTAACCGTTATGCATTTTTTCGTGTTCCCATTTCAGTTTTAAAAACAAGAAAAGAGAGAATTTTGAAAATAGAAACGGCACTAATAATGCTTAATGCATGCATATCAATGGACTAAATATTTTACCATCATCATCTGAATTGTTTGCATCATGCAGCTTTTAAACGACTTTTAATGTGTATTGTTAATAAATAGCTATGCTTTAAAAATTAGACTATTCAATGAAAAAATGTATGTTTTCAGTCAGCCATATTTGTGGCTTATAATTTGATTTGATAGTAATGTATAGGTAGGTACATCAGGGAAATTAAATGATTAAATGCTCTTAAATACCAAGACTTCTGATTCATATGGACACTAAATGCTTTGTGAAATTGAAACTGTCAGAGCAACAGTCCTGCAATAGTGTGTGAGCGGCTCTGGAAGCCCACAATCCCAACACAATCCCCGGTGCCACTATTTGTTTTTAAAGCTGCTATTGAATACGCCCGAGTCCTCGTGAGATCCAGGGTCACTGAAAGGTCAGCTCGTCTGTGTCGTCATGCTCGATGAGCTCGCGCTCATATTAAACCGTGAGGAAAACGCAATTACAGACGCTTTCGCCATTAACATCTCACTGCTCTATATCAACAAATGCTATTATTCTTATTGTGATATTACAGTTCATCAAAGTGTGATCCTATATACTGAGCTTGGTTGCCAGGCAGACATCAGATAGGCGGAGCTATGAATGTCAGGCTGAATATTAATACTTCACCACTTCATTTTAGAAAATAGAGCTGATTGAGTCCATTCCAATAATATCATATAATTTAATAATGACAAAAAGTTCTGAAAAGCCAAGTATATCATCTTGTACTCCCACCCTGACAGATATGACTCATTGCAATGTATGATTTGTTTCCTCTAAAGCGTCTTTATTCCAAAATACTGCAGTTTTAGGTAAAGTCTTGGTGCTGTTTTATTTTAGGCTACTAATAGATGTTTTCCAGGTCTAATGATTTCAAAATAAGTCTCTCAGTTGGAACATTCAATTTCTTCAATTCAATGATAAAAATATTCATTTAAATTCATTTAAAAATATATTCACTATATGGTTGGTTTCATTAAAAATATGGAATAAACGGGGTTACCTCGAAAAGATCTGTATAAGTTCATTACCTGAGGCTGGGTTTAATTACTGTTGCATCTCATGCACACAGACTCAAAACAACTTGCATGTTAAATTTGAAAGTGACATAGAAATTAT